>JAPXFY010000012.1:63779971-63814971 GCA_030674185.1 Monoplex corrugatus
AAGAAGAATGTTGAGAGTTCCATGGACAGCAAAGAAAACAAACGAGACAGTCTTGATGGAGGCAGACACAAGTAGATCACTCATAAGGAAGATTAGGAAAAGACAGACAACATTTATAGGCCATTTTTTGAGGAAGGGGATTTGGAGCACCTGATCACAACGGGGAGGCTGGAGGGAAAGAGAGCACCAGGTAGACCCAGGGAGAAAACGCTGGACGGACTTGCAGAGTGGCTGGGGACGAGGAGGGGTGGGGGAGATGCTAGGGGCAACGAGAGATAGAGACAGATGGAAGTCCATGATCGCCAACGCCATGCGGCAGGGCACCTGATGATGATGATGATGATGATGATTGTTGATGTTGGTGGTGGTGGTAGTGGTGGCAGTTTTGATTTTTGGGATGTTTTTTGTTGTTGTTGTTGTTGTTGTTCTTTGTTTTTGTTTTGTTTTGTTTTGTTTTGTTTTTGTTGGGTTCTTGTTGTCGTTGTTGTTTGCTTGTTGTTGTTTGTTTCTTTCTTTCTTTCTTTGTTTCTTTGTGTTTGTTTGGTGGGAGGGGGGGGGGGGCGGCTTCGTGATCCAGTACAGATGTAAAAATAATCAATTGTCAGCTGCTGTTTACTCTTTGCTTAAAACCATTGGCATAAACGATAAAACATCTTTCCATATCTATGGTTGAAACCCCCTTTTTCCCCCTGAGAAATCCGAATTAAGATTGGAAGACAGATGAAAAGTATTTGATTTATTCCAATCTGCATCATTCTTCTCGTTTATTTATTCAATATGTAATTTTTATTATTTATTCAATATTTATCTTTTGTTGTGCAGATTTTTTTCTGTTCATGCACGTACAGACTTGCATGAGCGAATGTGTGTGTGTTTGCGTGTGCGTGTGTGTGTATGTGTGTGTGCGCGTGTGCGTGCGCGTGTGGTGTGTGTGTGTGTGTGTGTGTGTGTGTGTGTGTGTGTGTGTGTGTGTGTGTGATCAGAACAAAACAGAAACCCGTCCTATTTCAAGGGAGATAATTGCTAGATACGATAAAGAAAGCGCACAACGCTGTTATTTCTCTTCCATCTTGCTGTCACAGCCTTGTCACAATTTTCCGGTTAGTTGTTGTTGTTTTGTTGTTGTTTACTTTTTGTTTGTTTGGTAATGTAATTTTGTTTTTGTATTATTCATATAGATAAGTACATTCCATGTACACCTTTTATTCCTGTTAAGTACACCAATCTATATAAATCACGTTGTTTTGCCGATAATCATATGTATGCAGGTGATATGTTTAATGTTACTACACAATCTGCTTTATTCCGTCTTCAGTGGGCGTACAAGCTGAGTGTTTTTTTTATTTTTCCATAGACCTCAGACACTGATATTATTAAGAATTTGTTGCACGACACAATGAATCTGGTGGCGGGTATGGTGACAGTTTTGAAATCTGAAACTATCAGCGTAATAGTGTTTTGATGCCTCTGAACTGGCGCGCAAGACAGGTGCAGGGGGAGTGGGGAAAGATAGACCTGTTCAATGGACACGTGTCAAGTGAATAAAGTTATGGTACGGCTTGTCAATACAGTTTGATGGCTGAACATGACTGAATTAACAGATGAAATGTCAACAGTATGCCTAGGAGACTGACATTATCATGAGCCAGCTGACACCTGACCAGAATGCTTTATCAAAGCCATTCCTTCAGAACTGAACTTTGTACCTTTGTTTTATTCATTTCGATTATCATCTGATGTGATGTCGATGACCTCTAGACATTTCTCTGCTTTGTGAATATTGAAAATATTCAGTGTGATATTTCTATTTACCCCCATATGATCATCACCATCATCATCATCATCGTCATGATAACAACAATAATACTAATAATACTAATAATAATGATAATAATAATAATAATAACAATAATGAGGAGGAGGAGGATGAGAAGGAGAGGTGGAGGATGATGATGTTGTTGATGATAATAATAATAATAATAATATAATAATAATATATATATAACAATAATAATAATAATAATAATGATAAGACTGTCATAATGTATTTTTTTCTGCATATGCACACACACTCACCCAACAAAACAAAATACTGTAAAACTGCAAGCGTGTCTGCAGTAAACAATTCATAATGTTTCAATGTCATCTTATGGCAAAGAACTGTATTCCTTTTTGCCAAGAATGTTCAAACACACGCGCGCGCACGCACACACACACACACACACACACACACACACACACATACACACACACACACGCAAGTACGTATAAACACACACATATCCCAAAATGAATTTCAAACAAGTGAAATTGGTTCAAGTTGTGTTAGTTGAAATTTCAAAATCACTGGTACACAGTTTTGTTCATGCATTACTTTAATATTCATAAAGTTTGTATTTTAGTGAGAATTGTTTTTTTACAGATGCCAATAAGTTTCACTCAATCTGTCTACTAACCGTGTCTATTTTGGTTTGTTTCTTTCTGTTTCACAAGGTCTGTCTCACTTAAGAGTGAAACGACATTAACCCTTTGACTCCCGCGCCCTGTCCACCAGCATCCTGTACTGTCAGCCATGACAGCAAGCAAAAACTTAAACCTTGGACTCACTCACTCTATCCACTAGCTACCTGTAGAAGCTGGTGGATAGGGTGAGGGAGTAAAAGGGTACATTTTTTGCAGTTGGTTGGTAGGGTGTGGGAGTCAAAGGGTTAAACAAAAATACAAACACACTACCTCACACACCCACACACACTTGTCAAATGATTTTCGTAAAGATTGAAACATGAAATTGAAATATTTAAGCCAAGAAAAAGATGAATAATATCAGAAAGTGCCTACCATCTGCAATGCCAGAAAGGGAGCTTGTTTATTACTCCCCAACACAGTATCCCTGAGGACCTTGAGGATTACAAGACCAGCAAGCGCATTAAGCATATCCAATTCAGCAACATGGGTAGTCACTCCACTGAATTGGATACTACATCAGTTGAACATCATTTTAAACATTTTGCTATTTTTTATTAACGTTTTTCTTTCTTTTCTTTCAGGTTTGAGTATGTTACTGGTGAAGGCACTCAGGTTATTGACTACAGAATGTGTGTTTAAAGATCTGTATGTGTGAATGTGTGTGTTGTATGCCCAGGTGTGTGTATGTGCTCATCTGTATGCATGTGTATGCATGCATGTATGCTAATGTGTGTGCATGCTTGTGAATGTGTGTGCATGCTTGTGCACATGCATTCGTACATATGCAGAGGGTCTGTGTGTGTGTATGTGTGTGTGTGTGTGTGTGTGTGTGTGTGTGTATGTGTGTGTGTGTGTGTGTGTTCTGTGAAGATGTGTTTATGACACTGGAGATGATAGGAAAGTTTTAAATTACTAGGCCCAGGTCTTGAAGGTGTACACTGAGTGAAATTATATTACCTCTCATGAAAGATGGTTCAAGTAACTGACTATGCATGGCATGATGGTGGTAGCTTTGCAAGCGCACAAGCCTGAATCATTCATATTTTTCATCCAAATTGAAAATGACACACAAACATTTCCCCAATACTATTTTATTGACTATCCACATATAACTTAACATTGCAATCACATATACTGACAATATATATGAATATTGCATTTCATTTCCATATCTTTCACAGGAATTAACAGCAACTATCACATTATCCATATGTACTTTCTGTTATACTTGAGAATAACTGTACAGTATTCAAAATGCATTGTATATAATTTAGTCATTAAAGAACATGGGAAGGGACAAAATCTATATGTCAAAGTTGTGGAAAATAAAAAGCAGTTATACTTTGAGAAAGTATATGTAAATGGTTACAACGTCTTAAGGTATTCAATTTTGTAGTCAAACATAATAAGTTAAATAAGAATATAAAAAAATCAATAATCATTTGTTACAGCAGTTTAAATATAATGCAACCTACAAAGAAGGAAATTTGGGGAAATAATAAACTTAAGATTTCTGTTTGTTTTCATTAAACAAAAAAGCATGCAATGAGCCAACAAAAATGATGGGCTATACATGCAAAAAATACAGAATTAATGACAGAGAAAGAAAGAACAACAAGTAACACTTGAGAATCTACACACTTGCATTCTCAACACAGAGTAATACATACTTCTGAACGAACAAAAAAACAAACAAACAACAACAACAAAAAACAAAGAAAGAGTCTCTAACACCAACAGCTCCAAACGTCTGTGAATGTAATTCAGATAGTTCAGTAACTTTTACTTCCCGAACACCATGCTGAATAACAACTGAGAAAAGGTAACATTAATGCAACCTGGTACCAATTAACCCTTTCCTCGGCCTATCAAGCAGCTTCCTACAGGCAGCTTGTGAAAGCTGGTGGATATACTGAGGAAGTCAAAAGGTTTACAAACAAACAAGCAAGCAAACAAGCAATGAAGTGCACACACATCTGGAATCTTACTGTACCTATTGGACAGCTAAATCATAACTTCATAACAATCATAGAATTATGAAATAAAGAGTTATCTGCTTGGTCATTTGGTCTCATTCTCCAAAATGCCACAAACAAAAACAAAAACAAATCTATCTATCTCTCTCTCTCTCTCTCTCTCTCTCTCTCTCTCTCTCTCTCCTCACACACACACACACACACTGTCCACACACACACACAAAACACACACACATGCCACACACACACACACACAAACACACACACACACACACACACACACACACACACACACACACACACACACACACACACACACACACACACACACACACAATTATCATCATCAGAAAACATTACCTGTCAACATAACAGTTATAATAACAATCATACACAGTATCATGGTATGAAACACAGAAGAAAACCAATCTCTGAATAATGAAGCCCCAATTAAATATTCTGTCTGGCTAAACTTGGTTCATTTATATTCATTCATCATAAGTAAAGAAGACAGTCTCATGATGATACATCTCACAATGATGACAATTATATAACAATAATATCAATTACATAAAATCTATTAGAAATTTATTTCAAACCAAATTAAAACAAGTGATATAAACTAGGAAAATCACTCCTCCCCAACCTCAATATAAAAAAGCAATAAAACAACAAAAACAAAACAACGAACACATAGGCTAAATAGATAAAGAACAAGAGCCACCACAACAGCAAAAAGAAAGCCAAAACCAGACAAACAAAAGACTGAATAAAATCAACAATATTTATCATGCTTGAGCATAGCATATAATGATCAAACATAACACTATTTCTAAACAGAAACAATAAAACTGACCACAAGACCATGGACGATACTATTTTGTAAGCCCCTAGCTTGTATCAGCTTCTAAGATATATTCAAATTAATAAATAATGACCAAATAATAATGACAAATAACGACCAAAATTCTATTCAGACAATGACTTAATCTGCTAAATCAGCAAGGGAGCATTCATCATCATTTCCACAAGAACATACACACACATGTACGTTTCTAGCTGATGAGAAACTGATTAACCCTTCGACTCCTGCACCCTGTCCACCAGCACACTGCTTTGCCAATCAGGCTAGCATACCAGAAACTAGTTAACCCTTTGATTCCCTCACTCTATCCACCAGCCTTCTGCAGAAAGTTGTTGGATAGGGTGAGGGAGTCAAAGGGTTAAGCTTTTACAATTGGTGGATAGGATGTGGGGGTCAAAGGGTTAATGGATCTGTAACTCAATGTCAGTAAGTCCAAAAAACCCCAACCAAATTTAAAATGAATACTTGGAACAAAGAGAACGGAATCAAAGCAACTGCCAACCTTCAAGCAAACAGAAACCAGAAACATATGACAGTAGAATAAAAATTGTATTTAATTAACGAAAGTGCCTGTCTTGCTTTGTTGATTAAACACAGAGAACATTGTACATCCTCAAATCCACCATAACTCCAACAGATCTCTCAGAATTCAAATAACACACTGACACAATCAGCAAGCAAGGTGGAGACATTAGTTTGACCAGACACACAGTCCTGCACTGGAAATTCAAACTGGTCTGCCAAAAATTCTTGAACTGCTTTTGACTATTAAACTGGTCACTGAGGACAGACTAGACATGGGAGGGAACACAGTATCTGTATCATTTTTATCATGCAGTTGCTGCTATCATACATTTTTCCAGACAAAATTATACTCAAGACTGAGGAGAATGCCAGCCTGTAAGTGAATGCACTGTAAACTGCAAGAAGAAGCTACTAATTCTTCTCCTGTGTTCCAGCTTGGTAATAGCCCAGAACAGTATATCCACAGGAGACAATATTCAACAGTGTGCTGTTTCTCCAAACTCTTGGGTCAAATACATAAACATCCCAAAACTGTGGACATACATAATGGAAACTATTTTCTACTTGTCCCACTTTCTATGCTACTTTAGTACCCACAGAATCTGGGACAATTTTTGACTATGCTACAATGATGATGACAACGATGGGGATGATATTCACAATGCTATGGAATTACATTCTGGATTGAGACTGGGTAACAAGGCTGTGCTCTTTGCATATTTTAAATAAAATATCCTAGTGTTAACCAGGCCTGAAAGATACAGACACCTATGGGTTGGTCAAGAAATTTAAAGTAATATATCCTAGCATCATACAGGTCCAAGAAATACAGACATCTGCAGTGTTGGTCAAGAAATCTGAACAATACCCTAAATGGTGCTTTAGTGAAGAGGCTGAGACTACACTGTGTAGTGCCAGTTTTCCCAATGAGATCATACCATGCTCAACTCTGGGAAGGAACCAGTTGGGGCCAAAATTCCACACTGATTTTGATGCGATTGATAGGATTCAAATCCACAGCCTTTCAGTTGTTAGTCCACTGCCCTAACCACTGTACCAAGGCCACTGATATGTAGAATAGACTGTGTCTGTTCCTGAGTAGTGTTCTTGTTAGAACAGCATTTGCAGATACATACCACTTATCTGTGTAATAAATAGATGGAAAACACATAGTTTGATGGATCGGTGATAGGATGGATGAATGTGTGTAAGACAGATGAATATATTGAAAGACATAATTTCATATCAACTAGTATAATCTCAATACCACTTAAGTGAACATATTTCATATGAGGAATGGGTTATCTGCTGAAAGTTTCGGATCTGCATGATAAGTGCAACTGGGAAACAGGATGAGGGCAGGCAAACACATCAGTGTAATGATGCCTAATTCTGCAAATTCAGGCAGTATCAAGATCTATGGCAGAAAAGAATCAGTCGTTCATTGCACTGTAATTTTATCCCAATAATCTGAAACACATCAGAACAAACCAAACAGTCATTCATTGCACTGTAATTTTATCCCAATAATCTGAAACACATCAGAACAAACCAAACCTAAGTTTCAATATTGATAACCAAAACAAAACTCAAATATAAAAACTGAGAGTCAAAACAAAATCCAAGTTTAAACATTAAGACCAAAACAATCTGCAAGTTTTATATTATATTTAAACACTGGGAACCAAAACAAAATTCAAGTTTAAACACTGAGAACCAAAAGAATATCTATGTTTGAACACAGAGAACCAAAACAAAATCTAAGTTTAAAACATTAAGAATCAGAACAATATCCAAGTTTTAACCCTTTGATTACCGAACCCTATCTAACAACTGCAAAAACTTAACCCTTTGATTCCAACACCCTATCCACCAGCTTCCTGCAGGAAGCTGATGGATAGGGTGAGGGAATCGAAGGGTTAAGTTTTTGTTTTGATGGCATGGTTGACAATGCAGGATACTGGTGGACAGGGTGCGGGAGTCAAAGGGTCAACATTGGAAATCAAAACAAAATACAAGTTTAAACACTGGGAATCAAAACAAAATCTAAGTTTAAACACTGGGAATCAAAACAAAATCCAAGTTTAAACAGAGAAACATGTATGGAAGTTAAAAACATTAATGGCACATGAAACGAATGAACAACACATTTATACCTGGAACATCATATAAATAATATATTTAACTCACACATCTACAATCATACTCAGCATATAAGATATATAAACGGTATCATTTAACCCTTTCACTCTTTGACTCTATTCACCAGGGTGAACGAGTGAACAGGTCAAAAATAAAACAAGAGGGAAAAAGAAAAAAAACATATATGTAAATATATATGTAGTATACATACACAACCAAACACAACAATGACGAGATCCATAGTTAAAACACAGTACATGAAAAATCACAGATGTAATTGGAATATCAGTATTTCTAGTCCAGGTCTCATTTTGAAATATACTTGAAGACTCAAGAGTAAACTTTTACTAATCTAACATGGAGAGGCTTCAAATTTTCATTTAAATCAATTTACCTATCACTTTGATTCTTCCCATAAATTACTGCACCTAAAAATTCCATAAAAATAACTTTACTATACTTCCCCTTCAAAACATTTTGTGTGGTTTATCAATCTTAATTATATAAGATGCTGAAGCATTGTATTAATCTGAAAGGATTTCACTCTTATGATTTATACTGAACAAACTTGTTTTTGATAGAATTTGTTACAAGCGAATTAAAAGTTGAAGAAAATCAAAAGACACTTGTAAAAATTCAATATCCATAATTTCTTTTCATTGAAATTAAAATCAACAACAAACTCTAATAACTGAAACTAAAAAACAACAAACTGTATGAACGCAGATGAGCACTGCCCTTGTGTGTGTGTGTGTGTGTGTGTAGTGTGTGTGTGTGTGTGTGTGTGTGTGTGTGTGTGTGTGTGTTTTGTGTGGGGTGTGTGTGTGTGTGTGTGTGTGTGTGTGTGTGTGTGTGTGTGTGTGGTGTGTGTGTGTGTGTGTGTGTGTGTGTGTGTGTGTGATGGTGTGATGTGGTACAGTGTGCGTGCATGTGTGTGTGTCTATGTATGACTATGCCAATGTATGTGTGTGAGAAGCCAAACTTAACTCAAAATCTGACTGTAATCCAAAAAGCGGAAAAAGCTCACTCCTTTCAAAAACAAAATTGACTACAATCAAGAGAGTGTAAAGCTTATTTTCTTTCAGAAATAATTTAACAAGTTACTGATAGTCACAACCGATGACTGTACAAACATTTCAATTATGTTCCCGCTTGCAGATGGTAAAGTTCTTGTCTGAAAGAAATTACAGCTAGTTATGGGTCCTAAAGATTTACTGTGTAACACATGGGAAACAGTAGTATTAGGATTTAACAGATACAATGATCAATCATCTCGCATCTTGCTGGGAAGCATGTGCGCCATAAATACAGTCAGCACTTTTTTCCCTTTCCAGGGCAAAGGCATTACATATCCTTTAATTTTTCATCAGAAACATAAACACAGTGACTTTCCTCCATATTGGCGAGAAAATATACACACCTATGGTTTTACTTCATTTTTCAATAAACTGGGCTGTGTGGAGATCTACAGAAACAGGACATCAGTTTTTTTATGAAATACATAAGCATGCTGCACTTTTATGAAGACACTGATGAATTTCTAACCCTTCATAAATCTCTCATTTCCCATTAAAACATTCTGCACTCACACGAAATCAGGCTGACGCCAAACCCTCACCTTCTGATCTAATTGCCCAGGTTCTAGTCTGACTCAGAAAGATTTTCTGTTCACATGACCACCAGTCCACCCAGCTGTGACTGGGCACATGACTGTGTTCAGGGTTGGGATAGGTAATGTAACATGGGAAAGAAGATGGGCACTACCCTCACAATGCTGGCCTCGAAGGAAATTACTTCCACCACCTCACTTTCATACATTACTGTGGATTATTTGGACAAACTTTTTTGTTCTCTTACTCACTAAAATCACCAAGCATTCTCTACTCTTCATAACCCTCTCAGTTCTTGATGGGAAACATCAGCACTTTGGACTGCATGAATGTCAGATCTGGAAGTCCAGACAATATCCTCAAAGCTCAGGACTCATCTGGGAGGTGACTGCATCATCCCGGCGACTGCGTACACTGGTGGGCTTGACACTCTTCAGGATGTCCTCTAGAGGCTGTAAAGACTTGACACTTGATCGTGGAGCATCCAGCAGTTCTGACTCGAACACTGAAATTGAACAGGAAAATGATTTTTGAAGCTTTTAAGTCAGAATGAGGATACCACAATACAGAGCAACAACATACAATTAAATCTGCTCAACTGTAAACACTTAGGTAAAACTAGTAAACTATGATGCTAAACTGTGGCTATGAGGTTTGAGTAATTTTCAAAGAACTGATGTACATTTTCAATGAACTCTATACAAATTCATCAGCCAAAGCAAGAAATTCAAGCCCATGAAAAAGAAATAATTATTTGGGGAAAAAGCAACAACATCAAGCATAAACACAAAAAATAAAACAAAAATGAAACAAAAAAGAAGAAAAATGAGAATACTAATAATGATTAAAACCTTACAAATTTCTCCTGTTAACTTATTAACAAACTACATCAAAGAAAATCTTTAAAACTACTATCACTTTAAAACTACTATCAAGCATTCTTTTCTTTCAACATGTGTCTCTCTACCTGTACTGAACTGAAGAGCAAAACTAACATAGACATTCTGTGCACTGTGTGGGCGTAAAGTACCAAATAAAACATAATTTAAAAGAGTAATTATCAATTACAAGAATAAGGTAAGATTTTTTTCCAAACATCACTGGAAAACTCTCTCTCTCTCTCTCTCTCTCTCTCTTCTCTCTCTCTCCTCTCTCTCTCTCTCTCTCATCACAAACACACACACGCGCACGCATGCACGTACACACGCACGCACAAATGCATGCATGCATGTGCGCCCGCGCACACACACACACACACACACACACACACACACAACAACTACATATAGATTTTTAACTCTAAAAGTATCAAAAGTATGACACAGCTGAAACAATTCAGAAAATAAACAACTGATTATGTGTAAAAATAAAAATATACTCCAACACATTCCTAAGCATGATCTGAGGTGAGGGAGGGTAAACTTGACAAAAAGCAACAAATCTTTCTACGAAGGAAATAAACAAACAAGCAAGGAAACAAAACATTTAGAAATGAAAGTAAAAACAACAGAAAAACATAAATGGTGCACATATTAACACCTAATTATGGCAAAGCCTATTAGTATTACACATGTGCATATTTTGATTTAGAAATGGGAGTAATAAAAGAAAACTGAATTGAGTTTGTTTCGTTTTTTAATATGACATAGGTAAGATGGAGTAACACTATGGCTACAGACCTTGCTCCTGAGAAGAAAGCCAAATTTAATTTTATGCACAATGCTCCCAAATGGTCCAGCTAGCTAGCTTTATGGCCAATGGATGACCAATCTCATATGCTGTCTTGATGCTGAACTCACTGCTCCAGTCCACTCTACTGCAAATGGGAACCCGCCCCACTTTAGGTATGACAAGAGCAAGGAGAGAAAAAACACCTTGTAATGTTGGCACCTGAGAAAGCTGAGGGCTCATTCCCCAATAAGTGCTTAGGTTAAGGAAAAACCTTTATTCTTTACAAACTAAGCAAGAATTGCAAAATTGGGACATGCTATCACTGGAAATGGGTGAACTGTAACTGCTGAATGTCCAAGTGCTCCCATGGTGATGGGGCAGGGTTCATACAGATTTCCAGACAAAAAATTTAATGGACTTTTGAAGCACTTTTTTTAAAAATGCCTTCACACGAACAAAAGCTGTAATGACTTGTCACTACTTTTAAAGTCCACAGTAGTTCAGCTTTCATTGCCTCTGTTTTAGTATGGCTCAGGCTGTTCACTGACATCTGAGTTTGAGCAGAACAGTTGGTTGATGAACTGCAGGATGACGAACTGCGAGAAGTGATGGGATTGCTCGTTGTAGAATTTTTTGTAAAAAAAATTCGAAAGACGAACGGCAGGACTTGAAACCTTCAGGTTCATCAGGTCGCAGTGTTTTTTCCCTTTTCCATGGGTATTTACAGCCGATTCTCCCATTGAACGAATGACTATGGTCTTCTTACAAATGTGACAAAAGGCCTTGCATCTGTCTCCACTTGGGTCTGCCTGCAGCCATTCGTCTTTTTCCAGCCAAACCACGTTAAACAAACACTTCCCCGGCATGTTGACTTCTCAATTTCAAAATGGTGGAACATTCTTTCACGTACGCACATGTGCCATGAAGGCCTGTAACTCGGGTGTTTTGACCTATAGCAGACGACATATCGGTGAGATCATCGATCTTAACTCCGACTCACTTTCTTTTTTTTTTTTTTCAATTCAATTTCAACCTTTTTTTTTTTTACAAACTCAAGATTTTACACAGACTTTATTAAAAATCATAGGCAGTGACAAAACTTAAGGACTTTTTAAAGACCTTTCAGCAAAAGCCTGATTTTCAAGGACTTTTAAGGCCTTAAAAAGCATGCCCTCAAAATCAAGGACTTTAAGGACTGTGCGAATCCTGTGGGGGGATGGTAGGAATGAATTCTGGAGCAAAGTATGGAAAATTCAGCAATATACTTACACAGGACTGAAACTAAGGATGTCAAAAGTTGTGAATTTAAAAAATTAAATTGGATGGCTAAACAGTAGAAATATTTTTTAAACCAGACAGCAATTTTCTTCTTTTTTTTGGTTTTTTTTTTGGTCTTTTTATAATGGTGAACCTTGAGAATGTAAATGAGTAAAATAATGGACTTTGGAAAACTGCAAAGAAATTTATGTTATTTATAAATGAGATGATGTTAACCTTGGCCACACATCACATTTTATGAACGGAGTAAGCCCTCTCCCTCCCCTACACTACACAACATGTATGGGTCTATTCTGAACCATAAAGCACAGGCTGATATGGAGTGGTCTCTGAAAATTCATCTTCTTAAGCCCTTATGCAAGGTAAGGATAAATATATAAGCCTACATCATTTTTCCCCTGCAAACCTTGATTCTTGTTTCTTCATGAAGTTACACATTTTCACTTCAATCCACAACACTATCCATGCAAAACCTGACAAAGTAAGGATGCAATGTGCATAAATGAAAATTGAACTTGAAAAGAAACACAGAAAAAGGAATGTGAAAGAGAAAGAGGGGAGGGGAGAAATTAAAGACAGAAAATGTGAGACGGATGAGAGAGAGAGAGACAGAGACAGACAGATAGACAAAGCGACAATAAGACACCGGTCACTGTGGTGTAGTGGTCAGCGCAACGGACTACTGAGTGGAAGGTTGTGGGTTTGAATCCCTATCAGTCCCTTCAAAAAGCATTGTGCGATCTTTTGGCTCCGACCAGCTCTTACCCACAGTTGGGCATGCTATGGGCTCATTGGCAAGACTGGGACCACACAGTCGAGTCTCATTTGTTTCACGGATGCTTCATTGAGAGCATTGCTCAAATCTTCTGATTGCGCCTGGCTGACGCCAGGATATGTTATGATAGTAAGTGTAGATTATAGCCCTGTCACGTAGTCTCAATCCTAGAAAGAACTCCACATCATTACGATTATCATCCTCATTGACATCATAATCATCGCACTGCAAAAACTGTGCCAGCTTCTGTGGCCATTAAGGTGGCATAGAAAATGGAACAAACAAACAAAAAGTGAGCACAAAGGTAACCTCCCAAAAATCAATGATCCATAAAAAAAAAAAAATTTTAATGAAAAAAAATTGACAAGTGCAAAAACACCATAAAATGATGTTTGTAAAAAGAGTCAATATTTATATGCAAAAATTCAAGAAACCAGTTGTGTTCAAACATGTGCATATTCAAAAGGAAAGTATATGATATGAACATAAAGAATTGCAATAGAACCATACACAACACTCAAGCAAACAAAATAAACAGAGTTAGCTAAATTAAAACCAGGTATATCTATAGCCAAATGCAAAATTTGTTTCATGCCACCATGTAAATCAAACAAAAGCAAAACAATGGGAACCAAGTAAATTAACAAAACTAAATGAAAGTGATCTGAAATTTCAAAACAGTAGAGACCATAATCCAAACAAACTAGTGAAACTGTATGCTAAAAGCAATCCCAAATGATGTGAAACAAAAAACAAAAAAAAAGAAAAGAAAAAAAAAAGAAAAAGAAAGCGCTGGATGAACTTACCCCAGTCCCATTCATCTACAGTGAGTTAATTAAAATACAACAGCCACACAATGTGTTAGTAACAGTTAGGTGCTGCGTTTCATGTGTCTAGTTCTCATCTTTTAATTCTTTGAATTCTAATTAGATTATAAACAATAAATGTCATGAAAATAAAATTGCTTTATGATAATCAAAGAGAAACAAAACTCGTTTGCTGATATTCGTGTATTTTTGAGAGAGAGAGAAAAAGACACAGAGAGAGAGAGAAAGAGAGAGAGAGAGAGAGAGGTGTGTGTGTGTGTGTGTGTGTGTGTGTGTGTTGTGTGTGTGTGTGTGTGTGTGTGTGTGTGTGTGTGTGTGTGTGTGTGTGTGTGTGTGTGTGTGTGTGTGTTGTATGTATGTGTGTGTGTGTGTGTGTGTGTGTGTGTGTGTGTGTGTGTGTGAATCAGTTTTATATGGATAGTCTGCACATGAGTCCAAGTGTGTGCAAGTGTGTGCACGAATCAGCATGGAAAGTGTGTGTTGTGAGTGAGTGGTGTGTGTGTGTGTGTGTGTGTGTGTGTGTGTGTGTGTGTGTGTGTGTGTGTGTGTGTGTGTGTGTGTGTGTGTGTGTGTGTGTGTGTGTGTTTGTGCCTGTTTTGAGTGTGCGTGTATGTGCCTGTTTTGTGTGTGTGTGTGCATATATGCATGGATGAGTATGTGTGTGCATGTGTATGTGTGTGTATGCTCGGCATGTGAGTGTGTATATGTATGTGTATGCATGTGCAGACATGTGTGCGTGTGTATGTGTGTGTGTGTGTATAACTATCAACGTACGACCCCTTCAAAAGGTGCAGGCTATGTATCATTATAACAATTCCATTTATGACTGAAACCAAAAAGCTTGCACTGGTGCAGCAGCTAAAAAAAAATGCTAAAGCCAGGATTCAGGGGTACCTAGGTCCTTGACTGGCAAGTGCAGTGTTCCATTTCCACAGAAAAAAGCAAAATGACACCTTTAAACTAATCTGCATTATGTCCTTTAAAAGATGATAAAAAGAAAAAACAGAAATATATGCTTTACAATGATACAAAGAAAAAACAAAAATATATGTTTCTTTACACTTGTCAAACAAATAACTGATTTAATTCAATGTTAAACGGATGGATACTTCATGAAATGATGTAAAAAAAAAAACCATAAAATAAACACACAAACATTTAACATTCTCTCTCTCTCTCTCTCTCTCTCTCTCTCTCTCTTTACTGTGTTGCAGAGTAGAAAGACCAGCTCTAAGACAGGTCCAATAGGACATGATGCAACTATCATTGCATAATAAAATGTTTTTAAGCTGGAAGTCTTAAGTCAAAAGTCAAGTCTCTCTCTCTCTCTCTCTCTCTTGTAAATTCTTTTTCACTGTTTCTGTGTTTGTCATAAAGCAAAAGATGACCGCACTGAGGGGGAGGGGGGGGGGGGTAGCATAGGTGCGAGTACAGGGGAGGGAAAAGGAGGGCAGGCAACAAAACTGCCTGTGTAGCCTTTTTTGACCAATTCAGATGAGGACAGGAATGATGGTGGGAACGGGAGTGGCGCAGCATTTTGATGTGGAGGATCCTTGTCCTGTGTTTCACTTTTCGGACATCACCATGTTCATCTCTCAGTATTAATTGTGGTCCAGAAGACCAGAAATAATTGCTGCCTGTATATGATGGGCAACTAATGGAGCATATTATTTCTAATTACTGGGCTCACATCAGCCGTAGGGGTGTTTGCGGTTTCCATGATCTCTTCTCACGCAGATGGAAATGTCAACTGATGCCTACATTTCTAAAATTCCAATTACCAGCCTCCTGTCTGATTAGTCAGACTGCATTTTAGATGTAAACAGTGGCCATTCATAATAAGCACCAAGCGTTTTCTCAAGACAAATAGAAACTGCATACCCCTCTCTCTCTCTCTCTCTCTCTCTCTCTCTCTCTCTCTCTCTCTCTCTCTCTCTCACACACACACACACACACACACACCACACACACACACACACACAACACACACAACACACAACACAAACACACACACACACACACACAACACCACACACACACACCACACACACACACACACACAAACACACACATGCACTGTACGCCAATCAAAGAGTGATTATACTCAGATGACACTGGTGACAATGACCATTGTTTTTTATTGCTTCCCTACACACCGCTGGTATAAAGGGCAGTTAGTACATAATGTTAATCATTCAACAAACGATAGTAATCAGTACTCAGTTATCTGGCAGTCACTTTCACACAATAAACACTGGCTTCACTTTCCACTGCTAAAAAGTCAACTAGTCTCTATAATAACAAGAATAAGCATGGGAAAAAAGACACTAATAATTGTAATAAGATTTGGAAATGCTGCGTGGTATTCCACGGAGTAACAGTTGTTCACCCCAGTCCGTCCAGGGGACATTGTGAGACTACTCTTGAATCTTTTTCAAGTTAAAGGCTGGATTTTCTGGGTTGAAGAGGACTTTGAAAGAACCTGGAATGTTGTTTTAACTTCTCATGATGTCATTTTTAACATCATTTTGACTTCCGACTTTGAAAGGACCTGGAATGTTGTTTTAACCTCTCATGACGTCATTTTTAACATCATTTTGACTACCCTCAAAGTCCTATTCAAGCTAAGGGCATCAGCTTAACTCCCTTTGAATGGGACACTAAGAGAAGTCAAAACATCACTCTGTCAGTGGCTGGACAGATTCATGAGTAACTGTTATTCTAATTTCTACGCAAGTGTAGAAAGGTAAAACACAGGAACACACAAATGAAAGAAAAATCATAATCCATCGTAAGTCAGACAAGTTGTGCAGCACTGATATTGGCTCAAGGCAGCCTGACAAAGTTTAACAAATCTTTGAACTGGGAGCTGGATGTGACTTCATACTGGGAAAGTTGGATGTATTTTCATTTATTTCCACGCATTTTTTTCTTCTTTTTAATTTCATGGAACAATGCAGACAGACTAGCCTCTTGACACAAGACAGACAGGTAATTCTTCCATTGTTTACAAATTCACCAATGTTATAAACATTGACATAAAGCAGATGAAGTTCACAGTCCTGTGGTTCTCAGGTTAGCCAAGGATTTGCTGTAATCAACAGCAGTAACAACTCAAAAAATTAAAAGTATACCAGTGACAGGAAATCTGTTTCTCTACATGATTTGAAAATCATCACAGCAACTTGAATTACAGGCAAGAGAAGACACACATTCATTCACTCTGACACACTGTGAACAAAGACAAAGCAACAAAATTAAACCAGGATATATACACAGGTATAAAAACAAGGCAAACAATGAATGCAAGTATATATTCATACTGATGACACACAATAACTCCGAAGTATCAGAACACAGCAGTTATTCCAAATGCAGCACACACACACACACATACACACACTGAGTCAGTAGTATATAGAGACAGAAAGCAGAGATACCAGGTTCATCCAATAAAAGTGAGAATACGTCAATAAACAAGATGTGAAATATAAAATAATGATTAGTATCTTTCTATGCTCCTTCAATATAAAATGCACTTTCCCAAAAGACAGATTTCCATGCACTGAAAAGGCCTGAAATGTCTGCCACTAGGCAACCAGAGTTGGCATATTGTGTCTGCATGGTCACCATCACTTTCAAGTCATCTTAATCATAGAAACATACAATGTGGGAGAGTTCCTTCAACTTGGGAATAAATCACTATCTGACAGACTAATATGTGGAGAATAGGTGGGCACCGAGAGTGTCCCAGTGAAAAGACACCATAAGTGACACTGCCCTCTCTGCTCTCCGGAAAGATGTGCTGTCATGTAATATCAGAAATCATGACTGCATTATTCTTCAATGCTAAATGTGGCCTTGACGCTTGAAACAACTGTACACAACATGACATCGAAGCAAACGACGTTACATTTTCACCATTTCAAAATTAGATCACAGAATAATTGGGCCAGGTAAGTAAGTAGAAAGTGTCAAAATGCTGTGACAATTATTTTTTAAGTCATTAGGACATCCTCGCTGTTCACTGGATGACTCTTGTACACACTGACTTGTAGAGGCAACAGATAAGTACACAGAAAAAGCACTGATTAACAACAAAGAGCAGATAATGACCAAATACTCACCAGAAGGCCTATCAGAGGCCTGAGTGTCCTGTGCCACCAAGAAGTCCAAATCCAGGCTATGAGCTGATCAGACAACCACACATTCATATGTTATTTACACAGTGTGCAATGTAGTTCACATGGAACAAACAGTACACATGCCAATGATTAACAATCAATCAATGTTCACTCAAAGACTGCATGCAGATACTTAAGCTCAGTCAAACTCTACAAAGTGTTGCACGTGTGACTAGGCGTAGTTCTTTTTTTAATATGTAAATAATTTTTTTAATATGTAGATTGTTCTTGTACAGCCAGAACCTGGAATTGCTAAGAAACAAAAAGAGGAAACTTCTAGGGGGGTCCGGGGGCATGCTCCCCCAGAAAATTTTTAAAATCAAGACTAAAATCTGTGCATTCTGAGGCATTCTGGAGACAAATTTAAAGGCATCTAACACACTGAAAATCACAATGAATATCAGTCAAAAGAGTATTTAATAAACATTGGGCACAAGATCAGGATCCATCATACACAGCAGATCGTTTCAGTGTGTTCATACACAGACATATTCATCAAAACTTTTTTTTAAGTATGGTTGTCGATTTTTTTTTAACGCGAAAAAATTTTTTTTGCGCGATTATCGATTTTGATTTCCGCGGAAATCCTCGTTTCCGCAACGAATTCCAGGCTCTGACAGCGCTATCCTTCAAATACAACTGGACTAACTGCACGTTACACATAATCAGACCAAAACAAAAGAAACAAAGCTGCATGAAGGGGCACAACTCAGTCAGAATTTTGGGTATCTGACAACAAGCGTAAATTAAAATATTCAGCCTATGGTGACAGTTTTTATTTTGAATATCCACTGCATAATTTACACAGCATGACAAACAAGGAATTGGTTGTGCAATCTAGGTGTAACACATTCCTGAACAAACTAAAATACAGGAAGAGTTTGGAGTTTCTTCAAGAAGGATTCATCACACTTGGACAATTTCATCCGGGCTCCACCCAGATCTGCCAATAATTATCTGGCAGACTTCCTGAGCCTGCACAAAACCCTATGCACTAGGAAGGTCTTCAAATAGGGAGAGGGAGGGAAGGTTCTATAAAATACTAAGCTGATACCACCAGACTGATGGAAACATTAAGATAGGCTGTGAAAAGGCTAGTTTTGAGTAGGGTTGAACTCCAGATATCAGATCTTGAGCCCTCAGTTCTTTCAACAGAACCAACCAGTCCACGTAAAACATGGTGCACTCTAGGGTTGATTCTACAACACATGTATTATGAGCACAGCACTTTAAAAAATGAGCTCAAAAAGATGTGATAACTTACATGTCAGAGGGTTGGTCAGGCCACTTGTACTCCAGTCAAAATCTACCGCTGGAATTTCCTGAAGCAAAAGACATGAATGCATACTTTTATTATGACAAGATAAGGGGAGCACCAAACATTAGACACTGTTCATCCCCATAGCACTCTCATGATGATGATGATGATGATGACCCCAGAACCAACAAAGTGCAGGGTCATATCAAGAAACTTCTAGCACCATCCTCTGCCTGTTCCCATCACCACTTTTCTGTCACTGCAGAGTTTTGTCTTAACTGAAGACTGAAAACTATTATCATTCTGGCTTGCCTGCATATCTGACAACACAGTGAATATTTCAGTTGAAGAATTCTGTTTCCACTCTCTTTCCTACTAATGCTTGTAACAGGTGCAGTGACTGCCATGTGTAGCAAAGCTATAAAACTTTAGTACAGTTACAAAGGCAAAATCAATTTGTGGATACATATGTCTAGTGTTCTAACAACATTTTACTGTTGTGTTGTGTTGATTTTTTTTCTTTGGTTGGTTTGTTGGCTGGTTGGTTTGTATATTTTTCCTTTTCTATCTGTTTATTTCATTGAATCTTACACGCTTTTTGTTTGTTTCATGTTGTTATAATGTCTTCAGAGGGAGGAGAGTGTTCCATTGTCTATGCCTTTATTCATTCTAGATCACCACAATGCCAAATTCAAATCAGCAGAATCAGACCAATATGAAGATAAGATATAAAAAGTTCAGCTGAAACATTAACTGATGCTCACAGTAATCTAATAAATCAATGAGAGGGATAATGACTAGGAGAGAAAAACGTTTTGGTATATATTGTACATGGACCTTATGACTATGGGGTTGTGCATCTGGTATATAAGTAGCATATAAAGTGTGTGTGTGTGGTGTGTGTGTGTGTTGTGTGTGTGTGGTGTGGTGTGTGTGTGTGCGTGCGTGTGCGTGGTGCGTGCGTGCGTGCTGCTGCGTGCGTGCGTGCGTCGTGCGTGCGTGCGTGCTGGTGTGTGCGTTGTGTGTGTGCGCGTGTGCGTGTGTGTGTGCGCGTGCGGTGCGTGCTGTGTGTGCGCGTGTGCGCGTGCGTGCGTGTGTGCGCGCGTGTGTGCGTGCGCGCGCGCCGCGCACAGCTGTGCGTGTGTGTGTGTGTGTAACATCAGTATTTCCCAGTACTTCTATACATGCATTTCACTCTGTTTCAGTTTCTCAAGATAACGAGTCCATGCTGGGAATGAATTCCATATGAAATGACACAGCTGGTGCCATGTCACTGTAGATCCAAAGCGATCATGTCATAAAACCTAAGCATGCATATAAGTCCTATGCACAGGTAAAGTCTTGATATTCTACCTAGTGTGTAGGTTTTATGTCAATCTTTGTATCAGTCTGTCAGTGAAACAACCTTCAGTCTGTCATTGAAACAATCTTAACACACTGTAATGAGTATCTACATCTATAAAGTGAAAAACAAAACTGCAGCATGTAAATGCATAATGCCAGGGAATCCAAATTAGTTTAGATAGTACTACACAAAAATGATGATCTATTATGAATTTTACCTTTTCACAAGTATAAATCAAAAAAGTGCATCTCATTTTATGCAATTCTCACAAATCACCATATCAATATCAATGCTCCATGCACCCAGCCACAAAAAATGACAATCAATCTGTACCTGTGTAGGTCGCTCCACTTCTTGATGATTTGGGTCCACCAGTGTGGGGGTAAGCATGGAAGAGGTGGAATTCTGATTCGGCTGGCCACCCCCTCCTGCCTCTCGTTCTTTTCTGCCATCTCGAATAGGTTCCAACAGGCTCAGGCCAGTGGCAAAAATGGGAACTGAACGCTTCTTGTGACCAATCAACTGTTACAGTAAAAAAAAATCTTTTATAAAAAGATCATGTATAACAATTTCTTAAAAACATTTTTAACCCTTCAACATATGACAGTAAAAATAAAGGTGCATGAGGTGTTATATTAACATATCATTTTTGATGTTACCTGTCTATATACAGAGACAGCTTCTTGACTAAGGGCCAAACAAATGCCAAATCAATGTCTAACATTCATACATAAACAACCAAATCTATATCTAACATCCAAAACATGAAGTTAGATGTACATATATGCTAAGGTCATAACAAAATATGAATACAGAAAATGGGTAAAACCAATTAGACAAAAATAAGTATGCAGAGACTGTTAGAAACAATACAAAATAAAACTAAGAGAACAGCTGATCACAAACAGACACTCAAAACAAAGAACAAAAAACACCAAGAAAAAAAAATGTAGAACAAATTTAATCATGTGAAATAACAACATTAAAAGGGATTTGTTTTAATTCAATTTTACTAAATCTGTCTTATTTGTTGTTCCTTGCAACATACATATGAGTGCTTATGAATGCATACAGCTTCAAAATCATTTGAGAATGGAATATTTAATCCTTTGACTCCCCCACTCTATCCACCAACTGCAAAAACATAACCCTTTGACTTCCTTATCCTATCTATCAGCCTCCTCCAGAAAGCTGATAAACAGAGTGAAGGAATCAAAGGATTAAGTTTTTGCTTTGCTAGTATGGTTGACAATGCAGGATGCTGGTGGACAGGGCGTGGGAGCAAAAGGACTAATTCACATCAAAATTTGTCCATTACTAGCACCCAGCCTGGGATAAGACCTTTGAATTCAGAACTGAACATTACACTATTTTCTAAAAAGCATTATTATGAAAATTATTTTAAAAAATCACTAATCAGAATCAACTAAGACAAAGTAATTATATCTTCAGCATTTTTTGAATTAATGTTTTTGTTGCTGTCATTATCAATTGCATATTATCATCCCATACCATCTAGCTATAGTATGTATTAGTATGTTGTAATTACTTTGCTTTATGATTCCTCAAATATCAGCCCCTTCCCTGTGGCTACTTGTTATGCAACACAACCACACACACAGTAACAAACCAAATAAACAAAAACTCCTCAGCACTCTCTCACTCACTCACTCACTCACACCACACACACACACACACACACACACACACACACACACACACACACACACACACACACACACACACCAATAAATAAAACAAACAAAAACACCAACAACATACAACTTTTCAACAAAAACTCCTCAGCACTCTCACTCACTCACACACACACACACACACACACACACACACACACACACACACACACACACACACACACACACACACACACACACACACACACACACACACCAACAAATAAAACAAACAAAAACACCAACAACATACAACTTTTCACAAGTTGACATGTGCACATAAGAAAGCCACTGACCATGTTCTGTGTGTCAATATGAAGAGTGTGGAAGAGTCGTGAATTGGTGGAGGACTTGCCCCACTGGTAAATCACAGCAGGAGACCCATCCACATCCTGTAGATGACCCCAAAGCTTGACCCGTGGGTCTTTCCTGAACAAAATCACAATTCATACAGTAATACACAATACAAAGTTTTTAATCTTTTCAGCAATACCTTTAAATTATAATAACAGTTGACTGTAACTGGGTGAAAATGAAGCTCAGTTGCAAGGAGAAGAAAACATAAAGAGAGAAGCTCAGCAAAGTTATTTTCCTTGTATGCTAACTTCACAGTTTATTATGCCAGTAATAGTACTAATACAGTAAAAAAAAAACACAGTCACATGTTACCAATCAACTTTAAACTTCAAACACTGTATCACTCAAGGATACCTGTATGATCGATAAGCATAAGATGTGGTAGAAGAAATATTCTGCCCATCTGAGAAACAATTATAACAACAGTTTCTTACTGCATTGCATACTGATCTGTAACAATTACACATACTGTACATGAGTCCATTGCTTTAAACTTTGGATCCTTCCTATACAAAATAAATGATAGAGACTGTCACTTTATAGTGCTCAGTGTGTGTGCATATAGTGTTATTGTGTGCATCTGTGTGTGTGCACGCGTTTCTGTGTGTGTATGTATGTGTTTTTCATTACTTTCTTCAGTGCATATGTTATGGTATGTAACACATTCACATCGTAGTACAAGAAACCAGTACTTATATATTCTAGATTCTGGACAGAAACTGATAAAGGCACAAAACCAGTAGACTGACTTACTTGGAAGGATGCTGTACCACCTGCCATGTCTGCTGACTGACAGAGCGATACTGCAAACCATATTCTAATATCGTTTCAAGCATGCCCAGCTTGTTCTTCTCCAAAGACGTCACATCAACATTTTCCTCTCCATCAGTTGCTTGCTGACTGCCCGAGATACTAGGGAAGCAACTCTTCAATGCCACTTCCAGTTTCTTTTCTTTGATCTGAAAAGGTTGTCTTTGTTGTTACAATTCACTTGTTGTGTTAATCTGTGTATAAAATTTATTCAAATCAAAATGAAACACAAAATTATAAAATAATAAAGTCACTAAAACTATGAAATTAATCTGAATCTAATACAAAAACCTGAATGAAACAACTCAGTGCCACAACATACCTGTCATTAAATTATTGATTAAGATTCTAGTAAAAGCCTACAAATAACATGTACACAGATCTATGCTAAGACAGTAGTTCAACTTTAGCAAGATACTGATCAACATAGCTTTGACAAGTATTAGCAACACTGCACAAATCATTCATAAAGTTCTACACTCACAGTGTAATCAACGTAATGATCATGTGAAAAAAGTCTGTACATGTATGCTGAAAATATCATCAAAATATCGTGTGTGTGTGTGTGTGTGTGTGTGTGTGTGTGTGTGCGTGTGCGTGGCGTGCGCGCGTGTGTGTGTGTGTGTGTGTGTGTGTGTGTGTGTGTGTGTTGAACTGGAGAGAGAGAAAGAGAGAGAGAGAGAGCGACCGAGAGAGCGACCGAGAGACAGAGAGAGAGAAAGAGACTGTGAGAGACAGACAGACAGACAGAGAGACAGACACTGAGACTGACAGACAGACAGAATGATAACTAGTAATAATGTTTTATTTTCTAGTGGCAGAAGTTATTGGCTGAAAGCCATTTTTCAAATTTTCCAATGTTTGCATGCTGGGTGTTTATAAATTTAAAATATGTTTCTAAATGCCAGCCACTGACATGATTTACAGGATCTTTGACATACATGTGTATGTTTGATTATTCTGCATGCCTATATAATTATAAAAATATTATACGAAGGCAAACAAAGCACTGGCAGGTCTGCACACATGCTAACAATGGCAACTGGAAAAATCTTTTTTACCCACCAAGTGGAGATGTCTAGACAGATCAAACCCAGGACCTTTCAAACTCTAGAATTAACAATAATAATAATAATAATAATATTAATAATAATAATAATAATAATAATAATAATAACGATATTTATAAAGCACCAAATCTTGGTATGAGAATCAAACCAAAGTGCACACTCTCATCATTCACCAAAGCAATGACCGAACAATGACCAAATCTCCTGTGCAACCGAACAATGACCAAATCTCCTGTGCAACACGAAGCACACACAAATTCAAGGAGGGGGGGGGGGGGGGGGAGGGGAGACAGGAGGTCCAACATTTACCAACTTGACTACCATATCCGCCCAGAGAAAGAGACAGACAGACAGACAGAAATCTTGTGTACAATCTGGCTAATGTTAACGATGAGAAAAAGAACAATCATTGCATTTGCAAAGTTACTGTATTACCAGTACTCACATCCTGAGATGCTGAACTTGAGCCAGATGTTGGCAAACTTCCATGTACTGAGGTTGCAGATGTGTCAGAAATGCTGGCAGGTGCTGCAGTTTGATCAGTACTAGAAAAGTTGCCAAAGTCGTCATCATCAGATGCTGTTGGCTTTGTTGGTTCAGGTGTGGCTGGTTTGGCTGGTTCACCAAAATCTGCCCATCCAGAATCTGAGGCAGCTCCAGGTTGTTCACTGAAGTCACCAAAATCATCATCACCATCACCACCAGTATCAGCTGACTTTCTTGAGAAAGCGCCAAAGTCATCTGCACCTGTTTTTGTGGCTGGAGCACCCGATGATAAAGATCCAGAGTTGAAATCACCAAAGTCATCATCATCATCCTGGTCTCCATCTACTGCTGGTTTGTGGGAGAAATGCTGTGGGTCATCTTCCTGGTCCCCAGGCATGTCTGGTGATGAGAATTTGGCAAAATCCTCACTGTCTCCACTGGCAGTGGTCCTATCTTCAGTGGGTGGAACAGTCTGGACTGGGTGAGCCTGTCCCCTAAAATCACCAAAATCATCATCATCTGCCCCTGAATCATCACCTCTTGATGCTGGGGAGTACTGCTGATCCTGCTGCTCCAATGGAATGTGACTAGATTCAATATGGCTGGCAGCTCCACTGTCTTCCTCTGATTCCTCCTTTGTGTCAGTGTGGACACCACCAGACAAACCACATTCTGTGTGTGGTGAGGGAGCATCCACAGAATGATTGTCAGTCGGATCTTCAGACACATCTGGCAGAGAATGTCCATCATTCCCATCCTCACAGGATGGTGTCAATGAACGGTCTATATCCACTTCTTCTCTTACATCATCTTCAGAGTCCTTCACTGATTTCACCTTTTCACTTTTGGCAGTGCTGGCATCATCAGATGATGCACCACATACAACTTCTTCATCATCAGAGCTTATACTGTCCTCCCTTAACACCAGATCTTCAGGATCACAATCTTTGAGAGAGTTTGTGTCTTTTTCACTCTTTGCAATAAATGAAGAGGAGGTTAAACTACAAGATTCAAAAGCTGCCCAGTCTGCATTATCATCTTCATTTTCATTAGATGCATCAGGTAACTTACTGAAAGAACTCTCTGCCTCACCTAAGGTAGGAGCTGCAGTGGCAGGTGGGTCTAAAGTTAAATATGGAGTTTGTTGTATTGCACTTTCTGTACCATCTTCTGATCTTTCATCCTTTTCTGAGGTGCTATTATCAATGTCTGATATGCCAGGTAATTCTTGTTGATTGTGGCACACTCCTTCTTCAGAGTTCAAAGCTGGGTTCAAAGCAGGGGAAGCTGAACTGCAGAGTTCATGATCTTGTTTTGATGAAGTGTCACTAGTGTCAGGAAGCTCAACTTCTTTTGGCTGATTAAGCTGACATGAGGCAGACATTTCACTTGATTGTTCACTGGATTTCTCTGTAGACACATCTTCCAAATGTTCACTCTCAGCACTTTCTGCATGTTCTTCCTGACCATGGTCAGGCTGTATTGCTACCTGGTCTACAACACTTATGGACTGATTATCCTGTGGCATGTCAGTAAAAGACTCATCATCAGACTGCATGGTTTTATCCCCTTCACTGGTGCACACGCTTTCAGACTGAGGGAGTGGAGACATGTCCGTGCTGAACAGTCCTGAGTCTGTTGTGGATTCTCGGCTCTTTTCCATCATCATTTCTGTCCCCTTTTCAATCCCAGTGTCACTCTCTGGGTCTCCATCCAGTTTTGGATGATGAGTGATCTTCAAAGGCAGTGAATCAATGTGAGGTTTAACTTTGTTGCTGGTGTCATCTTGGAAGGCTGCAAAGTCTGCAAACTCATCACTATCAGCAATGACATCACTATCCACCCTGTCCTTGTCCTGTTTGACCTCTTCCTTGTTGTGTTCAACATTAGTTTTAGGTAAACTCTCATCCCTAACTGAGGAGTTTTCAGAGTCTGTTGGTACACTTCTGTTTTCACTGCTCTGGTCATGTTTTTCTGGAGAATTTTCCCTGTCTCCAATTGTATCAGATGCTACCCAATCAGCATCAAAACCTTCATCTCCAAGATCATCATGCCCTTTGGATGGAGACCCAAAACCTGGAGCACTGGCAAAGTTTCCAAAGTCATCATCCTCATCATCATCATTCCATCCAAACGACTGGTCTTCATCAATGGGAGGGGGGCTGGACGACACAAAGGGGATGATGTTTGACATGATGTGGCAATAAATACTGAGCACAACAAGCACTCTGACACTACCAAGGCTGTCTCATTTCCATGCAATAGGCCACACCAGACATCCCATCATTCTCGAACTCAAATCTGAAAACAGACCAGAAATACTACTATTAAACTATCATTAGAAGCAACGACTTCAGTTCATTATTTTAATGACCAGAAATACTAGTTATCAGAAACAGTGACTTGATTATTTCAATAAGTGAAATGGTCCAGTAAATGTATTCATTATATTAATATCTATCAGCCCCATAACTAAAGTGAAGTAGGTTTCTCTAGTACAAGGTGTTTTACAAACTAAAAACACAACTGATACATGTAGTTTACTCTAACATTACTCTAACTCTGGCATAACTGTCTTTAACCCGTACGCACCGTATGCCATGTTTACCGGGCTGACATAATCAAGTCAGTATACCGAATACCCGGTAAACCGGTCTTCTCAAAGCCACGTGGATTGAAAGCACGTGGGTCTAAAAATAGGCAACCAATCACTGCCAATTCTCGTTGTTAGTGCAGGATTTCAATTACGCAAATCACGCAGTGCTTTTTTTTTGTTGTGCACGAATTTTTCTCCTTTTTTGTGAATTATGAAGCGGTCATGTGAACCAAGTGAACCCAGTACTTCAACTGGGAAGAGAGCACGATCACAGCATTTCACAAAGCAACAGGCACTTGAATTAGTGACATTTCCTTCCAATGAAGAGAACGAATTCGACAAAGATTACATACTTAGTAGCAGTGAGAGTGATTCGAGTGAGGATGAAGAAAGTATCGACGAAAGAGGGGAAGGGAGAGGAGTTAGAGAAGGGAGGCGTGGCCCGCAAACAGCTGATGGGGGTCGACGTGCTGGGTCACAGTGGGTGGCTTGGCATACCAAGGTGGAGTACTGGGGTTAGATCAAAGGTCTGTCTATTGGCTGTATTGTATTCAAGTTTCATGTGTCTGTCAGTTCTTTACCATGAAATCAATAAATATATGCTAGCTATACGATTTTAACCATTTTTTGCCCAGGAGGCCAGGAAATAGATGCTGTATTCCAAGGGTCATGAGGTCTGAGAGGGTTAACACATTCATGACAGGAAACATCAAGAGTTGTTTCACACTTACAGCCTCTGTGGACGGGAAGCATCAATCATAATTTCGCCAGCTAAAAGTACAAAACCGGCTCTAATTCTCTCTACAACAAGCTAAGAGTTAACTTCCATGTTTGTTTACCTCCATTAACATTTGATTACATTTTGCAAGCTGTCAGAACAACATTTTAGTTGATTTGGGGGGGGGGGGGGGGGAAAAAAAGGCAAGTAATCGTGGTCTCACGCATCAGAAAATCATACAACGGTTTGACCTTGATGACAACAATCCTGGCAATGGTGAAAATTAAGTTTCTGAGACAGAGATTCAGAAGACAACGAAACAGATGTGGTACTGGAAGTGCCTTCAACAAACGTTAGTGATTGGTATGATAACTGTAAAGTGTATGATAACTATAATGCGTAATGATTATAAAAAAAAATGTAACTAACCACTTATACAACAAAAATATTTCAATACATAGATTTTATTCTGACATATTCAAATTCCCCAAACATTTTACCACAAGCATGCAAACTTTGTTGTAATTCTATCAATAATGAGAGATGCCATAATATCCTTCTGTCAATCAGGCCCAAGAGATAGCATAATATGCAATGTTACCCAAATGAGTAAATTTGAGCAGTACTCTCAAAGATGGATTCATAAACTGATAAAGTGGGTAACACTCAACAGGTCCATATATTTTCAATGAGCACACAGCATGCTCTCCTGTCGATAAGCACAAATCTGGGCTGAAAATCCCATAATAATTTGGGAGGGGGGGGGGGGTTCGAACCGAACCTGTCACTTTCCAGTACAAGTCACTTCACTACACTGATTTTTTTTTAAACAGGGTATACAATTTGTTTCAAACCAGGTTATTTGTACCCATAAAATAAGATTTTAAAGACTTAAAGAGTAGCCTAAATCTCATGCACAAATCTGAATCATTTGCCACGCGAGTCGAACTTTATGATGAAGCAGTAATAATGTATTCTAATGCATCAGAAACATGTATGACAAGATAGTCAAGCCATTCAACAAAACCTCCCTTTTTCACAGATATAGGCCCTACATTACAGATCTATATCACATATTTAACAGGCAAGTCTAAAGGACTACTTAATGTCACAATTAGGCCTAGGCCTATATCTTCTGGTACTAATAAACAAACATTCAAAAAATGAGGAGCATTACAAATAACAGAAACTGAGAAAGATTCCCTCTTGAAAACCTGGTCGTCCCCATGTGAGAAATAAAACTAACGGGCCTACATGGAAAGGTGTGCGCGCGCGTGCGTGTGCGTGCGTGCGTGCGTGCGTGCGTGCGTGCGTGCGTGCGTGCGTGCGTGCGTGCGTGCGTGCGTGCGTGCGTGCGTGCGTGCGTGCGTGCGTGCGTGCGTGCGTGCGTGCGTGCGTGCGTGCGTGCGTGCGTGCGTGCGTGCGTGCGTGCGTGCGTGTGTGTGTGTGTGTGGTGTGCGCGCGCGCGCGCGCATTCACTGCGTAAATGTGTTTCTATTCTATGAAACTGGAGATTTCTTGAGCGCTCGAAACATGAATGACATGTTCGGTAAACCAAGAGAGTTCTGTAATTTAGCAAGCCAGATTAGTGACAACGCTATGAATAGTTTATCAGTATTATTAATGCAGGCAAAGTGCTATCAGCTCGAATTACCATAGTAATATTAATAAAGTAATAGTGGAACTTGATTGGTTGAAGCATCATCATTCCTATAATGCGTGTATTAGGCCTACATCCGTCGAGATGCAAAACGTCAATCCACACAATAGGCCTAATGAATAATCAGCGAATAAAACTCACGTAAACATTATCTTAATTCTGGCAATTTCGAAAACAACTAGTGTAAAATTTAAAAAGTATTAATAACTGACAAAAGTACTACGGTACTACAAATGTCAGTGAAGTTTCTCTCCGCTCATTTGTGTAGTATACTGCGAAAGCTGTGAAACTATCGCCGTTCTCAATTGATCACACACCTTCGACAACCCACTTCCGTAAAAACAATGGTCGCTGGGAGTTCAAGTGAGACAACTCTCATAGTTTCACTCTATATCCTATGAGTTCTGTTTTTCTCCCTTCTTTACAGTTAATGTTACTGTGCCAATCTCTCAATCAAGGTTCAGCCGAAGAGCGAGGAAACAAAGATGAGCATGATCTTGATAGAAAGGATAAAAAAAAATTTCTCAGTCTCATGCATTCCTGATTTATCTTTCCCATTTCGCTCTACAGCCTGGTTATTAAAGTTTATTGTTCTTCTTGACCTTGTTGTTCGTAGGTTGTGGTGGAGGTGGTGACAGCAGAGTATAGTGCCTATAAGGTACTATACTCTTTGGTGACAGTATGTGTGTATTTAGTTGTGTGTTTTATCGGTATTGTTCTTCTTTTTGTTTCTTTTTCTTCTTTTTTTTCTTTTTTTTTTATTTCTTTTTTTTTATCTACATTTGTAAAAGTGCGAAGATATGATTATAACATCATTGGATATATCAAGCAATAAACCGTGATGTAACTTTAGTATGAACAGATCATCACAGGTCAGACTTTATCGAAAAATTCTTAACTTGAGTATCAAACTCAAACTCGGGCTATGAATCATTTTTGTCAAGCTGTAATGAACCTGTTCAGCTGACTGACAGAAACCCAGCTGAGACCTGTCACTGTGACATGATGTCTTGTTGCCACATGCACACACAGACACAGAGAGAGAGAGGGAGACACACACACACACACACACACACACACACACACACACACACACACACACACACACACACCACTCCACACCCACACACCACACTACTCACTTAACACAACACACACCAATCACACAACACACAACACACACACACACAACACACACACACACACACACACACACACATACAAAGTAACAACAACTGAAACCGATTACATTACACTCGGGGAGGATCGAGACCCCCAGCTACAGGAAAGCAGCACCACTGCCTTGTCATTGTGTCAGTTTTATTTTGTTTGTTTGTTTGTTTGTTTGTTGTTTGTTTTGTTTGTTTGTTTTGCTGACCTCATCGCAGATGAGCATGTTGACATTGCTTTTATCACCGAAACATGGCTTAACCCCCTTGGTCATGAACCTATACATGCGAGTCTCACTCCGAGTGGTTACAGGCTTGCTTCTTTCCATCGCTCATCCCGAGGTGGTGGCATCGCCATCCTCTACAACGACTCACTCCATTTCCGCCTATCTTTCTCGCAGTCTCTGCCTTTCTCCCATCCTTCTTTCGAGCACGTTGAAGTATCCTTCCAATCCACCCCTCACCCCATCACCTTCTCCTGTGTCTATCGACCTCCACCTAGCTCTGCCAACAAGCTCACCACATCCACGTTTCTCTCCGACTTTGACCAACTACTTGATTACTACTGCCTCTTACCTGGAAATCTCATCATTCTAGGTGACATCAATGTCCACTATGACAACATTCACCGTTATGATACAAGACATATCATCAACTCTCTGTCCAATCACAATATGACTTAACACATTTCTGAACCAACCCATCAAAAAGGTCACATTCTTGACTGGATCATTTCTCGTGATCACCACAATTCAGCTACTGACAACTGCTTAGTTCTTTCTACCCGTCTAACTTCAGCCCTCCCATCTGACAACTCCGCAGTTCTCTGTTCTCTTGACATTTCTCCTCCTTCCCGTACCACATTTTCATCTGATGCCTCCCGTCTCCTTTCTGAAAAGTCACATAATCTTGCCGATGAATTCTATACTACTCTCCACCATCTTCTGGACACTCATGCTCCAGCCACAACCCGTCTTTTACCTGACCGCCCCCCTACCCCCTGGCTCACTCATGAGATTGCCTGTGCAAAACGTGCCCGCCGCAGAGCAGAGCGCCGCTGGCGCAAATCCAAACTCACTGTACATAGGCAACTTTTCCAAGCCTCTAAAACAGAAGTATCCACCCTCATTGCATCTGCAAAAACAAGCTATTTCCAAACCAAAATCCTGAATGCCTCTTCTTCAAAAGAACTCTTTACAACCATGAATCATCTCCTTGGCACACGCAAAGATTTACCTCTCCCAACAAAACACACAAATGAAGAACTCCCATCTGTATTCTCCAAGTATTTCACCACCAAAATACAAACTCTTCGTGACAGGCTTGACAGGACACCCTGTCAACCATGCCCACCTGACCCTTCCTTCTCTGGCACACCTCTTACTACTTTTACCCCAGTCTCACAAGAAGAAATTCTCAACACAATCAGATCCATGTTGTTCAAAACCTGCGAATTGGATCCTCTTCCAGGTTCTCTCTACTCCGACTGTCTCCCTACTCTCCTCCCATTCATCACTGACATCATCAACACTTCTCTTCAAACTGGAACTGTCCCAGATTCTTTCAAGTCTGCTATTGTTCACCCTCTCCTCAAGAAAAACAATTTAGACCCAAATGAACTGAAAAATTACCGGCCTATCTCTAATCTCTCTTTCTTGTCAAAACTCCTTGAAAAAATTGTCCTCAACCAGCTGAACTCTCACCTGTCTGCCAACAATCTCCTCAATCCTTTCCAGTCAGCCTACCGCCAGTGCCATAGCACTGAAACTGCCCTACTACACATTCTCAACAATCTCCTACTTGCAACTGATACTGGCAAAGTCTCTCTCCTCACACTCCTTGATCTGTCTGCAGCCTTTGATACCATTGATCACGGTATTCTCCTTTCTAGACTTCATCATACTTTTGGCATCTCTGACATTACTCTCTCCTGGTTCACTTCATATCCATCAAACAGAAAACAAAATGTTCTCATTGATGGCACTTACTCTCAACCTGCATACCTGACCTGTGGTGTTCCACAAGGATCTGTCCTTGGCCCTGTTCTTTTCACTCTTTACATCTCCCCCCTGTCCACCATCATCAACTCCCACTCTATAAAACACCACTTCTATGCTGATGACACCCAACTTCAAGACAGTGACTCACCTGACAATATACAGCGCCTCTTGACTCGCACCACTGAGTGTTACTCGGACATTAAGAACTGGATGACATACAATAAACTTCAGCTTAACGACGACAAGACAGAAGCTATCCTCATTGGCACCCGTCAGAAACTTTCTCAGCTGCCTCCTCTTTCTCTCCCATTATGTAACACATCAGTCCCAATTTCTGATTCAGCTAAAAACCTTGGTGTCTGCATTGACTCTACCCTCTCCATGAACAACTTTGTTTCTCAAACTGCCAGATCTTGCTACTATCACCTCCATCGTATAAGCCTGATCAGGAAGTATCTCTCTGTCGAAACAACTGCAAAACTCGTTCTCTCCTTCATAATGTCTCGCATTGACTATTGCAATTCACTCCTGTCTGGTCTTCCTGCCTCCACCAGTCACATCCTACAGCGCCTTCAAAACAATGCTGCACGCCTTGTACTCAAAAAGAAAAAAGCTGATCACATATCTCCTCTCCTGGCACAACTTCACTGGCTCCCAGTATCAAAGCGCATACAGTACAAACTAGACACCATGTGCTACAAAAGCCTCAATAACGCAGCCCCCGATTACCTGTCAAGCCTACTTGAGATCTATGTTCCCTCACGTACCCTCCGCTCTGCCTCCGATCCTCTGACTTTTCGCTTTCCACGCACTAAGCTCAATACCTTCTCTGTTTCTGGTCCACTCTCCTGGAACAAACTTCCTCTCTCAGTCCGTCAGCAACCTACTTTTGTCTCCTTCAAATCCGCTCTCAAAACTCACCTTTTCTCCTCTGCATAAAACCCTGACCTCACTCAACCCCCTCTGCAGCCTGTCTCCACTCGGAGGGGAATCACATTGTAATATAATATATAATTGTATATAATATGCTCTCTATAATTTTCCATTGCTTTTATTCTTTCTCCCCATTTATAGCCATGCGTGCGTGTGCGTGTGTGTGTGTGTGTGTGTGTGTGTGTGTGTGTGTGGTGTGTGTGTGTGTGTGTGTGTGTGCGTGCGTGTGTGTGCCTGCGTGCGTATGTGTCTGTTTCAGCGCTTAGATTTGATTTTAAAAGATTTTGCGCTATATAAATATTGTAATATTTAAATATTTTGTGTTGTTGTTTTTTTTTAATTTGGTTCCGTTTTACATCAACACCCTCCTCAGGCGATATGGCCGACGGGGATAACCATCCTATGAAAGAGGAGTAAGGGGGACTTATCTAATCCTATACTGACACCACCAGAACAACAATTACATTAAGATGGGACAGTGAGAAGGCCAGTTTTAATGTAGCACAACTCGCATTCGAACCCACAAGATTGTGTCGGGAGATACCTCTAAAATGGTCTGTGCGAGAGACAGTGGCGAGAGATCAA
>JAPXFY010000012.1:63819971-63829971 GCA_030674185.1 Monoplex corrugatus
ACTGGACTGCAGCACTTCAGCAACGCGCAGGCCCTGGTTCATTCTTGAACTGACGGAGCACAACTGACGTTCGTGTTCTTAAAAGTACACCGATAATGGTAACAGGGTTGATATTTTCAACCATCTTGGTTTGTTCCCAACCTACATAATTCTCTGTCTCTGTCTGTCTCTGTTTGTCTGTCTCTGTCTGTCTGTCTCTGTCTGTCTGTCTGTCTCTGTCTGTCTGTCTGCCTCTGTCTGTCTGTCTGTCTGTCTCTCTTCTCTCTCTTTCTCTCTCTCACTCTCTCTCTCTCTCTCTCTCTTCTCTCTGTCTGTCTGTCTGTCTGCCTGTCTGCCTGTCTCTCTCTGTCTCTCTGTTTCTCTCTCTTTTTTTTTTTTTTGTCTCTGTCTCTGTCTCTCTGTCTCTCTGTCTGTCTGTCTCTCTCTCTCTGTCTGTCTCTCACTCTCTCTGTGTGTGTCTCTTTGTGTCTGTCTGTCTGTCTCTCTCTCTCTTTCTTTCTCTCTCTCTTTGTCTCTGTCTCTCTCTGTCTCTGTCTCTGTCTGTCTCTCTCTGTCTCTCTCACTCTCTCTCTCTCTCTCTCTCTCCCACTTTCTCTCTCTCACTCTCTCTCTTTCTCTCTCTCTCTCTCTCTCTCTCTCTCTCTCTCTCTCTCTCTCTCCTTTTTCCCCACTTACGACCATTGATCACGCCTTGTGTCCAACTTCTTGATAGAGATTTAGAACCTTTCAAAGTTGGGTATTGTTCTTCAGCACCTTACCAGAGCGTATAATTCATACGTGGTTTATGGCAGTTGCCACTTTCTTCTTCTTTCGTTCGTTCTGTACATGATCAAGCCACATCTGGCGATGAATATGATTTTTTTTTTTGCAGCTTTTTATTTTTTTGTTTGTTGGTTGGTTGTTTTGTTTTTTTCCAATTCCTGTGGGTTTTGTTTTGTGGGGTTTTATTTTTTGTTTGTCTGTTGGTTGTTGTTTTTTTCGATTCCTGTCGGCTGCCATAGAGCTTGGTGGTCATCGGAATATGTAGCTGGCCACACTTCCTGTTGCTCAACCTGATAGAGGTGACATCGCTGCAATGTTGTTGCCGAGTCCCTCCTGCCCCGAATTACTACCAAGACTGACTTTAAATTCAAACACTCTACTTTTGAAATTGTCCAGCTCTCCCTCACTCTACCCCACCAGACTTTCCATCTGCTGTTCCTCTACCGTCCACCACCCAGCCCAAAGAACCAGCTTAAAAACCATGTGTTTGTAGAAGAGTTTCCAGACCTCCTTGCCTACTGTAACACCTTGAAAGGCTGTTTCATCATTGCAGGAGACTTTAATTTTCATTATAATGAACCTAACCAGACCCACACTGCTAAACTGATAAGCTCTTTGAACTCCTTTGGCTTGACCCAATCTATCGACACTCCAACCCACGAAAAAGGCAACATCCTCGATTGGGTTGTTCATAGAACTGACCAGTCCTTCATCAAATCCATTGAAATTGATTATACTCTTCCTTCGGATCATGTCTGTATCCTCGGCCAACTTTCAATGACCAAGCCTCCACCCCAAACTACCTATGTCATGGTCAGAAAACTAGTTGATATCAACACCGTCGTCTTCAACGAAGATCTCCTGGCCGCTCTTCAGTCCTGTCCTCCAGCCTCTGCTGACGACCTCAATCGGACTATTGGTGATCTGCTGGACATGCACGCCCCCGCCACCAGACGTAGGGTATCCCAGAGACCACCATCGCCCTGGTTTTCTGCCGTTGGCCCTGATCTTCTTAAGGCCAAGCGTGAACGCCGTCGTGCTGAAAGACGGTGGCTGAAGAACAGCATTACTATCAATAAACAGATTTTTCAGGCTGCCAACAAAACTGTCAATGCTATAGTTGACTCTGCTAAGTCTGCCTTTTACAATGCGAAAATTATTGCATGCTCTACATCAAAACAGCTATATTCCGTTACTAATACCCTCCTTGGCAAATCAGATAAATCTCCTCTCCCATCATGCTTTCCCCCTGCCCGTCTAGCACAACATTTTTCAGATTTTTTCATTGATAAAATTAGGTCCATCCGTTCCAGTCTTGACTCCCAGCCCATCTCTCAACCTCCTATTCCCGACCCTCTGTTTCAAGGCACACCACTTATTTCTTTTCAGCCTGCTTCTGAAACTACTATCCGCAATGTAATCCGCCATTCTGACATCAAGACCTGTGAGCTTGATCCTCTTCCAGCATCTATCTTAACACACTGCCTAGATACTTTGCTCCCTCACTTCACAACTGTCATCAACAATTCCCTGTCATCTGGTATCTTTCCCTTTTCCTTCAAATCTGCCCTGGTCAGACCTCTTTTAAAGAAACCTAGTCTTGACCCCAATAACCTCAAAAACTATCGACCTGTTTCCAACCTACCTTTCTTATCCAAAGTCCTTGAAAAAATTGTTCTCGCACAGATCTCTGATCATATCACCGCCAACAACCTCTCTTACCCTTATCAGTCGGCTTATCGCACTGGACACAGCCCTGAAACTGCTCTTGTAAAAATTGCAAATGATATTCTGACTGCTCTTGATCAAAATCAAATCTCTCTTCTATCTCTCCTTGATCTCTCGGCTGCATTCGACACCATCGACCATTCTATCATGCTCACACGTCTCCATAAAGTGTTCGGTATCTCTGACATCGCTCTGTCTTGGTTCCAGTCCTACCTTTCCAATCGCACTCAAACAGTCTCTGTCTGTTGTTCATCCTCTGCACCCGCTACCCTCCAGTTTGGTGTGCCCCAAGGCTCTGTTTTAGGTCCCATCCTATTTGTGCTGTACACACAACCCCTCTCTGAAATTATGCGACTTCACTCTATGTCCCATCATAGCTTTTCTGATGACAACCAACTCTATACTTCTGGTTCCCTCCCACAACTGCCCTCTATAATCAGACAAACCCAAGGCTGCATTTCTGATGTTCACTCCTGGATGACTGTAAACAAACTTCAACTCAACCCCATTAAAACTGAACTTAGCCTTATCTCTCCCACCACATTGGCTAAGTGTTCTTCCCTTCCTCTGTCTGTCTCTCTGCTTGGATCTGACATTCCACTATCTTCCACTGTCCGCAATCTTGGAGTCACTCTTGATAACACCCTGTCCTTTGAAAAACACGTCCAGAATGTTTGCAGATTATGCTATCTTGAGATACGCAGAATTTCTTCTATTCGCAATATCCTCTCTGTCGAAGCCACCAAAACTCTCCTCTGTGCCTTTGTTCTCTCTCGTCTCGACTACTGCAACTCCCTCCTCTCGGGCTGTCCTTTCTCTCTCATTCAAAAGCTTCAAAAAGTTCAAAACAATGCTGCTAGGCTCATCTTCAGAAAATCTCGTTCCTCTCATGTCACTCCTCTTCTCAAATCTCTTCACTGGTTACCTGTTGAAAAGAGAATTCGCTACAAGATTGCTTTGTTATGTTTTAAGTCTCTCAACGGTCTTGCACCCCCTTACATCTCTGACCTCCTCCATCTGTACACCCCCTCTCGTCAACTTCGTTCCTCGGCTGATACTCGTACCTTCCGCATACCATTCTGTCGCACTAAAACTTATGGTCAACGCTCCTTTTCCTATCAGGCCCCTGTAATCTGGAATCAGCTCCCTGTCTCTGTTCGCCACTCTGCAACTCTCACTTCTTTCAAGTCCTCTCTGAAAACCCATCTCTTCCAGTCCCTCTCATGATACTTATAAAGACTCTACCACCTAACTTCCCCAAATCCCCCCTTGTTGTCTTTTGAGCCTTGAATGTCGGCTGTGTGTGTGTGCATGTGTGTGTGTGTGTGTGTGTGTGTGTGTGTGTGTGTGTGTGTGTGTGTGTGTGTGTGTGTGTGTGTGTGTGTGTGTGTTTGGTTGTGTCTGCGTGATACCTGTAAGCGCTTAGGGCTCTTGTTTTCATCAGATTAGGCGCTATATAAATGCTCTTTATTATTATTATTATTATTAATGTAATTATGTTCTGCTGTCTGGTCTTCTTGACCGCAGGGACAGGCTGGTGATGGCATCAGTTTGAACATGTGGGTGGAATATGGTTGCTACGATTACTTTCAGTCTTCTGCACAGAGGAGATGTAGTGCACATGGACACAGTCATCCGCGACCCCTGATCATAGATATAAATTTGAACATACATTGTAAATACTCAGGAAAAAAAATCATAGCCAGCATCGATTCCCTGTCCGCCTCCCCCACCCACCCACCCCCTTTTTTTTCCATCTCGAAAGAACGTTGAGACAAATTTAAGACAGTCTCTAGGTAAACCATACTGCATTTTTGTGGTGATACTTTGCTCCTATCTATATTCTCACCGGCCAAAATGGGAGCTTTTCCTCAAGTGTCTGTTCGTTTTCTGTTCCGACCTTGAGCATTATCAATCGTAAACTTTTATGGTCAGGATTATTTATAACAGAAGTTGATTGCTTATGTCTTGTTTGGTTGTTGTTGTTTTTGCTTTGTTTTGTTTTTGTCTGTTATATTTTATTTCAATGCATACATTTACTGCTAGTTTGTATTAAAGCTAGTTAATGAATGACACAACAAAATTATTCCTACTTAGGTCTGTATGTCCTCGCACGCCCCGTGAAATAACCAGGTGATCATATCACAGAGTAGGACAGAGCTGGTTGCTGGTCTCGTTGTCTGTGACTGTGACTGCAAAACTTTCAAAGAGCAGCCTGAATCCGAAGCTGTCGCAAGAGGCTGCTGATTATAAAGACTCTATTTTCATCGTTTGTTCTCTGTTTATGTCATTTTTTCTTCTTTTTGTCATCTCGATCAGACCTATTCAATTCACCTCTTTTCTTCCTGTTTGCACGCTCGCGCGTGCGCGCGCAAACAGGAAGAAAAGAGGTGAATTGAATAGAAATGTGTGTCTGTGTGTGTGGGGAGGGGGTTGTGCGTGTGTGTGCGTGTGTGCGTGTGCTCGTGCGCGTGCGTACATGCATGCATAAGTGCGTAAGCGTGGATTTACGTGTGTAAAAAAAAAGGTGTGGAAAGCTTCATGAACTCCATATGTACTCTCTCCAACTGCTGTTTTCTTGCAGACTCCTTGGGCTTGTGCAAATTCCTATGCACTAGCAAGGTCTTGGATAAACGTGTGTGAATAATATTTGTCCACTGGGAATTTTGTGATTGCCAAATGTGATCCACTGGTACAAATATTCCGGTTCCGTCAGGTCTCTAAGGAGGGAGATTACAGAGAACTCAGTACGCTCGGCAAGCTTTATGGTAGCATGGCCTAATCTCTACAATGTATGTCTGTCTGTTTGTCTGCCTGTCTGTCTGTCTGTCTGTCTGTCTGTCTGTCTGCCAGTCTGTCTGTCTGTCTGTATTCAGTACCATTTCACAACCCTCAACTGGGTCAGATATCCACTCAGGTCGTTGCTGTCATAAGTACGATCCTATATAAAGTCGCAAATCTGTTAATTTTAATCTGATTATTGATCTTGGTTGTTGTTGTTGTTTTGTTTTTTTTAGACCCTTAACGTTACCATATTTCCCATTCCCCTTCCTGTTCTGCTTCAAGATTCGTCAGGAAGTCCACCTCCACCCCTATCCAATATCTGTACTGTGTCTCCCTCCCATCACGGTCTTCCCCTCTATACCAAGTTATTAACAGTCATTAATGAGTAAAATATATACATGTATGGTTGATGTTGTTAACTCTTTGACTCCCGCACCCCTTCCACTTACTGTAAAAACTCACCCCCCTGACTCCCTCACCCCATCCATCAACTTCTTGCAGGAAGGTGGTGGACAGGGTGAGGGTGTCACAGGATTAAGTTTTTGCTGTGTGAGCACCGTTGACAATGCAACTTGCCTATGCACAGTGTGCGGGAGTCAAAGAGTTAATGGGATGTAACTATTAGCAACATTAAACAAGTTGCCAAGGAACGTAGAGTTTGGAATGTGTTCAAGAGAGATTCATTGCACGCGGAAAATTCCACCTGCGTTCCCTGGTCCACCTGTACAACACATAATCTCCATGGTCTGGTCGTATTGTATGAATCACTATGTTCCTGGTCTAACGGTATAACCCATTGTGTCCATGGTCTGATTGTATAACCCACTATGTCCCTGGTCTTATTGTACAACCAATGTCTCTAATCTGATTGTATAACCCACTATGTCCCTGATCTTATTGTACAACCAATGTCTCTAATCTGATTGTATAACCCACTATGTCCCTGATCTTATTGTACAACCAATGTCTCTAATCTGATTGTATAACCCACTATATCCTGATCTTATTGTACAACCAATGTCTCTAATCTGATTGTATAACCCACTATGTCCCTGATCTTATTGTACAACCAATGTCTCTAATCTGATTGTATAACCCACTATGTCCCTGATCTTATTGTACAACCAATGTCTCTAATCTGATTGTATAACCCACTATGTCCCTGATCTTATTGTACAACCAATGTCTCTAATCTGATTGTATAACCCACTATGTCCCTGGTCTGATTGTATAACCCACTATGTCCCTGGTCTGATTGTATAACTCACTATGTCCCTGGTCTGATTGTATAACCCATTATGTCCCTGGTCTGATTGTATAACCCACTATGTCCCTGGTCTGATTGTATAACCCATAACTTACTATATCCCTGGTCTGATTGTATAACCCATTATGTCCCTGGTCTGATTGTAGAACCCACTATGTCCCTGGTCTGATTGTATAACTCACTATGTCCCTGGTCTGATAGTATAACTCACTATGTCCCTGGTCTGATTGTATAACCCATAACTTACTATATTCCTGGTCTGATTGTATAACCCATTATGTCCCTGGTCTGATTGTAGAACCCACTATGTCCCTGGTCTGATTGTATAACTCACTATGTCCCTGGTCTGATAGTATAACTCACTATGTCCCTGGTCTGATTGTATAACCCACTATGTCCCTGGTCTGATTATATAACCCACTATGTCCCTGGTCTGATTGTATAATCCATGTCCCTGGTCTGATTGTATAATCCACTATGTCCTGGTCTGATTGTATAACCCACTATGTCCCTGTTCTAATTGTATAACCCACTATGTCCCTGGTCTGATTGTATAAGCCATGTCCCTGGTCTGATTGTATAACCCACTATGTCCCTGGTCTGATTGTATAACCCACTATGTCCCTGGTGTGATTGTATAACTCACTATGTCCCTGTTCTGATTGTATAACTCACTATGTCTCTGATCTGATTGTATAACCAACTATTTTTCCTTTGTGCTGATTGTATAACCCACTATTCCCTGGTCTGATTGTATAACTCACTATGTCCCTGGTCTGATTGTTATAACCCACTATGTCCCTGGTCTGATTGTATAACCCACTATGTCCCTGGTCTGATTGTATAATAACCGCTTTTGTTCCCATGGGTCTGATTGTATAACCATATGTCCCTGGTCTGATTGTATAACCCACATATTGTCCCTGGTCTGATTGTATAACCACACTGATTGTCCTATGGTCTGATTGTATACCCACTATGTCCCTGGTCTGATTGTATATAAGCCATGTCCCTGGTCTGATTGTATAACCCAACTATGTCCCTGTCTGATTGTATAACTCACTATGTCCCTGGTCTGATTGTATAACCCACTATGATCCCTGGTCTGATTGTATAACCCACTATGTCCTGGTCTGATTGTATAATCCACTATGTCCCTGGTTCTGATTGTTAATAACCACTATGTCCCTGGTCTGATTGTATAACCCATATGTCCCTGGTCTGATTGTATAACCCATATGTCCCTGGTCTGATTGTATAACCCAACTATGTCCCTGGTCTGATGTATATACCCACATATGTCCTCTGGTCTGATTGTATAACCCACTATGTCCTGGTTTGATAATTGTATAACCCACTATGTCCCTGGTCTGATTGTATAACCACTATGTCCCTGGTCTGATTGTATAACCCACTATGTCCCTGGTCTGATTGTATAACCCACTATGTCCTGGTCTGATTGTATAACCACTATGTCCCTGGTCTGATTGTATAACCCACTATGTCCCTGGTCTGATTGTATAACCCACTATGTCCTGGTCTGATTGTATAACGCACTATGTCCCTGGTCTGATTGTATAACTCATATGTCCCTGGTCTGATTGTATAACTCACTATGTCCCTGGTCTGATTGTATAACCACTATGTCCCTGGTCTGATTGTATAACCCACTATTGTCTCTGGTATGATTGTATAACCCACTAATGTCCCTGGTCTGATTGATGATAACCCATATGTCCCTGGTCTGATTGTATAACCACTATGTCCCTGGTCTGATTGTATAACCCACTATGTCCCTGGTCTGATTGTATACTAACTATGTCCCTGGTCTGATTGTATAACCCACTATGTCCCTGGTCTGATTGTATAACCACTATGTCCCTGGTCTGATTGTATAACCCACTATGTCCCTGGTCTGATTGTATAACCCACTATGTCCCTGGTCTGATTGTATAACCCACTATGTCCTGGTCTGATTGTATAACCCACTATGTCCCTGGTCTGATGTGTATAACCACTATGTCCCTGGTCTGATTGTATAACCACTATGTCCTGGTCTGATTGTATAACCCACTATGTCCCTGGTCTGATTGTATAACCCACTATGTCCCTGGTCTGATTGTATAACCACTATGTCCCTGGTCTGATTGTATAACCCACTATGTCCCTGGTCTGATTGTATAACCCACTATGTCCCTGGTCTGATTGTATAACCCACTATGTCCCTGGTCTGATTGTATAACCCACTATGTCCCTGGTCTGATTGTATAACCACTATGTCCCTGGTTCTGATTGTATAACCCACTATGTCCCTGGTCTGATTGTATAACCCCTATGTCTCTGGTCTGATTGTATAACCACTATGTCCCTGGTCTGATTGTATAACCCACTATGTCCCTGGTCTGATTGTATAACCCACTATGTCCCTGGTCTGATTGTATAACCCACTATGTCCCTGGTCTGATTGTATAACCCACTATGTCCTGGTCTGATTGTATAACCCACTATGTCCCTGGTCTGATTGTTAACCCACTATGTCCCTGGTCTGATTGTATAACCACTATGTCCCTGGTCTGATTGTATAACCCACTATGTCTCTGGTCTGATTGTATAACCACTATGTCCCTGGTCTGATTGTATAACCCACTATGTCCCTGGTCTGATTGTATAACCACTATGTCCCTGGTTTGATTGTATAACCCACTATGTCCCTGGTCTGATTGTATAACCCACTATGTCCCTGGTCTGATTGTATAACCCACTATGTCCTGGTCTGATTGTATAACCACTATGTCCCTGGTCTGATTGTATAACTCACTATGTCCCTGGTCTGATTGTATAACCACTATGTCCTGGTCTGATTGTATAACCACTATGTCCCTGGTCTGATTGTATAACCTCTATGTCCTGGTTGATTGTATAACCACTATGTCCCTGTGATTGTATAACTCACTATGTCCCTGGTTACTGATTGTATAACCCACTATGTCCCTGGTCTGATTGTATAACCCACTATGTCCCTGGTCTGATTGTATAACCCACTATGTCCCTGGTCTGATTGTATAACCCACTATGTCCCTGGTCTGATTGTATAACCACTATGTCCTGGTCTGATTGTATAACCACTATGTCCTGTGATGATAACCTTGTCCTGTATGATTGTATAACCCACTATGTCCCTGGTCTGATTGTATAACCCACTATGTCCTGGTCTGATTGTATAACCCACTATGTCCCTGGTTGATTGTATAACCCACTATGTCCCTGGTCTGAGTATGCTGGTCTTTTATAACCACTATGTCCCTGGTCTGATTGTATAACCCACTATGTCCCTGGTCTGATTGTATAACCCACTATGTCCCTGGTTGATTGTATAAACCTCACTATGTCCCTGGTCTGATTGTATAACCCACTATTTCCTATGGTCTGATTGTATATAACCCACTATGTCCCTGGTCT
>JAPXFY010000012.1:63834971-63844971 GCA_030674185.1 Monoplex corrugatus
TTCGCAGGTTCAGGAAGTCTGTCAGACAATTGCTAGCAGATTTGGGTGGAGCGCATATGGAGTTGACCGAGCGTGACGAATCCCTCTTGAACAAACTCTGTAATCCGGACTCCGAGAAAAACTGGAATACCTTGGGGGGAAAGTCCATGTACACTGCTTAGGTAGCAGACGTAATAATGATATGTTAATAGGTATTAGGCCAATAGGTGTACGTACCTGGATTTGGCAAATTGAGCTCGACGGGCTGAAAACTAGCCCAACAAACATGATCAAGTGAACGATTTGAGACTAGCGGACAATTTATGTTTGGGTACTCACACACACACACACACACACACACACACACACACACACACACACACACACACACACACACACACACACACACACACGCACACGCACCCACCGCGAACACACACGAACTCACGCACACACACACACATGCACGAACACATGTATGTATGTATGTATGTATGTATGTATGTATGTATGTATGTATGTATGTATGTATGTATGTATGTATGTATGTATGTATGTATGTTGTATGTATGTATGTATGTATGTATGTGTGTGTGTATGTATGAACCACGTAGGGAAATGGGATATGCAGAAACAATTACGTGTGTATGTATGTATGTATGTATGTATGTATGTATGTACGTACGTATGTATGTATGTATGTATGTATGTATGTATGTATGTATGTACGTATATATGAACCACGTAGGAAAATGGGATATGCAGAAACAATTTTAGGTAATTGAGGCCCCTTTTTTTTTTCTATATGTTTTAGTGTCCTTAGTTATGTTTCAATTTGTATTCAGGTAATTACGTTTTTTTCTAAATCCCCTGTGCGATAAATGGGACAGAGTGGTCAACGCCAGAGGCATCTCTGTAATTATGTGCGTGAATGCATTAATATGTGTACTTAATTTTCTTTTTCCTTTTTCTTCCTGTTGAAGTATTGTATGTTTTGAAACAGTTATAGCTCTGATATGCCTCTACGCAGTCGGCTGGGCTTAAAACAAGAATAACAGTAACAGTAATAACCATGTCAATGCAACGTACCAACAATAGACAAAGCAAGCTATAGACGAATCCGACTACTGCAAAGAACCGTAGGAAATGATATCCGTCATAGCAAAGGGACTTCTATCCACTGTTTACCACAGTAATCATTGTAGCCCAGTTACTGAAAGGAAATAGCAGCTGCCCGAACCAGAGGGTTGGCAGTATGTAGTAGTTACCAGGGGAACCAAGACAGTCTGAGTTCCCCCTTTAAGAAGATATTATCTGATCTATAGTCTTCGGCTTTAGAGTCTGAGCGAGAGTATGAGTTGTCTCTCTGATCCATATTTCCTGCGCCTTTCCACACTGAAAGGCTGGCTGTCTTTACCTTTGGTTACTGAAATACCGGTTGTCCTTACCTTTAGATACAAAACGTTTGGCTGTCTTTACCTTTAGATACTACAGGCTTGGCTGTCTTTACCTTTAGATACTACAGGCTTGGCTGTCTTTACCTTTAGATACTACAGGTTTGGCTGTCTTTACCTTTAGATACTACAGGCTTGGCTGTCTTTACCTTTAGATACTACAGGCTTGGCTGTCTTTACCTTTAGATACTACAGGCTTGGCTGTCTTTACCTTTAGATACTACAGGCTTGGCTGTCTTTACCTTTAGATACAAAACGTTTGGCTGTCTTTACCTTTAGATACTACAGGCTTGGCTGTCTTTACCTTTAGATACTACAGGCTTGGCTGTCTTTACCTTTAGATACCACAAGCTTGACTGTCTTTATCTTTAGATATTGAAAAGCTGGCTGTCTTTAGATACTAAAATCCTGATCGTCTTTACCTTCAGATACTAAAATCCTGGCTGTTTTTAATCTTTGGATACTGAAAGCTTGGCTGTCTTTACTTTAAGATACTAAAATCCTGGCTGTCTTTACTTTAAGATACTAAAATCCTGGCTGTCGTTACCTTCATATACTAAAATTGCTCACTATCTTTGTCTTCAGATACTAAAATCCTGACTGTCTTTACTTTAAGATACTAAAATCCTGGCTGTCTTTGTCTTTAGATACTAACATCATGATACTAAAATCCTGGCTGTCTTTACGTTTAGATACTAAAAGCTTGGCTGTCTTTACCTTCAGATACTAAAATCCTGACTGACTTTACCTTCAGATACTTAAAACCTTGATTGTCTTTATCTTCAGATATTATACTCCTGATTGTCTTTATTCTTACATAATACACGCTAGCTCTCGTCACCATCAGATAATAAAGGTTGCTTGTCTTTACCTTTAGTTACTGAAATCTTTGGTGTATTTACCTTTAGATACAAACACCTTAACTGTCTTTACCTTCAGACATTAAAAAGCTGGATGTCTACCTTTACACATTGAAAGGCTGTCTGTCTTTATCTTTAGATACTAAAAGACGGCTGTCCTCACCTTTAGATACTAAAAGTTTGGCTGTGTTTACCTTTAAATATTACAGGCTTGGCTGTCTTTACCTTTAGACACCGAAAAGCTGGCTGTCTTTAACTTCAGATACTAAACTCCTGGCTGTTTTTATCTTTAGATACTAAAACCTTGACTGTCTTTACCTTTAGATATTATAATCCTGATTGTCTTTATTCTTTTTTGCATAATACACACTAGCTCTCGTCACCTTTAGATAATAAAAGTTGCTTGTCTTTACCTTTCGGTACTGAAATCTTTGGAGTCTTTACCTTTAAGTACAAACACCTTTACTGTCTTTACCTTCAGACATTAAAAAGCTGGATGTCTTTACCTTTACACAATGAAAAGCTGGCTGTCTTTACCTTTCGATACTTATAGCTTCGCTGTCTTTACTTTCAGACACTGAAAAGTCAGCTTTACCTTTAGATACCAAAAGCCTGACTGTCTTTACATTCACATACCAAACGTTGGCTGCTTTACCTTTAGATACCAAAAGCCTGATTGTCTTTACATTCACATACCAAACGTTGGCTGCCTTTACTTCAGATACCAAAAGCCTGATTGTCTTTACATTCACATACCAAACGTTGGCTGCCTTTACCTTCAGATACCAAAAGCCTGACTGTCTTTACATTCACATACCAAACGTTGGCTGCCTTTACCTTTAGATACCAAAAGCCTGACTGTCTTTACATTCACATACCAAACGTTGGCTGCCTTTACCTTTAGATACCAAAAGCCTGACTGTCTTTACATTCACATACCAAAGCTGGCTGCCTTTACCTTTAGATACCAAAAGCCTGACTGTCTTTACATTCACATACCATACGTTGGCTGCCTTTACCTTCAGATACCAAAAGCCTGACTGTCTTTACATTCACATACCAAACGTTGGCTGCCTTACCTTTAGATACCAAAAGCCTGACTGTCTTTACATTCACATACCAAACGTTGGCTGCCTTTACCTTCAGATACCAAAAGCCTGACTGTCTTTACATTCACATACCAAAAGCTGGCTTCCTTTCCCTTTAGATACCAAAAGTTTGGCTGTTGTTACCTTTACATACCAAAAGCTTGACTGTTATTACCTTTAAATACTGAAAGCTTTGCTGTCTTTACCTTTAGATTCCAAAAGCTTGGCTGTCTTTACTCTTGCTTTATGGCCAGAATTCAACCAATGTACATGATTTAACCATTGCATTAGAGAACTTTGCCGGCCATTGCAACCCTAGAGCTGTGATGTAGTTTGAAGACAACTGACTAATGACTTTTCCCAGCGTGATGGCTGTAGGACGTCAAATCTCACCGGGTAATGACATTTCCCTCGTACGTTGAATATTTCATAGAATATTCTGTCAAAGCTCTCAATCTTTGCGGCCAGCCAGTTCAGCCTTCACTTCTATGAATCCGTGGCTGTGTCAGGCAGGCGGAAGAAAGAGAAATCGTATCGTTTTCGTGCACGTCTGGTGAGCCTTGTCTTGCCAACCCAAAATAGACGGCGGATTCCATTTCAATCGATTGCTGGGGTAAACTTTTGCCTCCTCGCACCGCCCCCGCCCCCTCGCTCTGTGCACGTCGGCGAAAAAGTCGTTTAGTGACGTCATAGCCTGCAGCTGGAACCGAGTGATGGTGGACGCTGGGGTTGTGGGGGGAAGGGGGGCATGTGACTGGTCCTTGGGGGTCATGGAAGGTGTTGGAGTGTGTTGGAGATGATGTCGGTCCGTGCGTGTAGCTGACAGTGTCTGCACTGTGGCGGTGTCCATCAGAGCTGCAGACTGTGTCCAGTCCGTGTTAGTTCTCACCAAATCAATTTTAGTTCCCTGTCGGGGAATTTTCTTGTCGGCCTTGACCGTTGCAGTGTGAATGAACGCCGGCCTCGGACTGAAGTAGAGTTCTCCAGTCAGTACGTGACAAGAGATACACATCAGTACAATGAAACTTTTGGTTTTTAATTTTGCGAAAACAATTGCGTGTCTCGTGAATCTTTGTATTGTGAAACAACATTTTCCTGAATAAATAATTACTCAAATCAACATTATACACATATGATTTTTAAAACTATGAAAATTGTTGTCAGGTGTACGTGCTGTGCATCATGTTAGCCGAGCTTATATGCACGAGCGCGCGTACCCCAGCTGGCACCATCTCACAAACATGATTGAAATACGCATATCTAAATATACCTGGACATTGATCAAAGAATGAGCACCAACAATTTGTACAGCCCATCAAGAGTTTCTACACTCAAGCCTCACCTGTTACGTAGGACACACCGATCTCGATCTTTACTTGGAAGTAAAGGTAGGTGCCAGGTAAGAATGCGTAATGTCTGTAATACTCTACAGTCTTCTCATGACTAGTCATGAGCTTGACTACCGGTATACATCAACAGCATCAGAGAGACTCCCTTGAAACGCTAGAAAACATAAACATTGCTAACGACGTGGTACTGCTGTCTCACTCACACACTGGCACATGCCTGAAAAGACAGACCACCTAAACACCTTGGCATACCAGGTGGGGTCTAAAGTATAGCCAAAAGAAAACGGGAATCGTATCATGACCCTGAACATTGATAACCCCAACAACAGTGAAAATCAATAGCCAAACCTTCCAACTATTGACAAGTTCACTTTTTTAATGGTATCATGACACTCAGGTAATTTCATCTACGCTCACATTTTACCTTACTATAATGTCTCATTTGCATATCATGCAGATCATGTCACTATTATTATTATTATCATCGTCATCATCAGCAGCAGCAGCAGCATTATTACTATTATCATTATTATTATCATTATTATTATTATCATTATCATTATTATTAGCAGCAGCAGCATTATCATTATTGTTATTGCTGTCATCATTATGATTATCCTTGTTATTATTTTATTGCAAAATCTTCACTTTCGTTGGTAATATTGTACAGAAGGGTAGAGGAGCTTAAAAAGAGAAGAATTCAGAACAGGTTTAGCAATGCAGGAAATGCCTTCAGAAATATTAACAATACCTGGATATGTGCGCAGGACAGCATCCATTCCAAACTACGACTACGCCAGAGCCATGTCAACCTCTGCACAATTCAGAGTGCCAGAGAATGACAGAGAGAACGAGTTAGACAACACGTCAGCTTTCCACGCTACCGACCTTAAGATGATCCTTTGCATTTTCTGACCACAGAGGATATTAAAGCAGGGCCTTCCAGATCTTTACAAACAGGAAAATATTGTTGCTATAATAAGACAAGACGGAGATGGAAGACTATATTTTGAGACAAGATGGACAATCCATAAAGAAAAAAAACTTTCCATTCGACATCCTAAGTGAAATGCACAAGACGATGACCAAAGAAACAGGATAACACAAAAGGGAGGCAGAGATGAAGGCAGATCAGCTCATGAAATATCCAGTAGTCGGTGCCCAACTTCCTGGCGTGCCCTTTGAACACAAAGCAGCCACCTACCTACTTCTACCACGCTTCGCCAGCAGTAGGATTGGCCATGGCTCCTTCATCTCCAACGGTCTGTTTCATATCCAGGATAAGAAATTAGTGGAGACTCACAGACAGGAAGTAGTCAAACCAAGGATTAATTAATTAATCATAGAAAATGGTCAGACCCACAGATATTCTCTTTTCCCAGGCACTCATTGTTGAAAGCTTATCTGCTTTCAGAAAAATAACTTTTAGGGATTTAGGATGGATCGTTCTGATAACAGACCGTGGACTCAAAGACCTTATGTCTGGAGTCTATTCCCAGTCGGGAACATAAAAAGCTGACTGTTCACTGCCCATCTTAATGCTTCAGTCCTGATGATGATCTCAGCTGACTGTTTTATAGGTCACTTCTTCCTCGTCTCCCCGCTTCAAAACTTACCCAGTGCATAGGATTTTGCACAGGCTCAAAGATTCTGGCAGATTTGGGTGGAGAACATACAGATTAGTCCAAATGTGATGAATCCCTCGTAAATAAGCTCCAAACTCAGGGAAACAAGACTGTCTATTCCACAGGCTTCGTTTTGCACAAGGATGTTGGTATCTTTAGATAAAATCCATTTGTTGGCAAAACTGATACATGGCATCAGCTAGGCAAGAACAATCATCTGTCTGTTGGACGATTGTAATATAACAGAATCTGTCATTCAGTTGTGTAATTTGGCCCATTGCGCTTTTCTCCACTAGTAATTGTTTTCCGTTTTCTTCTTGTTTTTGTTATTTTTATTGGTCTTGTTCTTGCTCTTGTTGTTGCTGTTGTTGTTGTTGTTGTTGTTTTTCTTCTTCTTCTTCTTCTTCTTCTTCTTCTTCTTCTTCTTCTTCTTCTTCTTCTTCTTCTTCTTCTTCTTCTTATTCTTATTCTTCTTCTCCTTTTTTGTCTGAGCTATTAAAGCGTCATGCTCATAACGAAGGGGCCCTGGATTCAACCCATCGTTTATTTTATTTTATTTTATTTTATTTTATTTTATTTTTATTTTATTTTATTTTATCTTATTTCATTTTTGGTGGGTTCACGTTTTGCCGTGGACTCAAGATATGATGTCTCGAGTTCAATCCCAGCCCTCAACACAAACACTGGCCTGCTCGCTGACCATGTTCATACTTCAATCATTTTGGTCGTGTCAGTTTAGTGTTTTATACATCCCGCTCTCCTTCCCTTTCCCATTTCAACACCTTGTCCGTACGTAGGATTCAAGGACTCAGTCGAATAATTCCTGGCAGAATGAGTGGGGCGCATGTGGAACTGCTCGTTTGTAATGAATCTCTCTCGAACAAACTCCAAACTCTTGTTCTTTGGAACAAGATCTTGAAGGTCAAGGTGTTCTATTGCAGTTGTTCTGCCGTTGTTGTAGCAGTTGTTGTTGTTGCTGTTTTCTTTTTGCTGTTTTGTTGTTATTTTGATGTGGTTGGATTGTCGTTGTTGTTGTTGTTTTTCTTGTAAATATTCTACTTGTTAATCTTATTCTTTGTTTCTTACTCTTTGTTGTCGACGACGAAGAAGAAGAGAACAAAATACGATTAATTCACGCTTGTCCTCTTCCGTGAGTTTTCATTCTCATTCTCCAACCGAAATGAAACGTTGAACATCAGATGAGAGAAGTATTTCCCTGACTGGAGGGAGAGATAAGCAGGCACTGTGGGCCTACAAACATAAAGAAAAAAGTGCAGTCTGGAAACGACAATGCCAGCCAGCTCCTGAAGCAGGCAGGAGTCCATTGAATGGGTCCATGTTGGGGCGGGCGTTCAAGGGTGGGGGATGGGGGGAATTGCAGTTGGTGGAGGGGGAGAGAGAAAAAGAAGAAGGAAGGAGGGGGGCAAAGGGCAACTATTTTGGGAGCGCCGAGGGGACGAGAATAGCTGGCAGGCGGCCGTGGCTCCAGAGCTTGTTCATTGATTCGCGCGGGGCAAGTAATTACACTGGCCACACACACTGACAGGGCTAGCCCAGCATCAGATCTGTGGAAACAGATAGATCTAGTACCAAAGAAAAAGAAAAAGGAGAAAGGAAACATAAAGACTAGCCATTCTACGAACTTTTTTTTCTTTTTTCCCGAATACTGTTAAACACTTTCACCTCAACCCTCTCATTTTTTTTCAGTTGTAATAGTGAAAGGGAGCCATAGGGTTATGTTTGTGTAAGCTTGTAATGTTGTGATGCTCTTATTAAGGTTTTTCTTTTTATGTGATTTTTTCCTTAAACCTGTTTTTAGTTACACAACAATATTTAAAAGGGGAGGAAAAACACGCGCATACACACATACCTGCATATGTATACAGACATCAACATAATGGACAGACAGATACATACTTACAATCATACATACATAAGCCTACAACATACATACAAAGTATGCGACTTAAATTTCAGTTGAATTACAGATATTGCGTGACCAAGGAAAGGAAAGAAATGTAAGTGTGGTGTGGGAAGTAGTAGTGAAGAAAAAGGAAAAGCCTTTGGACATATATAATCGCCAGAAAAAAAATTCAGTCTGAAAGAAAATATTTCACTTTTTTGAGGCTGAAAATCTTCATGTACAACGCTTTTGTAGGCAATTAAGTTTTGTGTGAAATCGTGTACTTTGAAATTTATTTTGGCATTCAACTTTCTTTATTTTAAACTGATCGCTTGTAGGCAGTAAATGACAATAGACACGCGTGACGTTTACACGTGTAAATGTGCAATATTACTTCTTACAAAGTGTAATCAAAGACAGTGTCTGAAGGAAAACGCTAGCCTGATATGGTTGTAGCAGTCCACTGGCAATGAGTATTATGAACCTGAACATGAAACAAAACCCTCGCTTATACCAAAGACGATAGGGGTTTTGAATGTTTTACATTGAATACAACACTGCGATTATTGCTTTTCAGCAATGATTCCAAGACATCCCAAAATGTTTTAAAACTCACAGTGTCAATACATATGTTGAATACTATCCCTTTCTTTATAGAAAAAATTACACTGAGCACTTGGCATGATTTTCAAATCTTTCAGGGTCTCTTTTATTGCCAATATCTTGTGGACTATTAGAAGACTGAAAACATTTTGCTTCGATTCCCTAAATTTTGTGGACTTTATGACAAATTTTACGTCCTGGAATTTTTGCGTTAAGTTTTTTTTCTCTCTACTGGGACCTTTAATGAAGCTGACAAAGATTTAGGCCCGTCACACAATGAACAAAATCCGTCAATAAATAGTTGAGAACTTCTTGATGAATCATTGTTTACGTAGCTCTTATGACTTCAAACCTAGACAATCATGAGCAAACTTTGGTTATGTGTTTCTTGGAAATTGTCAAAATATGATTTCGAATATCCTGTTTAAAACTACTACACGGCCATTAACACCCAGAAGTTAGTACACCAAAAATTTGACATAAACTTAAATGTATGCAGGCTTTAAGAAAGATAAACCAAAATCGAGGTTAGAATTTAAATAGTTCGTGCGGCATTGTGGAAAAACTGTCCCAGATACTGTGGCCCTTCATGCCCTCTTTCATCGTGACTTTAGGTTTGTTGGGTTTAGAGGTGTACTTGAGAGCCGAAATAAACGATGTAGGGGGTGGGGTGGGGGTTAGTGTGACACGCAAAGTCAGAACAAGATTCAGGCAACTGAAATGTGGTTTCTAAGAATGTTGACAGTTCCATAGACAGGAAAGAAAACAAAGGAGACAGTCTTGAAAGAGGCAGACACAAGGAGAACATTGATAAAGAAGATTAGGAAAGGACAGGCAGCATTTATAGGACATTTTATGAGGCAAGAGAAATTAGAGCATCTGATCACAACAAGAAAGCTGGAGGGAAAAAGAGCACCAGTCAGATCCAGCGAGAAAACGTTTGACTGACTTGCAGAGTGGCTGAGGACGGAGAGGGTTGGGAGATGTTTTTGCAGCGACAAGGGATAGATTCATATGGAGGGCCATGATTGCCAACGCCATGCGGCAGGGCACATGATGATGATGATGGGTTCCTGACCCTGTTCAGCTTAAAGAGAAGGTAAAGAAAAAAAGGAATGCCGGAAGGGGAGAGAGAGAGA
>JAPXFY010000012.1:63847471-63864971 GCA_030674185.1 Monoplex corrugatus
GCTTAACCCTTCTATAGGTCCGTGATCCGCTTTAGTTCCACGAAGGAAATTATTAGAAAATGTTCAAACCGTTCTGACAATCTCCCTTTTTATACAAACATTATTACAGACAATCCACCGTTTGCATTTCTGAGCATCACTGTGGCCTTGAAGAAGGCGTGTATACTATTGTTTTATTTATTTGTAATTTGTTTCTTTTCTAAATCTAACTCTTATCTAGATTAGTAGGACTTCTTTTCTCCATAGTTTTAATACATTTTTTTTCTACCCAAACTTCGTAGTATAAGCAATCAATTTTCCCCTATTTTCCCGTACACAGAAAACCAAAGCATTCGTAATTATCAAACAAATCACCGTTAATTGAAACATAAGAGATTAACCAACAATGAAAATCAAATTTTTACAGTGGAATTGTAGGTCTATTTCCACCAACTCAGCATACCTGGAACATTTCCTCGCCTCAAATCAGTCTGAAATCTTGATTCTGCAGTCGCTTAATGTGATACCAACCAAACTTCCCAATTTCCCAAATTATTATTACCCACCAGTGTATGACTATGGGAATCCCGGGAAGAAGGTAGCCACTGCAATTTATATGCTTAAAAAGTTACAATATCACATAATTACTTCCCCAGTTTTAACATCAACTGAAGACTTACACGTTTGTGCCACCGCAGTACAATTCGGTAATTCTTTTATCCTGAACGTTTTGTCAGTCTACCTGCCAACAGGTCCAAATGACCACAACACAGAATGGCTGCGGACGATTCCGGATCAACAGCACGGTAAATGGCTAATAGGTGGAGACTTTAATTCCCACTCCCCGTTTTGGGAAAAAGATTGTTGTACTGTGACAAGCAATCGTTTAGTAGAAAATATAGTTGACAGTGCGCTTTACCTTTTGAATGATGGGAGTGTCACTAGAATTCCTGATGTTTCCAAACATCGGGCAACAGCCATCGATCTATCTTTAATTTCACCAGAATTAGTACCTTGCTGTACCTGGGACACTCACAGAGATACTTTAGGAAGTGATCACTTACCTATCCTCATAACACCAACTAACGAAAACATAAGGATGAAAGACCGCACTCCTGATATTATACCAAAATATAATTACACGCGCGCTGATTGGTCCTTGTTTCAGACTGCTCTTGCCAATCAAGATTACACACATTATGAACATGAAAATGTCGACGTTATGTTTTCTAAATTCCAGGAGTCAGTTCTAGCTGCTGCAGACCTATCCATCCCGAAACTCAAAACTTTTAAATCCAATAACCGTTTGGGTAATGTTTGGTGGACGGAGGCATGTGAGCAAGCAGTTCAGAATAAAAAAGAGAAATACAAAATCTACATCAAAAGCAGGAGACCTAAAGATCATATAGAAATGAAAAAAGCTAACACCCAGTGTAATAAAATCATCGCTGAAGCAAAGAAAAATTATTGGGCATCATACTGCACTAAAGAAATTTCAGATTTCAAGGATTTTCATAAAGTTTGGACAAAAATGAATCAAATGAAAAATGGAGCCGATTTACCTAGGTGTCCAATAATGATTGACACATGTCACAAATTTCCTTCCGACATGGACAAAGCTGAAACTTTTGTGGAAATTTTTGCCGAAAATAGTAAAGTAGATGGTTTGTCTTCTACCTGCAAACACTACAGAGAAATGGCAGCTAACAACCCTATCTACACTGACTCCATACCTCAGAATGATCACTGGTTTAATTCTCCAATCACCTTAGAAGAGTTAAAAAACACTATCTTGTCTCTACACATCAAAAGGAGCTCGGTAGGTATCGATGCAGTTTCAACTGAAATGATTAAACATCTTCCAGAAAACTATATTATTTTCGTACACAAAATTTTTCAGAAATGCTGGGTTAGTGGAACTATACCACAGTTATGGCAAAAGTCTATTGTTATACCAGTATTAAAAACAGGAAAGCCTAAAAACAATAAAAAAAATAGTTACAGACCTATTGCGTTGACGTCCCATACGAGCAAACTAATGGAAAAATTGGTATTAAACAGACTTGTACATTACTGTGATAAAAATAACGTTATTCCAGTAAATCAGGCAGGTTTTAGAAAAGGGAGATCCACAGTTGAGCACCTGGTTAAACTTACAACTCACATCAAGAAACAGTTTGCCCGCAGAAAAAGTCTTTTAGCTACTTTTTTTTATGTGAAAAAAGCTTACGATCAAGTTTGGCATACGCGTTTATTGTACAAGCTGAAATCTATTGGTTTATCTGGCAATATGTATGATTACATTATCTTTTTTTAGCCAATAGAACTATTCAGGCAAGAGTGGGAACTAGTTATTCTACTTCACGACATCTTGATATGGGAATTCCACAAGGTTCAGTGCTAGCACCGCTTTTATTTAATATCCTTATACAGGATCTTCCCAAAGCACTCTCAAATCTTGTTGTGTTGGCACAGTACGCTGATGATATATGTATTTGGATGAATATTACTTTAAAAAAGACAACTCCACAGAGAGCGCAGAATTACATTAGGAAAGTGCATCAATCTGATCTTGATAATCTTGGAAACTATATGTTAGAAAATGGTCTGTCGCTGTCAGCGGAAAAAAACTAACATGATGCTATTTAATCCCGGTGGTACTTTAAGTAATTTGCCTACTTTCAGATTTCTTGGTGAAGTGTTACATTACAAACAGGTTGTAAAATTTCTGGGACTCTTTATAACATCGAAATTAAACTGGAATGTCCATTTTGATTATATTTCAACAAAAGCAAGAAAAGCCTTAAATTTTCTAAAGATAATAAGCAGATTACCTTGGGGAATGGATACAAACATGCTAATTCATCTATCAACAGCACTTGTACGATCTAAATTATCCTATGCACAAGAAGTGTTCTTCAGTGCACCAAAATATTTATTACAGAAGATACAAAGCATAGACTGCAAAAGTATTAAAATTGCTCTAGGTGTCCCTACTCATGCTTCTAATCTGGAAACGTACAACGTTGCTGGAATTCTGCCTCTGAACAACTATCGTGAGCTAGCGACAGCAAAATTTGCAGTTAGAACTACTTCACAAACGGACAACTTTGTGAGTAAGGAAATTAAAATCAGGTCTGATGTTGACTTTCCAAAGCGAGCAAAAAGCATTTCATCACAAATGACTGTTGCAACTTACATTTCTGACTTGGTCAAACAATCTAACATAAATATGGAAGAAATAGCTGAGACACCATCAACAACGCCTATCTCTACATGGGAAATGCAAAAAGCCTCTTTTGATATTGATTATACAGACGCTAAGAAATCTAAAAACGTCAACATTTCGATATCCACAGCAAGAGAACACATCGATGAAAAATACCGTGCCCACCTTCATACTTTTACCGATGGATCAGACTTAGAAAATAAATGTGCTGGAGCAGCATTTTATGTTCCAAAATTTAAAACAAAAAAGTCATTTTTCGTTGGGGCAAACATATCTATCTTTACAGCGGAATTAGTCGCTATAATACAAGCATTGCAATATCTAGTAAATCTTAAACCCGTGCCTTTCAAAATAGTTCTCTTTGTTGACTCAAAATCTGTATTATATGCCTTACGGTCTTTTGATACCGACACAAGACCTGATTTAATTACTGAGGCAAATCATCTTACACATTGTTTAAGGGTCATAGGTACAGATATCAGTTTATGCTGGTGCCTTCACACGTTGGTCTTCACGGCAACGAAGTAGTTGACAGAGCAGCTAAACAAGGCGCACAGAATTCTGATAATTCTATAGAATTATTTGTTCCTACTTCCGTAAAAGAAGCTTGCAACTTGCTCGAATCAACCTCATGGACTCGATTTCATGAACATTTCAATGAACAGTCTGTGTCACAACAAATGATAAAACTTACCGTTCAAAATGCATGTAAAAAATTACAGTATTCTTCCATGTATTATTTGAGATCGATTGTTGCTGTTCGTTTTCGTATTCAGCTAAACGCGTTGAAAACAAAATATTGTAAAAATGTCAAGTGCATTTGCGGCGAACAGTTCACACTGTTTCACTGCCTATTCTACTGCAAAATGTTACGTTCCTTTTTACCAAAAACGTTTACTCAAGAAAAGTATTCTGAAAATCATTTCCAAAAAGTTACATCAGATCAATCTTTATTAGTTAAAATTTCAGAATCATTAGTTCACAGTCCTGTTAATGCATTACTTTAATTTATGCAGTTTGTGTATTAGTGTTACAATTTCCATTCATATTGTTGAAGTTAATTTTTAGAGTTAAGTTTTCGTTCCATTTTCATGTTCTCCCTCCTATTTATGTCTTTTTATCTATCTCCCCTCTGCCCAATCCAACCCGCCCAACGATAGTTCTACATGTTATTATATTTATTCATTTTTTATTCCCCCTCCCCCCTCCCCCGTCTAATATCACTTATAGTGAAAAGACGTTAAATCAAAGAACGAACGAAGAAGCATCAGATGAAATAAAAGTAACTGTAAAAGTAGGATAACTTAAACTAACAATACAGTGAAAACATAATGTAAATATTGTCAAATGCTCATAGGCAAAATGTTGTTCACGCATCTTCGCGAAAACGTGCTGAATTTAGCTAATGTTTTAGTCGATGTGACCTTGAACTTGACGCCAAGGCTTCCAAATTTATACATTCGCAATCTCTCAGCTATCCGCACCACTGATCAAAATTTAGTAAATAATCATTCAGAGGCATCTGAGGAAATCTTGCTAACTCATTTTTGGTTGGAGACATACTGAGAAAGGAGACTGAAAAATTCCCGGCTGCGTCAGAAAATGATTTTGTTGCTGTTGTCGTTGTTGTTGTTGTTTCTGCTGCTGTTGCTGTTGTTGTTTTTGATGTTGTTGTTGTTGTTGTTGATGATGATGATGATGATGATGATGATGATGACGATGATTTTTTTAACAAGCCACTACCCTTGAACTCCATATATTTCATCAGGGGTTTGTGCAGTACCCTGCCCCCTGCCCGGAGTAGTGCTATGTTTTTCATTACTAAATGTGCCTCTTCGACAGCCACAATGCCTTTTGTCGGTGATAAAATGTGTCTCAGGCGGTAAAATGTGTCTCAGGCGGTACCTTGTTTAGGTTTAGGAACAGATGGAAGACCCACGTGACCAGATTCATAGGATATGGAGAGCGATCAATAAGATGAAAGCCATAGTTGTGAATCATTTTCATCAGGTCAGCTAACTTATGTGCAAGTGTATAGACTCAATGACATTTACCAGTGCTAAAACCCACCAGTATTCGTTTACCAGTGATAATGCCTCAGCAGTGTTCGTTCACTGTTTGACCTTTTATAAATTCCGCTAATAGAATATAATACAGGATTCCTTTTCTGCTGACTCGACGACCTTGGACAGCTTTGGAGCAGAGCCGAGTTATTTCCCTTGCTGCGTCAAAGCTTATGGAATTCATTCCTAGCGTGGATACGTCGTCTAGAGAAACTGAAACTGACCGCTGTTTTGTTGTAGGAGTTTGTCTAATCTACGGTTTGAAATATGTCCAGGAATTTACACAGTCTTCCTTAATTAATACGTCCATAAAATCGCGCAGTCTTCATCAGTGTGTCCGGAAACCTGCACAGTCTGCCTCCATATGTCCGGGATGTTGCACAATCTCTCTCAATACACACACACACACACACACACACACACACACACATACACACACACACACACACACACACACACACACACACACACACACACACACACACACACACACACACACACACACACACACACATATGACACTCATACACATGTGCGTGAAACAACAACAATAATAAATAATAAAGAAGTAGAAGAAGAAGAAGAGGAGGAGGAGGACTGGAAGGTTGTGTGTTCGAATCCCCATCAGTCCCTTCAAAAATCACTTTTTTTTGGCAGGGGGAAGGGGACTCCAACCGGTTTTCACCCAAAGTTGAGCATACATGGGCTCATTGGGAACACTGGGACCACACGGTCGAACCTCATCCGTTTTACGGATGCGTCATTGAGGATATCGCTCAAATATTCTGACTAACACAGCAGGTGCCTGTATCTCTTGGGGCTGGCTGGCGCCATGATTTGCTATAATAGTAGTCGTAGAGTGCAGCCCTGTCACGTAGTCTCAGTCCTAGATAGAACTCCATAGCATCATGCTTATCATCCTCATCCTCATCATCATCATCATCGCGCTGTAAAATCTGTCAGCTTCTGTGGCCATTAAAGTGGCATAGAAAACGGGACAAAAAAATAAACGGTGAGCACAAATGTAGTCTCACTGAGTACGATGATCCAAAAAGAATAGATAAAAAATCATTGATAGTCTATAGTGTGAAACCTCCACGCAAAACAGACAACTTGATAGATATCAGTGTAACACCTCCATGTAAAACAAACAACTTGATAGATATCAGTGTAACACCTCCATGTAAAACAGAACACTTGACAGACAATATTTAACACCTCTAGGTAGAACAGACCTCTTACAAGACAGTACTGTAACACTTCCAGTTAAAACAGATCTCTTTGTACTCTTATAAGACAGTACTATAACACCTCCAGATAAAACAGATCTCTTATAAGACAGTACTGTAACACCTCCAGGTAAAACAGATCTCTTATAAGACAGTACTGTAACACCTCCAGGTAAAATAGATCTCTTATAAGATTAGACAGTACTGTAACACCTCCAGGTAAAACAGATCTCTTATAAGACAGTACTGTAACACCTCCAGGTAAAACAGATCTCTTATAAGACAGTACTGTAACACCTCCAGGTAAAATAGATCTCTTATAAGACAGTACTGTAACACCTCCAGGTAAAACAGATCACTTAATAGACAATAGTGTAACATCTCCAGGTAAAAAGAAACTCAAAAAAGACAATAGTGCAACACCTCGAGGTAAAACAACCTATTTGATAGACAACAGTGTGACACCTCCAGGTAAAAGGGACCACTTAATAGACCATGGAACACTTCCAGATAAAACAAACCACTTGATAGACAACATGTATAGTGCAATACCTCAGGCAAAATAAAACAATAAAGCTCTTCCTAATTTACTGACTTAAAATAGAACATTGTATGCGAGTTTCTGAACAGAACGTGCGCTTTTGAGCTGTGCACCATTTATGGAATGCTTTTAGAGACATGCACGTGTCGTGTCACGCTCTTCATTCTTGCTACAGAAAGAAAGATGGAGAGCTATGGAAGCCTGCTAGATTGTTGAGGGCATTAACTTAATTTTTCGCAGCGAAAAAGTCATTACAGTCCAGGCACAAGTGCATTTATTTCATGCAACTTCTGAAAGAGTTTGGCTTGGCTCGTATAGAGTGTCTACTGATCAAATTCTTTCGTTGAACAGGACGTTTCGTCTGTATGGAAGAGAATTGAAGCAAGCACACTGCAACCAAGGAAGATCACAAAAGTGACACAAGGATTTCCTGAAAGCTACCTCAACAGGCCAGCCCCATCAGCTGAGGCATCAACACCACAAGCTGAGAAGACATTGCTCGCAACGCGAGCAGGACACAGTCACACTGGAACAGCACAGAACTGATGCTATCGTCAGAAACCAGAGCCCCGTGAAACTAGAAGTCAAAGCTGCAGGATTCTCCGATATACTGCCTGTGGAAGAACATGTGACTTCAGATTTTGTCTTGTATCCCATGTTAAGACCCACATCAGGCAAGAAGACCATAATTATGCATTCTCATTTGTTAGATCCAGGAGAAAGTCTATCCGCCATTCTGGTGCTGCTGGACCACTAATGTCTAATATATTATATAGCATGATCTCACTACGATTCAACTTATCACTCCTTATTTAATTACATCGACACTGCAACCAGGCTCCATGGCAACTCAGCATTGAAATTTAAAGAAACCATATTGCCACACCTGCATAGGAATTACACATTCCAGACTTCCTTCTATTGGTAATGATGCATTGTTCTGTGTGAACTGTAGGGAAAATACGCTGATCGGAAATTTTAGGTGAAAAGGGGGGGGGGGGGGGGTATAACCTTAAGATCCTAGAGATCTCGCCACTCTTGCGTCAGCATTTTGAGGGGTGGAAGGATGTAACCTTCTGTTCCTCCATGGGTCATGAGTGCGTAATGACAAGTTGGTCACCTACTACAGATTCAGTGTTGGACAGAGACCTGGACAGACAGAACATTTCCTGTGTTTATTTCAAAGAGTCAACACAGTTTTTGTTATACTGAGATTTATTTATGTGACTGAATGATAGTGCTATAATTGTTATGTCTCCACAGTTTATTCTGTGTGTTGAGTTTGAGGATGAGTTTTGAGATTGTTCTTCAAGAGGAATTCATCACGCTTGCACAAATCCGTGTACGTGTGCGATCCACCCAAATATATAAGAGATAATCTGGAAAAATTACTAACTTGTGCAGAGCCATATGCGCCGGCAAGGTTTCCAAAATAAATGCAGATAGGAGGGAGAGGGACCTATGAAAGACTAAGCTGACACCACAAGAATGATTGGAGCAGATGGCAAGAACGAGATAAAACTGCCACGTATACCGCCGAATGTATTCTGACCACGTAGACAGTGAAGGAAAGCAGCAGAAGAAGAAGATGGGCAGCAAACAGGCAGATTTTATGTTGCAGGTAGAGACTGAATTCGAGACATCAGATCAATCAAGAGTCCACGGCTCTGTCAGCTGAGTCAGACGACCGGCGTAAGCGTTTCAAATACCTGAAAAAGTCGGAGACTGGAAGCCACAGGCACAAGGTGTCGCGAGATAGGTTCGAACTCAGGATGTCAGATTGGAAAGCGAGATTTGTGCCTCTACGCCAACCCGGCCTCTGATCACCACACAGCTGTAACTGTTACAGTAAACTTGGACTTTCACTTTCAAAATTTGGCTTTACGTTTTATTGGAATCAGTTTGAGGAAGGGACTGTGTACTTGTTACAACACTCACTTCTAAAACCAAGATTGCGTGCCAACGAACACAGTCACCAAACTGATGAGTGATCATATACGTGTTCTGGCTTGAGGTTGAGCACACTGTCCTAGCCTGCACAGCTACAAGTATAAATGAATACCCAGCACTATCTCTATCTCATTGTAAGAACGATAGTGGCCTGAAGATATTCGAAGAAAGACGTCTCTGACGGATCCTGATAATAGTGTGGGAGTAACAACATACATCTCCAACGGGAGAGGTGGCTAGACGATCTGGCATTAACAGTGTTGTCATCGAGGTGAGGAAAAGGAGACAGAAATGGCTGGGTTAAATCTTGAAAATGGACACAATTAGACACCCATACACTGCTCTGTCATGAGCGAAACGTGAAAAAAGAAACAGGCAGAGCTGAAGGCACCACCTGGCAAAAAACAATTCAACAAGAGATGAAAACATGGCTTGGACCGTCGTGACTGAAGGAGACTGCTTAACGTCTTAAGCTCAAACATGCTGAAGTGAAGGAAATTGAGTGAGTGATGAAGATGGCTCCATCTGTCTGATTAGACAATGGATGCGCCCGGTTAAGAATTCAGCCGGATGTGGACCAGCGTCAGCTGTGGCTGAACAAGCTGATTCTTGAGTGACAGTCCTTGGAATAGTTGACGCACATGAAGGCTGATAGCTGGGTGTCGCTATCGCAGCTTCCTTTCTGTCTTCTGTCCAACCACAGTCGAGTTCGTTTCCCCTCTGCACTGGCGATGCCTGTACGTACTGCCCGTTGCCAGACACAGCGATTTGTGACTGTTTCTTCCCAGGTATCCACACTGATATCAACACCCTTTCAGATTTCGTTTGCAAATGTCCCTATATCGTAGCAATAGGCGCCCTCTAGGCCGATATCTCACAGCGAGCTCTTTGTACAAGATATCTTTCAGGATGAAGCCATCCTGCATGTGGCGGACAGGGCCTAGCAAGCGCAGTCGTGTGAAAATGGCATACATGCTTGGCATGCTGACCTGGTCCTCATTTGGTACATGATCTTTCCAGGAAATGCCCAGGATCTGGCACAAGCAGCACATGTAGAAGCTATTGAGGCGGTGCTCTAGGCACACATGGGTTGTCCAGCTCTTGCTGCAGTATAACTAGGTACTCGGTATGCAGGCTCTGTACACTTCTGTCGTGGTAGCTGCAATGAGCTTGTTATTTTCCAACACTCTCTTGGACAGCTTGGCTATGGCAACGGCACCTTCTCTATCTGCCGGTTGAGTTCTGGGTTGAGGGATAGGTTCCTGGAGACTGTCAGTCCAAGGTAGGTGAATCCATTAACCACTTGAAAGGTGTGATCTCCGATGCTGATACTGGGGTCTCCGCTGACGTTCTGCCCCATGATCAGTGTCTTCTTCAGACTGATGATGAGGACAAACTTTCGGCAAGCGTGTGCCAGGAAGCCCACTAGCCTCTGGAGACCAGACTGCGTGAGATGTGAATGTTGCATCATCATCTAAATATTATATACAGCCTGCACAGTGCATCCTATATATATGTGTATATATATATATATATATATATATATAGTATATATATATATATGTATGCATATATGTATACACATATGTGTGTGTGTGCGCGCGTGTGTGTGTGTATGCATGCGTGTGTGTGTGTGCATGTGTGTGTGCGTGTGTGTGTCTGTGTGTGTGTGTGTGTGTGTTTGGGTGTGCATTTTTACAGAGAGACAGAGAGAGACGGAGAAAGAGAAAGACAGAGAGAAAGACAGACAGACAGACAGCAACAGACAGAGACAGAGAGAGATTGTGAGAGGGGGAGTGAAAGAAAATGACACAGAGCGAGAGAGACAGAGACAGAGAGAGAAACTGACAGGCAGATAAACAGGCAGGCAGACGAACAGACAGACAGGCAGATAAACAGGCAGGCAGACGAACAGACAGACAGACAGACAAACAGGCAGGCAGGCAGACAGGCAGACAGACAGACAGACAGACAGTGCTGAATGCTGTTTCACCATGGAAGCAGCCCCATGTGAAGCTGGTAGCCTACCATAGAATGTTGGCATCTTTTACAGGCGCGCGACACGCGAGCGCGGAGTGGGCGATGTGTCGAGCCATTTGGTACTGTCACCCGCCTTCCTCTCTGCCCTGATGCATAGCCCTGGGGGAAGGGATATTTCAGGCAGCACCGGCTGAGCTATGAGAGAGAGAGAGACGACAGACAGACAGAGACAGAGACAGAGACAGACAGACAGACAGAGACAGAGACAGAGAGACAGACAGAGACAGAGAGACAGACAGAGACAAAGACAGAGAGACACACAGACAGACAGGCAGACAGAAAGACTGACAGACAGGCAGGCGGGCAGACAGACAGACCAAGAGAGAGAGAAAGAGAATGAAGGGGGGGGGGAGATAGATAGAGAGGCAAACAGACTAAGAAAAGGTGAGAGAGACAGAGAGAGTGACAGACAGACAGACAGAAAGAGACAGAGAGACAGAGAGAGGAAGACAGAAAGAGAGAGAATGGGGGGGGGGGGGGGAGAAAGAAAGAGAGAAAGAGAAAATACGAGCTGTGTGAGCGCGAGAGTGAATGTTTGCCACGTCTGTTCAAGCCTGTTTAATTTTTACTCTTTGTCTGAATCGTGTGTGTGTGTGTGTGTGTGTGTGTGTGTGTGTGTGTGTGTGTGTGTGTGTGTGTGTGTGTGTGTGTGTGTGTGTGTGTGTGTTGTGTGTGTATGTGTGTGTATGTATGTGTGTGTATATATGTGTGTATGTGTGTGTTATGTGTGTGTCTCTGTGTGTCTCTGTGTGTGTCTGTATGTGTCTGTGCGCGTGTGTGAGTAAGAAAACGTGTGCGTGTGTGTGTGTGTGTGTGTGTGTGTGTTGTTGTGTGTGTGTGTGTGTGTGTGTGTGTGTGTGTTTGTGTGTGTGTGTGTGTGTGTGTGTCTGTATGTGTCTGTGTATGTGTGTGCATATGTGTGTGTGTGTGTGTGTGTGTGTGTGTGTGTGTGTGTGTGTGTGTGTGTGTGTGTGTGGTGTGTGTCTTTTGTGATATACCATTTTGACAGGTAACCCTTCAAATGTGGTCTTCAAACTGCCAAAATGCAAGATTTTTGTTCCTTAACCCCTTTCCGGGATAACAAGGACTACAGCTGCTTCCTTGCTGAGACCTACTTTTTCCCGCGTCGAGAAGTACATGAAACAGTCAGGGCGCTGCTCCGATGTCCTCAGCCATTCGGCTGCTGTCGTTCCATGTTCTGTTGACCAACCGGAGGTCCCTTTCCACTGTCTGTCGCCAACTCATTCTAGGCCATCCTCTCTTTCTCTGGCCAACTGGCATCCATTTAATGGCTTGACTCGCAGATCGTATGAACAGAAGATTTGAAGTGTTACTTATCATACCAGCTATGTCGTCAGCAAAGTTCACATAAGAAAGATTTTTTCTTCAGTTCACTAAATTTTCTTTCCTTGAGAAATTTGTGTCGGCACTTAGTCAATGCCAGTTGCGAAGAGGATAGGGGCAAGAATACATCCTTATCTGACGCCAGTGAGAACTTCGAACCAGTCGCTGCAGCCATTTTCTGTCCTCATGCTAGACTTGAAGTTGTTATAGATTTGCTCTATGGCTAATTCAACTTCCTCTGGAATCCCACAAGACTTCAAAACCTTCCAAAGTGATGATCTGTGGACACTGTCGAAGGCTATGGTAACGTCTATAAAGCTGATAGTGAACAGAAATTGACATTCTCTGCTCTTCTCTGTCTCAGGGTGAAAATCTGCTCTTTGCAGGATCATCCTGAATGAAAACCTGTCTGCTCTTCTCGCAGCTCATTGTCTACCATGTTGCGCCGTCGATTAAGCGTGACTTAGCAGGGGACTTTTCTTGGGACAACACTAGAGTAATTCCTCTCCAGCTGTTGCATTCTAAAAAGTTTCTTTTTTTTAGATGCAGACATGTCGCCAGTCTGCCAATTTTCTGGAACAACACCGGAATTCAATACCTGGTTGCAGTCTACACATCCAACTGAAAACTTTGAGCATCTCTGTTGTTATGCCATCAACCCAGAGGAAACGGATGACAGACCTCACAAACATCTGGAAAGACGAAATAATGGACACAAAACTTAAAATGAAATAATGGAATGTCTTGTCTGGACCATCATGACATACAGAGTTGAAGGACTTACCCTCAAAAAGAAAAACATAAAGAAAATAAATTCAACTGAAACGTGGTTCTATAGATGACTCTTAAGGGTGAGCTGGAAAGACAAGAAAAGTAACAAGAGCATACTCAACGAGCTGAAAACCCGGAGAAAATCTGTACAGGTCATCCTTAAAAGGAAATTGACCTTCTTCGGACATGTGTGCAGACGCGAAAGATGCACTTTTATGAAAGATGTCACCCAAGGTAAAGTCGAAGGCAAAAGTGTAAGGGGAAGACCACGAACAAACTATCTAGGAAAATCAAGGGATAGACAAGTCATAGCAGTTCAGAGATTTTCAGCCTGGTTGAGGAAAGACAGGCGTGTAGAACAGAGACCCGGAGTGCAGTGTGGGCAGCCAACATTTCAAGGACTGATGCTGTAGAGTGAAATGATTTTGGTGGACGCCATGATCTTGAAAGAAGACCTTGCTTATTTTTACAACCAGGAGACTTACAGTCAAAACATTCAAGCCGACACCCAGGTTATTTCACAATATCATCATCATCATCATCATGTGTCCTGCTGCATGGCGTTTGGGATCATGGCCCTCCATATGAATCTATCCCTTGTCGCAGCGAGTACATCTCCCACCCTGTCTGTCCTCAGCCACCCTGCAAGTCCTGTTCAATATTTTCTCCCTGGGTCTACCTGGTGTTCTCTTTCCCTCCAGGTTTCCTGTAGTTCGCAATAACCAGCGACTAATTAAAACCATTACAATAAAACCAAATAAAACAACAATAGCAACAACAACAACAACAACAGTAATAACAGTAACAGTAAATGGCCATCCGCGAAAGGCTGATATATCTTTACTGACAAATATTTACTAACAGAATCGCACTTTCTTTAAATGCAGACTTCAATATCATGTAATACAGCGTTATTGTCTGAGTATATGAAACTGAACATTGAACAACAGCCTGCTGACTGATATATATATATATATATATATATATATGCATTTTTTTAAGATGATTAAACAAACAAAAAAAAGCTTTACTGCTCCTGTGCGGAAAAAAACCGTCAGTTTCGTTGCTTAGTTGAGTCTCAATACCAGACAAGAAAAAAGATGGTAAAGCCATTCTGACAAGCTTCATTTTTATCAAACATGTTTACAGAAAGTCCAGATTTGTACTTCGCAATGATTTTGTGTCATTGAAGAAGCTTCGGTTTAAAACAAAACTGGACCTGCATCAAGGACAATGGTAAACTGTTACAGCAATGAAAACAGATTTTACATATTGTCAGAAATTCCACAGAAAGTGCTGATTATATTCCTTTTTTTCAAAAAAGTGCTCGATTTCAGGCAGTTTTGGTCCGTGTGACCCTGATCTTAGACCTTTACCTTTCTTCCAGATTAGTTTCCCTCCTACCTGCCAAATGTATGCCGTTGTGATTCCTACACGGTCCACAGCTTTGATCAAAACTTGCTACAGATCCACATATAAAAAGCTGAGAAAATCTCGTTTATTCATTTTTGTCACTCACACACACACACACACACACACACACACACACACACACACACACACACACACAACACACACACACACACACACACACACACACACGCATGCACACACACACACACACACATACACACACACATATACACACACACGCGTGCGCGCGCGCGCATACACACACACACGCACAAGCACTCACACACACACACGCACATACACACACACCTACACACACACACACACATGCACACACAAGTACACACACATATACACACGCACATACACACTCAAACACAAGCGCGCACACACACACACACACACACACGTACACTTACACACACACACAGTGACACGCACACATACACACACAGACACGCACACACACACACACACACGCACACACACACACACACACACACACACACACACACACACACACACACACACACACACACACTATCTCCCTTAAAACAATGTGGGGACGGGAGATGGAAAGATGTATACTTACAACGTTACACAGTTGTCATTAGACGACACTAATTTGCAACAAACGAGAACCGGTCAGCAAAAATACCAATAGTAGACTGCACTGATTCAGGCGTCATCCGTCATTGTACGCATTATAAGCTCTAAACAAACCCAGTACAGTGCACTTTTTTTCAGATCAACTGTTAGACGTCACGAAACAGCGGAACATCACAGCACACAGACGTACTTCTTCTGTAGTTCTTTTCTTTTGTCTGTCTGCTTGCCGCATTATGGTTGTCGCTGGGAGAAGGAGCTGTCAGCAACGAGCTGGACAGACTAAAGTACAGAAATGCCGTGAAGGTCTCTTTCACCCCGTCGTTAAAAATGTAAAAGCAGAGGTGTACATGTACTTTTAAGAAAGAGTTCATTAGATTGGCTTGATTGGCTTGGCCTGTGACTGACTTCATTAGTCTGGATTTAATCAGCTTGGCCTCAGACGGATCCTTCACATAGTAGTGTCTATTGAACCTGTCTTGCTTCCTTTACAAGTCATTGGTTGTCGTGCATTTTAATGCTAGACATGAATTTTGCGGAATGTCTTTCTTATTACCGCCCTTTGGAAATCTCGCCGACGCGTTATTTATAATAATAATAATAATAATAATAATAATAGTGCATTTATAGAGCGCTTTCCGAAACCTCAAAGCGCTTTACATCAGTAAACCATACATATATAAACCAAATAACAGGCTACAATACAAACAAACTCATCAAAAACTATCCACAGGAAATCAACAACCACACAGACACACCAAATAATCTCTCTCCCTCTCACCCCCTCCCCGCCCACCCCTCTCCCCCCATTTTCAAACACACACACACAACACCCACACACACACAGCCACACATCACACACACACACACACACACACACACACACACACACACACACACACACCACAACACACACACACACACACACACACACTGGCATACACCCCATTGTGCACAATTTCATCCAGAATGTCAAGCAGGATCAACCCACTAGCCAAATGCGTAGTTCGAGGAGAATTTTTCATATTTTCGACAGATTTTTGCTCGTGAATTATAGGTTAACGTGTTTAGGCTTATGATAGTTTTATTTTGAATGTTTCCGTCACACACACATCTGTCACTGTTTTCATTACATATTGGGTCATTTGAGCACTATAAGGCCATGTGGAGCAGACCGAAACTGACTCTTGGCTGGGTCTGCCTGGGTACAAGGACTCCATTTCCTGAACAATTCACACAGTTAAAAATACCATATAAGCTCAGCTACTGTTGCCATGGCAGACTGTATAGAAATAAAGTGAACCTTTCATATTGAAACTTTGCTGAGTCCTTTTTTTTTTTTTTTTTCTTCCTTAAAACGTATTTGTGAAAATGGTTATTGTGCAAATATCTTCAACTCGTTTTTCAGAACATTGGGATTAAAAGCAGTAATAAACTGTAAAGAAGCTTGGCTATACTCAGTGCATTTCCTATCATGAGCGCATTTGACCATGAATCTTGCTGCAGTTTGACAACATGACTCAAAAACTGGCACGATCGCGATTTAGACTTTATTAATTTATTTGTTTGTTATGAAGCAGAAATACAACCACACATGTCATACCTCTTTGAGATCGGGCTTCAGTCGCTACATTTTGGTGTATGCCCACACTTTCCTTGTGCCGGTGTATCCGTTTGCTTATGTGCCGTATTTTGGTGCCGTAAAATTTCTTTGTCAGAAAGAAAAAAGAGAAAAAAATGTTTATTAAATATACAGTGCATAGTTCTCTTGTATATTGATCTGTTGCATTAAATGGCACTGTTGAAATAAATATGTCTCCTCAAAACAGCGAAAATATAGAGAATTTCACTAAAACTAAAAATCTCTTAATCAGCAGAACTACGAAGAAAAAATGAATCTCAGCGTTTTGCGTTTTGATGTGGATTGTAGGCTGCCAAGCAGAGGTTTGTTCTGTCCGCTGCAGTCAATAGTCACTTCCTTTAAACGAGAAAACAAGAAGTGGCCGCATGACCATTGTAGGCGGCTATGCAGTGTCACCTAATGTTTTATGCCTTCGATCCGTATCTTCCCTGTGAAATTTTAGATTCCCGGCAAATAGGCTTTGCTTCTTGTCTCTTCGTCTCTTCCTCTCCTGCTGTCCACCCTCAGTTCTCCCTCCACCACCATCGCACCCTCTGCAGTTCCACCTCCGATTCGACTGGTCAGATTTATAGAACTCTCTCATTTATTAAATGAACATTCTGACGCTGAACTGGAAAACCACAGCGTACTTCTTCAACAAAAGGGTCTACAACAAAATAGAGAGAGAAAATTTTAAAGAAAAACCATTAGCTT
>JAPXFY010000012.1:63872471-63882471 GCA_030674185.1 Monoplex corrugatus
CCAGTAAGCTAAATTAACCCTTTGATTCCTGCACCCTATCCACCAAATGCAAAAGCTTAACCCATTGATTCCCTCACCCTATCCACTAGCTTTCTGCAGAAAGCTGGCGGATAGGGCGAGGGAATCAATAGGTTAAGTTTTTGCTTTGCTAGCATGGTTTACAATGCAGTATGATGGTGGACAGGGTGTGGGAGTCAAAGGGGTAATGATAATACTGTGTGGAGTGTGTGGCTCGGTGGGTATAACACCGGCCCGCCAAAGATGCCAGGAACCTGTGTTCCATTCCCATCAGACATGAGTTTTTCTCTCTACTACACTAGACGTGGAGTGGTGTGGTGGTCATAGGGTGCCAGTCTTTTGGATGTGACGACAAACCGTTAAAGATCCCTCGTCGAAGAAGTTGTTCCTGAAAAAAAAAAATGGTACAAAAATCCCCTCTCACTATAAAAGATGATGATGATGATGATATGATGATGATGATGTGATGATGATGATGATGATGATGATGATGATGATGATGATGATGATGATGATGATGATGATGATGATGATGATGATGATGGATGATGATGATGATGATGGATGATGATGATAATGACGACGACGACGACGGTGGTAGTGGTGATGATGATAATGATGATGATTATGATGACGACGACGATGAGGAGGAGGAGTATGATATATCAATAACAGTAATAATAATAATAGCAGTAATAACAATGATGCTGATAATAATACCAATAATAGTTATCATGATAATAATAGTGATAGTAATAATACCAGTGATATTAATGGTGATGATAATAATAGCACTACTGCTACTACTACCACTGCTACTATTCATTTTACTACTACTACTGCTACTGCTTCTACTACTACTACTGATGATGATGATGATGATGATGATGATGATGATGATGATGATGATGATGATGATGATGATGATGATGATTCATTCATGTATGGCGCTATTCTCCGAACAGATTAAGCGTCATTGCACATTGCAACTTGTACAAGACAGAGACTGTAATACATACAGAGGCGCTAATACTTCACACATCAGAATACGCATAAATAAATTGATGACGACAATGGTAATGATAAAATGACAATAACGATGATCAATAAGAAAGTAAAATAACCTCAAGGGCAACAATTTCGTACACAACTCCCTTTATCATGACGATAACTAGGTCACTAATCAAGCGAAATATACTTCAGTGGCAACAATTTCATACATAACATCTTTTATCATGATAATAACTATGTCTATAATAAAGTGAAATAACCTTCAGTGAAAACAATTTCATACATAACATCTTTTATCATGATAAAAACTATGTCAATAGTATAATAAAGCAAAATAACCTTCAGTGGCAACAATTTCATATATAACATCTTTTATCATGATAATAAATATGTCAATACTAAAGGGAATTTCATACGTAATATCTTTTATCATGATAATAACTATGTCAATAGTATAATAAAGCGAAATAAACTTCAGTGGCAACAATTCCTTACATAACATCTTTTATCATGATATTAGCTATGTCAATAATAAAGCGAAATAAACTTCTGTGGCAACAATTTCATACATAGCATCTTTTATCATGATATTAGCTATGTCAATAATAAAGTGAAATAAACTTCTGTGGCAACAATTTCATACATAACATCTTTTATCATGATAACAACTATGTCAATAATAAAGTGAAATAAACTTCTGTGGCAACAATTTCATACGTAACATCTTTTATCATGATAATAACTATGTCAATAGTATAATAAAGTGAAATAAACCTCAGTGGCAACAATTTCATACATAACATCTTTTATCATGATAATAAGTAGGCCTATGTCAATAATAAAGTGAAATAAATTTCTGTGGCAACAATTTCATACATAACATTTTTTATCATAATCCAAAACAAGTGTGACTGCCCGCGTTCAAGCGACAGGAATCAGAAAAAAACACGAAAGAAGAATAAGAACGCGTATTTAATACAACAAGACAAGACAGGCGCAAATTTTCCCTTTGTCAAGCGTAAGATTACAAACAAACAAACACCAGATACAAAAATTATGACAAAAAGACTGAAACTTCCCTGCTGCTGTGTCCAATGTAAGAAAAGGAATAAACTGATTAAGATGACATCATAATGTGTTTTTGAGTAAATATGATGTCAGAGCGGAAATGAGAACTATGACGCACTAGCGAAGAGTAGTGTTTAGAATGTAAAGGATACCAATATTAAATATTGCATAAGAGAAAATATAGGTACATGTTCGACAGAATGGGAAAATATTTAATCAAGAGGTATGGCCGATGTCAATGGATTGTGCCTAGTGCAGCGAATCCGGTCTGACCTTGGAATAGGAAGAAAAACATCCTAAACCAACAGCCAAGGGACTGAAGGGAAAACTGGAGTCCCCAGAGAAAAAACTCTTAGTCAGTTTATTCCTTTTCTCACATTGGACACAACAACAGGGAAGTTTCAGTCTTTTTGTCATAATTTTTGTATCTTGTGTTTGTTTGTTTGTAATCTTACGCTTGACAAAGGCCAGATGGCCGAAAATTTGCGCCTGTCTTGTCTTGTTGTGTTAAATACGCGTTCTTATTCTTCTTTCGTGTTTTCTCTGGTTCTTATCTTTTATCATGATAATAACTATATCAATAATAAAGCGAAATAACCTTCAATGGCAACAATTTCATACATAACATCTTTTATCATGATAATAAGTATGTCAATAATAAACCGAAATAACCTTCAATGGCAACAATTTCATACATAACATCTTTTATCATGATAATAACTATGTCAATAATAAAGTGAAATAACCTTCAGTGGCAACAATTTCATACATAACATCTTTTATCATGATAATAAATATGTCAGTAGTATAATAAAGTGAAATGAACTTCAGTGGCAACAATTTCATACATAACATCTTTTATCATATAATAACTAGATCTATGTCAATAGTACAATAAATTGAAATGAACTTCAGTGGCAACAATTTCATACATAACATCTTTTATCATGATAGTAACTATGTCAAAAATAAAGTGGAATAACCTTCAATGGCAACAATTTCATACATAACATCTTTTATCATGACAATGACTATGTCAATAATAAAGTGAAATAAATTTTAGTGGCAACAATTTCATACACAATATCTTTTATCATCAACAACATTCATGGTTCACATCGTTGTATCAGTGTTTCCAAGTACCACTATTAACCTTTATTTTATATGATTACGCAAATGTGTGTTCTCCAAATGTCTATGTCATGTACAAAAAATATAAATTGAGTACAACCAAACCTGTGGGAGATGGGGAACAGGGGTGAACTGCAAAATACTGTTGTGCAGAGCGGACGACACGAATTGGCCAGAATGCCACAGAAACAGAGAGTTTGAACTGGGTTGAGTTGGATCCTTTATTTTTCACATTTCTTTTTATTCTTTTTCGAAAGGATACAAAGGCAAACATTAATGATAAACAGAATACCTCATAGGGATGCCGGGTGTTCTTTTAGTATAAACAGCATCCCCACCTTCTGGAAATTCTGCGCTGGAAATTTCCTCTTTTCTGTCACTCTCCTTGTGTCCTTCTGTTCTGTCACTCTCTTTGTGACTTTCTGTGACGTTAGTGTATATGGAATTCGTTCCGAGCGCGGAGACGTCATCTTTAGAAAATGAAACTGTGTCTTTCTTCCTCCTTTGCTTTCTGTCATTTGTTCCTATCATTTTCTGCCTTGCTGGTCCATGCACCTTTATGTGTTCGGTAAAGTCTTACGTACTTTCTCTTAGCATTGATAATTTGGTACATGCACTAAGTGCATTCTTGGCTCGAGGGAAATGAGATAATCAAAAGCAATATTAGGTAATTTAGGCCCGTTTTTAGATATGTTTGAGTGTCCTCAGTTATGTTTAAATTTTAATCAGGTATATTTTAAAATATCCTGTGTAATCAGTTGGACGGAGTGGTCAACACCAGGGGCATCTCCTTAGATTATGTGCGCGAATGTATTGATATCTGTTCTTAATTTTCTTTTCTTTTTTTCCCCCTGTTGAAGTATTGTGTATGTTTTGAAACGGTACTAGCCCTGATATGGCTCTACGCAGTCGGCTGGGCTTTAAACAAAAATAATAGTAATAGTAAACAAAATCATTTATATCTAAGACTTAAGGGTCAAAACAAGTTTGCAGTACATCCACATCTTCAACAAAGGGTCCGTCTGCATGAAGTAAATTCAGTGTCAACAGTGTATAAGAGAATGAATTCATTTCTTACCATCACAACGGGATAATTATGTGTGAAATGCGGGCTACTCTTGCCAAGAAAAATACATCGCCAGAGTACAGCGCCACAATTTTTTTTTTCCCTTGAATGAGCACGTGTATTTTTTGTTACCTATGAAAGCAGCAGTTTCTATAGAATTTCGTTAGTGACATCTCTTACGTTGCCCTGCGGTTTTTGGTAAAAATTATACTGCTAGATCACACGGGATCTCGGTTTATCGTATCAGTCTAAAAGACTAGCACCCAGACCACACACAAGGTGTAGTGGAGGGGGGGGGGGACGGGGGAAGGGGACGTTTAGAAAATTCCCTGCCTGACCGAAAATCGAACCTGGGTCCTGTCGAATCCTAGGCAGGCATATAATTGAATTTGGAGTTTGAAGTTTGTTCAAGAGGGACTCATTACATTCGGGCAGTAATTATCTGGAAAACTCCCGAGCCTGCGCAAAACCTAATGCGTTGGCAAGACCTTAAAACCGGGACAGGGGAGAGGGAAGAGGAGAGGGACCTTTGAAACACTAAGCTGACGCCACCAGAATGATGAAAACATTAAGATGGAAAGCGAACATGCCAGTTTGTAATACTGCGGTCTGGGATTGAACTCGTCATATCAGATCTTGAGTCCACATCTGTGACTAAAGATGGTAACAGCAGAATCAAACAATCAAACTTAAAATGAAAATCATGAGGGTAACATCTGCTGCTAGCTTCCTTAATTGGACCAACCAACCAACCAACCAACCAACCAACCATCCATCCAACCAACCAACCAACCATCCAACCAACCAACCAACCAACAACCAACCAACCAACAAACAAACAAACAAACCAACCAACCAAGCACCAAGCTACCAACCAACCAAGCAAACAAACTAACAAAGGGACAAACAAATGAAAACAAAAAATAACTCGTTCAGGGCTTTCAACAATATGTTGTCAATAGTCATGCTTTTCATACTTAAAGTGACTGCCGGTGTTCAAGCAAATAAGAACCAGAAAAGCACAAAATAGAATCAGAATGCGTATTCAATATAACAAACGAGGACAGGCGCAGATTCTTGGGCAGTGTTCCTCCTCAGCTAAACACCACGAAAGTCTTACTTTTTTCCTCCTAAATTTTGTATATTTGTTCTTTGATGTGTTTTATATACAGGTACTTTCCAGGATTGCACAGACCACAGCTGCAATGACCAAGCTAAAAGTCATCTGGAACGACAAGAATATCGCAATCGGTTCCAAGATCAGACTGATGCGTTCCCTGGTCATGTCAATTTTTGTATGCCTGCGAAACATGGACCATAACAGCAGACATTGAAAGAAGGATACAGGCAATGGAGATGAGATGCTTCCGCAAACTCCTTGGTATCTCGTACATAGATCATATAACCAATAAAGAAGTGAAAACCCGAATCGAAAACGCCATCGGGCCGTATGAAGACCTCCTGACCTCGGTGAAAAGACGCAAACTGAGGTGGTACGGGCACGTCACACGATCATCTGGACTGGCCAAGACCGTCTTGCAGGGAACAGTTCAGGGAGGGAGACGAAGAGGCAGACAGAGAAAAAGATGGGAAGACAATATCAGAGAGTGGACTGGCCTTGAATGGAATATCATTCTGCGGAAAGCTGAGGACCGTGAGGAGTGGAGGAAGTTGGTTGCAAAATCTTCAATGGTGCCCCAACGGTCAACCAGACTACGGGACTGATGATGATGATGATGATATACAGTTGACAAAAGTCAGTCAGCCTAGCTGAAAATTTGTGCCTGTTTTCTTTTGTTATATTAAGTAGGCTACACGTTCTGATTTTGTTTTGTGTTTTTAACGTTTCAGTCATGCTTTTGAACAGTTCGTCTGGCACAACACATTCGAGATCCCAAGTGAAGTAAGCACTTTGCGCATGTAATAGAATCCACAGCAATGACGAAATTGTCCATGGCAAAATTTTGTAGAAAAAGCCATTGTCACACTTGAATAATAAAAAAAAAAGCATACATGGGCAAAAAGAAACAAATGGGTGGCGCCGCATTATGGCGAGGTGCATTCCAACCTGCATTTTACACCAAAAAAGAAAAGCCATTGATGAAAAAAAAAATCTAATCCAAACCAATCCAATCACTTCGATAGCTGTACTACGCCTTCCGAGGATTGTGCTTCTGTTTGCGGAGGATGGTGACTAGGCTAGGAGCTTACCGTGGCCAAAGATATTCATTCCCCCACCACACCACATCTTGGTGCAGCACAGACACTGTAGCTAAAAATCAATAGCTAGTGACAATGGACTGTGGTGGTGGAGGCAGTGTCTTGATTGAAATTACTGGTAGCAGAGTTACGTCAGTCTCTGCTGGGATCATGCTTTACAGTTCTAATCCTTTTGTGTGCTTTTAGACGAAGGATGCTGTGTTTGTTTGTTTGTTTGTTTGTTTGTTTGTTTGTTTGTTTGTCTCTGTCTTCCTTGTGTGTGTGTGTGTGTTGTCTGTGGTGTGTGTTTGTGTGTGTGTGTGTGTGTGTTTGTTTGTTTGTGTGTGTGTGTATGTGAATATGTGAGTTTGTGAGACTCTCTCTCTCTCTCTTCTCTCTCTCTCTCTCTCTCTCTCTCTCTCTCTCTCTCTGTCCTCTCTCTCTCTCTCTCTCGTTCTCTCTCTCTCTCTCTCTCTCTCTCTCTCTCTCTCTCTCTTTCTAAGACTATACATGTGTGTGAGTGAGCGTGTATGCACGTGTGTGTGTGTGTGTGTGTGTGTGTGTGTGTGTGTGTGTGTGTGTGTGTGTGTGTGTGTGTGTGTGTTTGCGTATGTGCGCGTGTGTGTGTGCGTGCGTCTGTCTTTTTGAGAGTAGAGATTTGGTAGCAGTATAGAATAGGAAAGACGAGTATAACAGCTCAATACGTCCCAGTCTTTCAGAAATTCTTGAGATTTTTTTTAACTGTGACCTCAACAGGAATAGTAAAGGAAGCTTGGGGGAAAGAATGTCAGGGCTTTGGAGTTTGAAGTTTGGATTCTGGAGTCCAGAGGGATTCATTGCACTCCGACAATTCCATAATTATACACTTCATCTAGATCTGCTAGCAATTATCTAGCAAAGTTCTTGAGTCTACGCAGAACCTTATGTGCTGGCAAGGTCCTAAAACAGGAAGGGGAATGTAGTGTCGCCGAGTATTCGCTTAACTGTTCTAACTCCTTGCTACGACCAACCAAGCAGGTCTCTCAGAGTGAGAGTAGTGTCACTTAGATCATCTTCGTCATAATAAATACCATCATGTCGGACCCAGATCCACACGGATACTACAGGGAACAGGAACGATGACAAAGTGATATCATTAGAATAATTAGATCATTAAGATGACGGTGAACAAGCCAACTTTTGTGTTGCAGTGTGGGATTTGAACTCGAGACCTAAGATCTTGAGTCCATGGCTCTATCAGAACATGGACAGAATAATGATAGTTATAGATGGAATAAGAACAGTAATAATGATAAGAGGGCTACAATGGAAGAAGTGGATAAAGCCTGAGGTCAAATGTGTTTATAACCCACCTTAAACTGATGGATTGATGAGTAGGCAAACTGGTTCGTTTTCGACTGGTATGGGTACTGATGGGCTGATTAGTAGGCAAACTGGTTCGTTATCGACTGGTATGGGTACTGATGGGCTGATGAGTAGGCAAACTGGTTCGTTATCGACTGGTATGGGTACTGATGGACCGATGAGTAGGCAAACTTGTTCGTTTTCGACTCGTATAGGTACTGATAGACTGATGAGTAGGCAAACTGGTTCGTTATCGACTGGTATGGGTACTGATGGACTGATGAGTAGGCAAACTGGTTCGTTATCGATTGGTGTGGGTACTGATGGACCGATGAGTAGGCAAACTATTCGTTATCGACTGGTATGGGTACTCATGTGGGACGCAAGAACTGATGGTTCAAATCCATCCGTTGCGGATTCTCCATTTTTCATCTTTTTGTTGTTGTTGTTGTTGTAGTTGTTGTTGTTGTTGTTGTTGTTGTTGTTGTTGTTGTTGTTGTTGTTGATGTTGTTGATGTTGTGTCGTGTTGTTGTTGTTGTTGTTGTTTTTAGTGCAAGTCTTGCTTCTCCTAAATCTATGTTCCTTTCTTCATACAATCTTAGCCATTTTCGTTAATATGTCGTCTATTTTACATGCTTCCATTATTATATAACTTACACGTGAGCTAGTTGGCTCTTTTGATAAAGCAGTGGACTCAAGATCTGATATCTCGAGTTCAGTCTCAGCGTGCAACATTAACGTACCGGATTATTCGCTGCCCATCTTAATGTTTTCATCATTCTGGTGGTGTCAGCATAGTGTTTCATGAGTCTTTCTCTACCCTCCCTATGTCAAGACTTTACCAACGCATAGGGTTTTGCGCAGGTTCAAGGAGTCTGACACCTAAATGTTGGCAGATTTGGGTGGAACGCATATGGAATTGTCCGATTGCAATGAATCTCTCTTGAACAAACTCCAAACTCCGACATTCGTACTCCAAATTTTCATAAAAAAAACATATACCTTCTTTATTACACTTCATTACATTCTTAGGTTCATCGGTAAATTCACCTTTTTGATGAGCAAGTGTAGTCATATTTTTTATTGACAAAGCGCTTGTTTCCAGATTACAGAAATGATTGGTTATTTTTCTCCCATCTGCAATTCATTTTGCTCTTGATCTTCATAATCATAGCTGTCTATGTTTTCCTTTCATATAACCGATTTTTTTCTTTGTGTTTGAACAGTTTTACATCTTTTTTGTCCTGTTTTCCTTTTTGTCCAATTGTTTCATTTTTCTTCCCAGATCAATTTTGTCTCTGTAGCTTTCTTTCCATTTTTTCTCGTCGTCGCATTAGCTACGGTTCTAGATCTTGTTTTTATCAACAACAAATCTATGAATAATTTGTCTGGAACACTGAAGTTTATTTCGAAAAAGAAGCCTTATTAGTGTAAATGTATCATGATGGTCAATACAATACTCTAATATAACATCTTCTGTAAGTTTATCTGTTTCTTCTATGTGTTATTTGTGTGTCAGTAATGAGCAATTATTTTTCCAAAACGTGTTACGCTTTATGATTTTTTTTCCCAACTTTGCCTTTCAGAATTACCATAAAGCAGTCAGATGGATACCTGGGCATAGCCTGCATCTTCAAAATTCAACATAAAGGTTTCAGAGAGGTGGAAAAGATCGAGTCTACTTTGCTGTAAGGAATGTGGTCTTTCCACAAGTAAACCATTAAATCTGCAGAATTTTTTCTCTCTACATGTCTGTTAAGTTCAAACCCAGCATTTTGGATTATTGACTCCACATGTCTGTTAAGTTCAAATCCAGCATTTTTGATTATTGACTCCACATGTCTGTTTGGTTCAAATCCAGCATTTTGGGTTATTGATATTGACGTAGTTGTCACAGTCTAAGTGTGAGTTGAGCACAATATTCAAGTCTTCTACTAAACACAAGATTTTGACTATCTTCCTTATTAACATTTTCTTTTAACGTTTCAAAAACTAATAGGCTGTCTTTATTTAAGTCCATGCACATGTATCGAGACAATGTCCAATTTGAAAAAAAGCATAACCTTCTACACCGTAACATCATATATCATGAATACTGTACGATAAACGGTCACATACTCGTGTGCAAATCCATGTTACTTTTCCAGTCACACACACTCTTA
>JAPXFY010000012.1:63894971-63912471 GCA_030674185.1 Monoplex corrugatus
AGATTGTTAAAAACCGAGGGCTTCGTATTTCTTACTTGAAAACATATCATCATGATCATCATCATCAGGTGTCTTGCCACATGGCGTTGGCGATCCTGGCCTTCCATCTGTTTCTATTTCTTGTTGCCTCAAGCACCTCTTCCATCCTCTTTGTCTTCAGCCACTCTGCAAGTCCGTCCAATATCTTCTCCCTGGGTCTACCTGGTGCTCTCTTTTCCTCCAGCTTTCCCGTCGCGACCAGGTGCTCCACCCCCCCCCCACCCCCACACACACGCAAAATAGCCCACAAATGCCGCCCACCCTTTCCCAATCTTCCCCACGAATAATTCCCCCGTGTCCGCCTCCATCAAGACTTTCTCGCCTGCTCTCCCTGCCGTCCATGAAACTCTCAACACTCCTCCCAGAAACCACATCTCGGCCGCCCCAATCCCGTTCCGGCTCTGCCTGCCGACCGCCCACACCCCACAACCGCATAACAGTATCGGCTCCACACAACACCCAAGAACTCTCTTCCCGACGTCAACTGACAGGCATCCGTTGGCAAGAATGCCCCCCACCCTCCCGAATGCTGCCCCGGCCCGGCCGACCCCGCCGGCCACCTCTGATGTGCATCCGCCGTCCGGCGAAAAGATCGCTCCCAGGTATCCAAACCCATCAACCTGTCTCAAGGCTGTGCCGTTTGCTGCCACCCTGCATGAGGGGACTTAATGTCCTCCACCGATCACCATGACTTCAGTCCTCCCGCCGCCCAGCTCCAACCCCCCACCTTTGCTTTCTACTTCCAGTATACTCACAAGGTTTTGTAGGTCCCCTTCACCCTATGCAATTAGCACGGTGTCATCTGCGCATCGAATGTTGCCTATCATTCCTCCCCCAACCTTCAATCCAGGGTCTTCCTCCAGGCCTCCCATGATGTTCTCGTTGTAAAGTGAAAACAGATCTGGTGACAAAACACAATCCTGTCTGACTCCTCCTTTGATGTTTTGGAAAGAGCTTATATTGTTTTCTATTCTCATTGCAGCTGTTTGTTCCCAATACATATTTCTGATTATTCGTAGATCTTTTCCATCAATATTGAGTATTTCTAGTTGGTTGATCAATTCTTCATGTCTTACCCGATCGAAAGCCTTGGTATAATCAACAAAGCATAAATATTAATCCTTATTCATCTCGATTGACCTCTCTATGATAGTTCTTAGGATGTATATGGCATTAATAGTTCCTTTCCCTTCCACAAATCCACACTGTTCATCTGCTATTTCTCTTTTGATTCTTTTCCTTGTCCTCATCATGATTATTCTTCGTGGGATTTTTGTTATATGACTCATCAAACTGATTGTGCGATGGAGTTCGCATTCTATAGTCTCTGTCTTCTTTGGAAGTGCAATGAAAATTGATTCTGACATATCTTTGGGGATTTTCCAGTGTCATAAATTTCATTTAGGAAGACTGTTATTTTTTCAATACCAAATTCCTCCAGGGCTTCAATCACCTTGAAAACATGTATTTTATCCCTAAAACTCACTTGGATATGGAAGCTTAGAAATAAAAACCACGCAAGGAAATCCTTTTGTCTTACCATGTATCCATTCCTTAATCATTTAGAAAGTTGTGATGCAAGTTTGATAAATACAATGAAAAGGAATAATCTATTGTGGACACACACGTTAATAACATATAAACAGTTTTGCCGTAAAATAGAACCAAAAACTGATCTCCTGAGCTGCTTGTTGAATTAGTGCTATTTGATTAGAATATTTAAGTTGGTGACAAAATCATAGCATGTACAAACTGGATTGAAAATGGTATTTATTGTGTTGCACACTGCGTGAAAGAATTTGGAGAGTTCTTTGAACGAACAGAATTTAACTCACATCATAACTTCATTACGTTTTCTGGATGTGTATCATTTATTCAAAACTATATACAAAAATGTAACGTACAGATTAAAGACAACATATCATTGTAGACAACCCTTTCAATGAAAACACTATTCGGTGAGAAAAGATATCTAACTTTTTCATGATATTTAATATCAAAAGACAGGAACTCCAGATATTGTTCAGAATGGAATGAAAAACTGAATTGTACAATTGTATAGAAAAAAACGTCTTTTTTTTAAAGACACGAAGCTTAAATGGTTTCAAATTCGAATTGTACACAGAATCCTTGCAACAAATATCTTTTGAAAGAAATGAAAATTGTCAAAGGTACCTAATAACCGGTGTAGTTTCTATACAGAACACAAAGACAGCCTTGATATTTTAAAATGGAGGTGTCATCACAATACAATACTGGCAAGGTTTTGAACACTTGTTGGATGAAAGATGTCTATCCTGTAACATGAAACGCAATGAAAATATGATTTTATCCGGAGCACACGTTGTGTTCAGGACACACACGGTACTTTACTTCATACAATTTTTGCTAAAATGTATTTTTTATAAATGTAAGTAAGATATTAGTTTACCAAACATTTCCACATACAAAACTGGAATCTTAGTAGTGTTGAGAATGAGAAGCACGAAGGAGAGGGAGAGAAGAGGAGGAGGAGAACAGCGAGAGAGAGGAGAAAGCAGACAAAAGAGAGAGACGGAGAGAGAGAGAGAAAAGAGAGAGAGAGAAGAGAGACAGAGACAGAGACAGAGAATGTATTGAAATGTTTAGGAACTTTCACTACTACTACTACTACTATACTACTACTACTACTACTACTACTACTTTTAATCCAGTTTTCAGTACAAAGATAAACAAAATTCATTAAAATATAATCACTCACACAAAAACAATATCAATTTTTACAAAAGCATAATCACATTACAGAACGTTGGTCAGTTGAAAGTGATATAAATCAAATCAAAATGTACACATTCATACCTAAAATGTAATACTGAATAGATGCAATGTGCTATGTTTTTAATGTATTTGTGAAATATAAGAGGTCTCTGCTTAACGTTGCTGTGTTTTGATAACATGGAGGAAGAGTATTCCAGAGAAAACTACTAGAACACCAAAGACCGGATTTAAACATGTCAGTTCTAGATGTTGAAACCTGATGCTTAGTGGGTTGTCATGGATTTATTAGGAATTTTGATCGAATCATTTCTATGACAAATTTTGATACAACTTTTTTACAATGAATATTGCTTTGTTAATTGCAAAGATCTGTTTAATTGAAGAAAATCTAGTATCTGTAATCCATTTGTTCCAGTTTGTACAATTCTTTAGTTGCATACTTTGTGGTGTGAGAAGTTGCTTAATGGTGTGAGAAGCACAGCTTTTGGGGCACGTTTAATGCTAACCGTGGCACTGGCAGAGTCAAAGAGCATAATAATTAATAGGCGATAGTATGTGAGCGTGTAGAGTAGTTTTCTCGCCTGGTCATTAATAGGCGATAGTACATGAGAGTGTAAGAGTAGTTTTCTGGCCTGTTCGTTAATAGGCGATAGTTGTGAGCGTGTAAGAAGCTTTCTGGCCTGGTCATTACCTTAATAGGCGATAGGGCGATAGTATGTGAGCGTGTATAAGTAGATTTCTGGCCTGGTCATTACCTTAATAGGCGATAGATAGTATGTGAGCGTGTATAAGTAGATTTCTGGCCTGGTCATTACCTTAATAGGCGATAGATAGTATGTGAGCGTGTATAAGTAGATTTCTGGCCTGGTCATTACCTTAATAGGCGATAGATAGTATGTGAGCGTGTATAAGTAGATTTCTGGCCTGGTCATTACCTTAATAGGCGATAGATAGTATGTGAGCGTGTATAAGTAGATTTCTGGCCTGGTCATTACCTTAATAGGCGATAGATAGTATGTGAGCGTGTATAAGTAGATTTCTGGCCTGGTCATTACCTTAATAGGCGATAGATAGGATGTGAGCGTGTATAAGTAGATTTCTGGCCTGGTCATTACCTTAATAGGCGATAGATAGTATGTGAGCGTGTATAAGTAGATTTCTGGCCTGGTCATTACCTTAATAGGCGATAGATAGTATGTGAGCGTGTATAAGTAGATTTCTGGCCTGGTCATTAGTAGATTTATGGCCTGGTCATTACCTTAATAGGCGATAGATAGTGTGTGAAAGTGCATGACTAGATTTCTGGCCTGGTCATTACTACCTTAATAGGTGATAGTATGTGAGCGTGCATGAGTAGATTTCTGGCCTGGTCATTGCCTTAATAGGCGATAGTATGTGAGCGTGCATGAGAAGATTTCTGGCCTACTCATTACCTTAATAGGTGATAGTATGTGAGCGTGTATGAGTAGTTTTCTGGCCTGGTCATTACCTTAATAGGCGATAGTATGTGAGCGTGCATGAGTAGTTTTCCGGCCTGGTCATTAATAGGCGAAAGTATGTGAGCGTGTATGAGTAGTTTCTGGCGTGGTCATTACTATAATAGGCGATAGTATGTGAGCGTGCATGAGTAGTTTTCTGGCCTGGTCATTAATAGGCGATAGTATGTAAGCGTGCATGAGTAGTTTTCTAGCCTGTTCATTAATAGGTGATAGTATGTGAGCGTGTAAGAGTAGTTTTCTGGCCTGGTCATTACCATAATAGGCGATAGTGTGGCGTGTAAGAGTAGATTTCTGGCCTGGTCATTTAAGATTTTGCATGACTAGTTTCCTTTCCCAGATATGTTTTGTTTTTGGCAATTCACGTACGTGAACTGTCTGGGAAGGATTGTTGTCATTTTGATTCGTAACATTCAATGACTGTCTATTTCTTCTTCCATTTTGCTCATCTACAAAGAATGGTGAAAATGTTTGTTATAAGGTTATATCTTTTTTGTCTTACTGTTATAAGCATAAGTTTAGTTTTGTGACAGTTCAGTGATAGGTGATTTAGTTCGCATCATTCATTTAAGTTGTCAGATAATGCGTCTGGATTAGAATTTCTTGAATCAATGAATGTGTCATCACTGAAAAGTTGGCGTAATTTTTGTATGTGAAGAGGAAGATCATTCACTTAATAGGAAACAGAAGGGGTCCACGTACTGATCCTTGGAGATTGTCATATTTAATGAACAGTGTATGTGGAGATTGTCATGCCATATTTAATAGGTAGTGTATGTGGAGATTGTCATGCCATATTCAATAGGCAGTGTATGTGGAGATTGTCATGCCATATTCAATAGGCAGTGTATGTGGAGATTGTCATGCTATATGCAATAGTTAGTGTATATGGAGATTGTCATGCCATATTCAATAGGCAGTGTATGTGGAGATTGTCGTGCTATATGCAATAGTTAGTGTATGTGGAGATTGTCATGCCATATTCAATAGGTAGTGTATGTGGAGATTGTCATGCTATATTCAATAGGTAGTGTATGTGGAGATTGTCATGCCATATTTAATAGGTAGTGTATGTGGAGATTGTCATGCCATATTTAATAGGTAGTGTATGTGGAGATTGTCATATTTAATGGACAGTGTATGTGGAGATTGTCATGCCATATTTAATAGGAATTTTATGTGGAGATTGTCATGCCATATTCAATAGGCAGCGTATGTGGAGATTGTCATGCCATATTCAATAGGTAGTGTATGTGGAGATTGTCATGCCATATTTAATAGGTAGTGCATGTTGAGATTGTCATGCCATATTTAATAGGTAGTGTATGTGGAGATTGTCATGCCATATTTAATAGGCAGTGTATGTGGAGATTGTCATGCCATATTTAATAGGTAGTGTATGTGGAGATTGTCATGCCATATTTAATAGGTAGTGTATGTGGAGATTGTCATGCCATATTTAATAGGTAGTGTATGTGGAGATTGTCATATTTAATGGACAGTGTATGTGGAGATTGTCATGCCATATTTAATAGGAATTTTATGTGGAGATTGTCATGACATATTCAATAGGCAGCGTATGTGGAGATTGTCATGCCATATTTAATAGGTAGTGTATGTGGAGATTGTCATGCCATATTTAATAGGTAGTGCATGTGGAGATTGTCATGCCATATTTAATAGGTAGTGTATGTGGAAATTGTCATGCCATATTTAATAGGCAGTGTATGTGGAGATTGTCATATTAGGTAGTGTATGTGGAGATTGTCATATTAGGTAGTGTATGTGGAGATTGTTATATTAGGTAGTGTATGTGGAGATTGTCATATTAGGTAGTGTATGTGGAGCTTGTCATAATAGGCAGTGTATGTGGAGATTGTCATAATAGGCAGTGTATGTGGAGATTGTCATAATAGGCAGTGTATGTGGAGATTGTCATAATAGGCAGTGTATGTGGAGACTGTCATATTAGGCAGTGTATGTGGAGATTGTCATATTAGGCAGTGTATGTGGAGATTGTCATATTAGGCAGTGTATGTGGAGATTGTCATAATAGGCAGTGTATGTGGAGATTATCATATTAGGTAGTGTATGTGGAGATTGTCATAATAGGCAGTGTATGTGGAGACTGTCATATTAGGCAGTGTATGTGGAGACTGTCATATTAGGCAGTGTATGTGGAGATTGTCATATTAGGCAGTGTATGTGGAGATTGTCATATTAGGCAGTGTGTGTGGAAATTGTCATATTAGGCAGTGTATCTGAAAGGGAAGTACCTATGCAGGCAGTCTGCTGTATTGTTAAAAACGACGAAACGAGTTTCAGACTACTATTTGATATGCCACGAAAAACAATTTTTTTGCGCAGTAGTTTATGGTCGACGACATCAAAGCTTTGGCAAATCCAACAAATAGGGTTCCACAAAGTTTGTTTTCATTTATATCACTCAGCCAGTCATACACTATGATCAGGACAGCTTGTGATATAAGTGGGGTTTTTTCCTAAAGCCAGAATGGTTTATTTTTAGAAGATTGTACGTTTTAAGACGCTGATAAAAATATTTGTTAATGTAGGTTTCCTGAGGCTTGGACATCATCATGTGTGAGCGTATGTTTGTGTGTGTGTGTGTGTGTGTGATAGAGAGAGAGAGAGAGAGAGAAAGAGAGAGAGTGAGTGAGTGACTGACTGACTGACTGACTGACTGACTGAGAGAGAGAGAATGAGATACAGACAGACAGACAGAGGGAGAGAGAGAGAAGGAAGAAAGAGGGGGAGAGTGAGTGACAGAGAGAGAGAAAGAGAGAGAGATACACTCTGACGCTTGAGTCGTAATGGTTTATTGTCAGTGGAATATACAAGCTTTTCAGCAATGGGTAGAAGATTTTTGTAACTTCCTCTTAGACATTGTTTAGCTATTGTAATATCCTGAGAGAGAGAGCGGGGGAGAGAGAGAGGGGGGAGGAAAGAGAGAGAGAGAGAGACAGGCAGACAGAGGGGGACAGAGATGGAGAGATATGGAAAACAAACAGATACACACACACACACACACCCCACACACGCACACACACACACACACACAGAGAGAGAGAGAGAGAGAGAGAGAGAGAGAGAGAGAGAGAGAGAATCATCTTCTGCTCTCATGGAGAAAGCCATACCATCACCATGGCTTGTCTTTGCTGTCTCCAGCACTGTCGGTGGCGTCCTGAAATAGCCGCGGCCACAACTTCCTCCTCCCCACCTTTTCTCTTAACTCCTTCCATCTCTCCCTCTCTCCCATTTCTCCTTCCTCCATCTTTGTCCCTTCCCTCCCCTCCCAGTGTTCTCATCGACAACCACGTCTCTGGTCCTGTCATCCCCACCGACACCTTGTCTTCACAACTAAAACTGACAGGAAACGTTTTCTGTCTGTCTGTCTGTCTGTCTGTCTGTCTGTCTGTCTGTCTGTCTGTTTCTTCCTCCTCCTCCTCCTCCTCGTCGTCGTCTTCCTTGATCTTCTTCTCGGTCTTTTTCCTTCGTTTCTCTTTCGTCAGGTTTAATTCTCTTTCATAGTTAAAAAGATGTGTTCAGGTTCAATGTGTGTGTGTGTGTGTGTGTGTGTGTGTTTATGTCTGAGTGTGATGTTTGTGTGTGTGTGCATGCGTGTGTGTGAGTGTGTGTATGTGTGTGTGTGCGTGTATGTGTGTGGGGTGGGTGGGTGGGGGTGGGGGTGTGCATGCGTGTGCACGTGTGTGTGTTTGAGAAAAAGGAGAGACAGAGAAAAACCGAGAGAGAGACACACACACACAGAAAGATAGAGATAAAAAAAAAAGAGACAGACAGAAGAGAGTAGAGAAGAGAGAGAAAAAAGAGAGAGAGAGAGAGAGAGAGAGGGGGAGCTGCTTGACATTCTAAATACATAACGGTAACATACATGACGTATGTAAATCCCCTTTCTCCTCCATTTCTGTTCTGTCAGGTTAAATTCTCTTCTATAGGCAAGACGCTGTATGTTTTAAGTGTGTGAAAAGTCCACCGCGTATATGCGTGTGTGTGTGTGTGTGTGTGTGTGTGTGTGTGTGTGTGTGTGTGTTATGCGTGCATGTGTGTGTGTGTGTATGTGTGCATGTGTGTGTGTTTGTGTGTGTGTGTGTGTGTGTGTGTTGTGTGTGTGTGTTTGTTTGTGTGTGTGTATGTGTGTGTTAGTATGTACATGTGTAGCTTGTTTGTCTGTCTGTCTGTCTATTTGTATGGCACATGTGCGCCCGTCTATGTGTTTGCACTCGACATGAGTGTGTGTGTGTGTGTGTGTGTGTGTGTGTGTGTGTGTGTGTGTGTGTTGTGTGTGTGTGTGTGTGTGTGTGTGTGTTGTGTGTGTGTGTGTGTGTGTGTGTGTGTGTGCGAGTGTGTTCGGCGATTGCGTGTGTATGTGTGCGTGTGTGCGTGCATGCGTGTGTGTATGTGTGTGTGTGTGTGTGTTCGGCGATTGCAGGTGGGTGTGTGTGTGTGTGTGTGTGTGTGTGTGTGTGTGTGTGTGTGTGTGTGTGTGTGTGTGTGTGTGTGTGTTTGGCGATTGCGTGTATGTATGTGTTCGCGAGTGTGCGTGCGCTCGTGTTTCCATTTGTGTGTGTGTGTGTGTGTGTGTGTGTGTGTGTGTGTGTGTGTGTGTGTGTGTGTGTGTGTGTGTGTGTGTGTGTGTGTGTGTGTGTTGTGTGTGTGTGTGTGTGTGTGTGACTCTGTGGATGTATTTTATATATGTGTGTGTGTGTGTACATATGGATGCGTACGTGCGTGTTGTGTGTGTGTGTGTGCACGCGCGCGCACGCATGTGTTCATATATGTGCGTGTATCTACCTTCTGTGCGTGAAGATGAGCGGTGTCGGAGGGAAGGGGTTGTAACGTGATTTTTTCAGGACACTGTAGATATCTGGTTGATTTGAAAAGAAGGCATCGAGGTCATTGACCTCATCTGGTTTTGTGAAAGGCGGCAGAGAGGGGGTGAAAGATGGAAAGTGTAGGGGGAGGGTGGGATGTAAGGATTTGAGATATTTTTAGATTTCATCAATGTATTTTCCCCAGTTGTTTTTTTTTGTTCCCCCTCCCCCCCCCCCCCCCTTTCAGTGTGACAGAAGTAAGAGGAAAGCGAGAGATGCACAAATGAATAAATGAAAGAAACATAGAAATGCACGCGTGCACACATGCACAAACATGCCCACGCACGCGCGCCCACGCATATGCACCCACACGTAGCACTCAGTAGAGCCCTTTTGAATAGAAAGTTGTTGTTTTTAAGTACAGTCCCTCTCTCTCTCTCTCTCTCTCTCTCTCTCTCTCTCTCTCTCTCTCTCTCTCTCTCTCTCTTCTCTCTCTCTCTCTCTCCTCCTCTTTCTTTCTCTCTTCTCCTCCTCCTGTTCTTTCTCTCTCTCTCTCTCTCTCTCTCTCTCCTCTCTCTCTCCTTATCTCTCTTCCTCTCTCATACTCATTCACGTGCGCGCGCATGCAACACACACACAACACACACACACCCACACACACACACACACACGCACCACCACCACCACACACCATCATGTATTGCTACACTATCAAACTGAGTTCCTTTTTTTAAGTATGGCCATTTCATCAAAACACAGTTACTAATTACAGAAAAGGCATGGCCTGTTTCGGGCAGAAATGGAAAACTTTTTTCGAAACTGAAAACTGAAATGTTCAATGGAATGTTCAATAAGGTTCAATAAGGAATGGAATATTCAATAAATCTTTTATGTAATGATAAAAAAAAAGTCACATGTGTGGTTTACGTAAAAGAGAAAACTTTTGTCTCATTATATGGTGAGTTTTTGTATGCACAGGTAAAAAAAATGACACATTTAGTTTATATGAAAGAGATGTTTTTCAATTGTTTGTAAACGTATGTCTCATTCTGTGGAATGGTTTAAAATCTCTGAAGATAATTATGTTAATTAAGAGCATTGCCAGCAATGTTGTTTTCTGACACAAGCTCCTTCTTAGTACTCGAAATTAATATGTTATACGACAATACTATCAACGATCGTTATTTATGGTCTGACTAGAAAATTTGAATTTCCTGTTTACAGTGCGTATGTGCGTACATGCATCCATGCGTGCGTGGGAATGTGAGTGCGTATGTGAGCGTCCGTGCGTGTGTGTGTTTTGTATGTGTGTGTGTGTGTGCGTGTGTGTGTGTGTGCGTGTATGTGTGTGTGTGTGTTGTGTTTGTGTGTGTGTGTGTGTGTTACGTTTGTGTTTATGTGTGTGTGAATGTGTGCGTGCTTGTGTGTGCATGTGTACGTGTGCAGAGTGAGACTGTTAAGGCCATATGTGTCATCTGCATATCAACTAAACATCAAAGCACGAAAAACAGAATGGAAAAAAGCCATACTGTTGATACGAGTAAACAGGGACAGGAAGTCTTTTGTGCACTTTCAAACTATCTCTTTCTCGGTCACGAGGCAGGAAAAAGAAACAAGTTTTTATAATGCGTGCTCTTCTGGCGGAGCGAAAGTGTCTGTGTTTTCCAACAGGTAATAATTATTATAATGGACCTGTTGTTTTGACATGCTCAGTGTTGTTAGGTGCAGATTCGAAAACATTCTTATGAAACTATTGTTTTGATATGTCCAATTAGTGTGTTGATAACAGTGAAATCGAAAACATTATCATGAAACAATGTGACACCATGTGCCATATTTTTTAGCAGTGGAATCGGAAACATTATTATGAAACAATTGACATCATATGCCGTATTTGTGTTTCTTAACAGTAAAGTCGGAAATATTACCATGAAATAATTGTTTTAATATGTCCAGTTTTTATGTTGTTAGCGACAGAATCAGGAATAGTGTCCTGGGAGAGTTGTTTTTATACGCCCAGTTTGTGTATTGTTTGTAGCAGAATCAGAAACCTCAGGAAACAATTGTTTCAATATGCCAATTTGTGTGTTGTTAACAGTAAAATCAGAAACGGTTTTCATGAAGCAGTTGATTGAATATGCCCAATTTGTCTATTGTTAGCAGCTGATTCAGAAATATCATCATGAAATAGTCGATTTAATATGCCCGATTTGTGTGTTGCTAACAACAGAATCGGAAATACAATCACGAAGCATTTGATTTAATATGCCCGATTTGTCTATTGTTAGCAACAGAATTGTAAAAATTATCATGAAGCAATGTAATTGACATGTCCAATTAGTGTGTTGTTTGCAACAGAAGCGGAAAACTATCATACAATAATTGTTTTAATATGCCCAATTAGTGTGTTAACAGTAGTAGAATCGGAAACATTATCATGAAACAACTGATTTGATAAGCCCAATTTGTGCGTCATTGGCAACAGAAGCGGAAATACTCTTGTGAAACAAAGGTTTGATATTTCGATTAGTGTGTTGTTAACAGCAGAATCGGAAATACTGTCATGAAAGAATTGGTTTGATGTGCGAAATTAGTGTGTTGTTAACAATAAAATCGTAAATATTATCGTCACACAGTTGTATTATGCTTTCTTTGTCTGCTATTTGCAGAATAATCAGAAATATTGTCGTGACATTTGCACAATTAGTGTTGTCAGCTGTAGTTTCATTTTTATTATGAAAGCACGTGCAAGGGATACAGCTTTCAAAGCTTGTTTATTAAATGTTTTGGTAGTGCAGAGCTGTTGGGTTTCATTGTCATCAGATTTGAATGATAACGATAATGATAATGATAATGATACTGCATTTTTGGATGGTAAAAGTCATGAATTAAAATGGTTTTCCAAATTTGCCTTTGTCTGCATTCCGGATGTTTACATGTTTCCATATAGCTAGCTACTGAATCCTTAACATGCATATTTGATATTCTATATGCCTATACGCTTGAACGAGGTTTAGGCACTGGCAGATCAATACTCACTCTGACCTGGAGATCGGAAAAATGTCCACAAGGCGGAGGTTCTTGGCAGATCAAACCCAAGTCCTTCCGACAGGAAGTCCAACGTATACTCACTACATAGAAAACAGAACAACTCAAAAATGTAACCAAGTATGTCATCAAGTAAGTGATTTTTAGAGCTGCAGGTTTTCAATTTCAGTTTCAGTTTCTCAAGACGACGTCTCTGCGCTCGAAACGAATTCCGTTTGCGCTGACATCACAGGTGCCGTGTGTTGGTAATCATGGCACAAGCCTTAAGCCTGCACGTAAATCCATGAACTGACCAGGTCCTGAGGCCCTACCTAGCCTATGTTTTACCTAGTCTATATTTTGTATACTAGTATGGTATCAGCCTATCATGGGAACCATCTTGATTACATGTAAATGACATGTGTATCTGGGTATCTTATCTTCAAAAAAGGAACAGATATATAAAGTACGAGTCGTAAATAAATGTTGTACATGTTTTTTAGCCTGCGAGAAAACGAAAATTAAAGCACATATTATACTAAAGGGCATGCATGTATGTAAGCGTTTCACACAGCATTGCCTACGATGGATCACTATGCCTACTTATTCATCAGATCGATGGGAGAGTTCATCATCATATGCGTTGAAGAATAATTTTCTTGACTGTAGAATAAAGATTTTTTTTCAAGTATTAATTTTGTTAACTGAAATAATGTCATTGAGAGAGACGGGCGGGAGTGGGGGGAGGGAGAAAGGGAGAAGAGAGAAGAGAGAGAGAGAGGGAGAAGGGCATAAGTACGAATTTCAGTGTATAAGACAAAGATGAAGTGTTCTACTTGAAATAGGCCGTCTTAGGAAAACAAGCATTCAGCTAGCTTCACTTTCCTGACCTTGACCATCCATCTTGGTAATATCCTGTACTCGGCCTTTTGCATTCCTACTTACACCTCCATCACCACCACACACACACACACGCTATTCCTCTCATCTCTGTCTTTCTCTCTCTCTCTCTCTCTCTCTCTCTCTCTCTCTCTCTCTCTCTCTCTCTCTCTCTCTCTCCTTCTCTCTCTTATGTTCATTGGATAAAAGTTGTTCAGTTAACGTTATTTGATTGATGTTCGAAAGTTTTGAATAACTATGTTAGAATTAACATTGTGCATAAAATTGCATACAATATTGGGGTCATATACTTTGAAATATCAAACCATATTCTCTCTCCCCCCCCCCCCCACTCCCTATCCACAGTGGGAATGGCAGGTGCCCTTTTAGAATAATTAGGGTATTTTCACCGTCTGGAAATGTTGGCACACAGGTGATATATAGGCTCCGGTGCTAGCTGCCGGACACTACAGTTGTTTGAACTGGGACCATCCATGGCGGTATTTATTGGACTGCATGGGGCGTTGGAGATGGAGAGATAGGTCTCTTTACAGTACAGCTTTAGCTTTACTTCAGTGACAAACAGTGGCCCAGTAGCTCATTTTTTAGGGCGTCATACTCATAAAGCAGGGTTGTGGGTTCAGTCTTCGGGCAGGCCATGGTTTTTAAGATGGCCATGGTTTTTAACGGTGACCCAGTGGTGTGGTACAGTTGTTTAGAGCACCATGCTCACAACGCACTGGTTGTGGGTTCAATCGTCGGGAGTGCCACGTTTTGTTTGTTTTTTGTGTTGTTGTTGTTGTTTTTTTTTCCTACGCGGATTGTGTTGGTTCTTCTGATAGAGCCATGGACTCAAGATCTTATATCTTGACCCGCAACACTAACCCTTTGACTCCTGCGCCCTGTCCACGCGCATCCCGCATTGTTAACCATGCTAGCAAAGCAAAACCTTCACCCTTTCACTCCCTCACCCTATCCACTAGCTTCCTGCAGGAAGGATGAGGGAGTGAAAGAGTTAAGTTTTTGCAGTTAGTGGATAGGGTGCAGGAGTCAAACGGTTGAACACTGGCCTGTTCGCTGCTCATCTTAATGTTTCCATCATTTTGACGATGTCAGCTTTGTGTTTCATAAGTCCTTTTTCCCTATTCCTACCCTTCCCATTTCAGGACCTTGCAAGCGCATAGGGTTTTGAACTTGCTAAGGAAGTCAACGAGATAATTGCTGGCAGATTTTGATGGAGTGCATGGAATTATCCGAGTGCGATAAATCCCTTTTGAACAAACTCCAAAGTCAGTGACAGAATATTACAAGGATGGACACAGATCCCATAAGTTAGGTCTAACCTCAAGACCTTGCTTGCCAGTGCGTAGGATTTATGCCCGTGCTTAGGGATTATGCCATGATTATTTTGGATCTTTTACAATGGCAGTTGCGATATTACTGTACATGAAATTTATTCCGTGAATGGAGACAGTGTATTAAGAAAACTGAGACTGAAATTGACACTGGAATTGAAACTGGAGATTCTGTGTATGAATTTCCTCTTTTATACTTTTGCCTATTTTGCAATAGATCAAGTGTTGATAATCTGGTTATTCAATCTCACTCTTTTGAAAGTAGGGAAGTTCATGACTGTGATGTGTATTCCTATCTTTCACTCATTTTATAGAAGCGTGTGTGTGTGTGTGTGTGTGTGTGTGTGTGTGTGTGTGTGTGTGTGTGTGTGTGTATGTGTGTGTGGTGTGTGTGTGTGTGTGTGTGTTTTGTGTGTGTGTGTGCGCGCGCGCGATGTATGTGTGAATAAAATGTGTCAGCAATAATTTTCCTACTGATTGTGGATGGGTTTCCCTCCAAATATATCATTCAAACAAATGCAATCTTTTCAGCAAGATGTCACCGTAAAAGCATCCGCTTTTTACATGAATGGATATTTTACGAGCTACAGCGACCTGCCTGGATCCAAATACGTAATTTGACGTTGAATTATTTAGGCGTTCCGACAGCCTGGGCGTCCAAGCTCTCAGCCATTCGATCCAGCTCGACATCTGAGCGGGATGCAATCCCATCATCCCATCGCTTTTCATTCACACCTTCCCATCTCGTCCGTGTCCATTCACAGTGTGCGTGTGACTCATCCGTTCATTCACTCTTTGGGATCCGCAGCCATTCATTTGTTTTTCATTCATTCATACCGTGGCTCCATCAGGAGGGTATTGATCACTGAAACACATGCGGCACCCAGGCCGCTGTTGCTATGATTCAGTCCCAGCGTGCTCAAGGATCGCTTGGGTGTTTATGTTTCGCGGACTCCAACATGAGAATTTCATTGAGGGAGCTGACCCGTTTGTGTTTTTCGTTCTCTGCGGAAAAGTAATTTTTGCGATTTGCTTCCCGCTCTTTCGTTTCCTGTTCTTTACGTTTTTTGTTGTTCTTCTTTTCATACCGTCGCCTCCAAAGCTAACTTGATATTTTTGTAATTTACAGATTTTTGTAGTCGTTGCTTTCAATTTATTTATTTTTAAAGATGGTATTTGTGTACGTTTTTACCTTGTTGCTACCGCTGGTGTAATTGCTACTCTAAAATTTTCTTTACTTTTTCAAAATGATAAAATATTTAGAGGATATACCTCTTTACATTATGAATCGATAGCCCCAAATCCTCTACAAATGTAAGATTAATAACGAACTTTCGTGGTAGGTCCAATCTATTGAAGAAAAAAAAATGTCAAATACTTCTTACGATATTTTGTATTGTATTTAAAGATTACACATTCGCCAAATAATTTGTTAGTGTTGAGTGAGTGAGCGACTTACTTTTTTTCAAAGTCACAATGAACTTATAAAAAGGGAGTTTTCTTGAATGGTTTGACCAGTTTGCCCCACAAAGTCTCCGTATGCAGTCCCTGAAATGCGTTCTAGAATGTTCTGTCCTGATTATGTAGAATGACTGTAAACGCTAGGTCATGGACATTAGATACATATTCTGCAGTATTACTTGCAATATTGGCTTTCTAATGGTTTGTGTAATAGATATATTTTAATGGGTAAACTAGTTACCGTCTTAGGAAGCGAAAGTGAGAAGCTAGAATTGCATAGGTTCGAATTTCGGTTGGTTAAATAAAAAGTCTCATATTTCTGTCTCTCCCCACCTCCCTTCCACGGGATCTCAGTTCAGCGGTGGACTGGGTACTAATTTTACGGTTCAGTTTACAGTAAGCCTACTTAACCCTGTGACTCCCGCACCCTATCTACCAACTTCAAAAACTTAACCCTTTGACTCCCTCACCCTGCAGGAAGCTGGTGGATAGGGATGAGGGAGTCAGAGGGTTAGGGATTTTGCTTCGCTAGCATGGTTGACAATGCAGTATGCTGATGGACAAGGTGCAGGAGTCAAAGGGTTAAAAGACTTAAGCGCTTACGCAGCTTGTTAGCTCTGTTAAGGCAGTCTGTCTAGGACAGGGAAATCCTTGATATATTTCAAAACCCTTGAAGAGCCCATCCTTGGTTACTGTGTCCGTGCCTCCAAGGAAAGTTCTAGCGCCAGTGACTAGAAGACGGACACTCCGACCGACGAAGTTGAACCTGTGACTACGAGAATCAGTCGGGGAGAGACAGGGGAGAGAACTGCACACCCCTCCACACTTTGAAAATGTCCTGTGGTAGCCAGAAATTGTGCCTTTCGGACTGGTCTCCTGTATCATATAAAGACCCACACCTGACTTACAGTATTCCTACTCATCCATCAGATCGACAAAAGAGATGTCATCATCATCATCATCATGATTACACATTATTGTTTTTTTTATTAACTGTTTTTGTTTTAATTTGGAGGTGATGAACTTAGAACAATCTCGTTCATGGCCTTGTTGGCGTGGCTTAACTTCCCACTTTGTTTAGTTATAGCGATGTCTAAATTTCCCACTGACAAAACGTATATTTCCACATCACTCAAGGCAATCAGACTTTCAATGCACGGCCTTTCTGGAACGATGAAGTTTAGAAAAATTACAGTCTGCATCTCTCATGATTGAATGGTATAATGGAGAGGTTGAACCATCCTTCTGTTTTATTCTATTACTTTTGATCTCTGTTACATCCATGTGCACTGAGCACCAGTTTCCTTTTCCTTTTCATAGATTCTTTCAATGTTTACATGCCTTCTTTGCTGGTTGTCTTTAAAACAGGAACTGATGATCTGTCATTCATAAACTATTGTCAGTATGTTTGTCTATAAGTGGACATTTTCACGTTTTCGTTAGTTTTTTACAATATGGTATCTTACCTGGGTTTTTCTGTGACTTAGTGTATAATTGTGCCTGTCCTGAGGTAACATTGACATATGCAGCACTATTTCAAAAACGTACATATATCATTATTGTTAGTAATATCGTTGGTAGTATGTTCACCAGCCATGAAATAGCTGAAAGTGGTCAGATAGACCGACAGAAATAC
>JAPXFY010000012.1:63917471-63919971 GCA_030674185.1 Monoplex corrugatus
TGCCTTCTCTTATTTTTTTTTTTTTTTTTTTTTTTTTTTCATGGACAGATTTTGAATTCAAATTGTAGCAAGCGATCGACTGTTGTAGTTGAACATGTTTAACCCTTTCAATTCTTAGCCTATACACCAGCTTCCACCAGTCCCTGCTAGCTGTGAAAGCTGGTGACAACAGGCTGATGGAGACAAATGGTTACTCTTGTACGTTCCCTTGGACTCGATGGCATTCAAAGAGTAAGTCATGATGGTGATGGACGGGAGAGAACAGTACTATAAAAAATATCTCTGTTTTAGGTCACAATGATCCAAAGCATGTTTACAAGTTTCAGTGGGGAGTCTTTGATCGTTTATGAACGGAGTTTTTGATCAGACGTGGACCACATTTGATTATTAGTTTAAAGCATGGTTCAAGAAAATATATTACATTCTCATATTTGAACTGCACTGGTCAGATAAGTAAATAACCAAAGAGATAGATAGATGGATAGATAGATAGATAGACAGACAGACAGACAGACAGACAGACAAATAGACAGACAGACAGAGAATTTTGTAAAAAGATAAACGTCGACTATTTATACACCGATTTAAATCAAAGTGTAGATTTTGTTTTGTTCACTGCTGATGGGAAGCTCATGGCAAAAAAAACAAACAAACAAACAAACAAACGAGATCAGATAATTTTGAACTGAAGTATTGCATCAGCGTGACAAAGGAATTAAAAAAAAAAGGTAGATTAAACAGAAGGGCTGTTGATGTAAACTAAACATCCTGTAAGTTTGCATATGTAATCCATTCCCACGCCCACTTTCCTCTTATCTTCCCTTGGAATTTTTCAAGAGCCATTGTAGACTCAAAGTTGGAACCAACAAAGCATTATAATAGAAACCTTTAGAGTATATTAAGGAGAAGAAAGCACTGGAAAAGAAAGAAAAGGGAGGCAGACAGAGAAAAAGACAGACAGACGGAGATGGAGACAGAGACAGATTAAAAAGAGACAGACAGACGGACAGACAGACAGACAGACAGACAGACAGAGGTTTTCAGTGCCCAGTGTCACATTTAAAAGAGATAGTAAGAAAAAACAAGTAAAAAAAACAGAAAAGAGAAAAGAAAGAAAGGAAGAATCGAACGAACGAGTGAACGAACGAACGAACGAGACATATACAGAAAGACACCAAACAGAAGCGAAACAAAACAAAAACAAAAAAAGGAACAGGAAAACGTAAAGTTTCGAATTCCAACGAACGAACGAACGAACGAACGAACTATATACAAGAAGACACCGAACAGAAGCGAAACAAAACAACAACAACAGCAACAACAAAAGAAAGGAACAGGAAAAAAGTAAAGTTTCGAATTCCTGACGAACGCTACTGAATGGAGGATCAGGTCTGGTCTTATCAGCAGCCCACAGACAACCAGTGGAACTTGGATGTGGAACAGATCCGTCTGTTGATCTGTCACCGCCCTGCTATGGGAGACTGCAAGCTTCACCCATAGGTGGATAATTCAAGTTTTCGCTTGCAAATTTCAATTTATTGACAGGAATTGCAGTCTTTCAGCAGTAAGTGTGACTTTACTTCTACTTTTTTTTTTATCTATAGCAATATGGATATAACGTGTCAAAAATAATGGAATTACGTGTCTTATGCGTGCAGCTTGTTCATTCTGAGACAGGCTCTCTATAATCTATTGATGGAAGTGTGGTGTTTCTTAAAAGCGTTTTTTTTGTTGTTGTTGTTTTGTTTTTGTTTTGTTTTTGGGGGGGTTGCATATCGATTATTATAACTGACTTCTTAAAGTCTGTGAAAATGCTGGGGTGGCATGGCACACTCTGAGACACAGTCACAAGATGTAGCAGAGACCAGAACCTGTCCCAAACCATCAAGCGGCTCTATACCAAAATCGGAAATGTAATGATTGCACGAGGCACAGTTGGAGAGTGACACAACAGGTGGAGTCCGACCAGGCTGTCTCTTATCACCCACTCTATTCAATAACTTTCCACGGGCAAAGAATTACTGATGCCAAGGAAATCAATTCGGCAGAATCAGCATCAGAGGAGGGACAATAACTAGCCTTTGGTTTACTGATGATGTTGTTAGCTGGCAGGTAGAGAGGAAGAATTGATCACCCAAGTGAACCGCCTGGATGAATCAGTGCCAGATGATATTGGAAATCAGCACAAAGTATCTGAAGCTAATGAGAAACACTAGTGAACCAGTCAAGACAAAATCACAGCAAAAAGACGATCAAGCGATTAAAATGTCTTGGTACCATCATCAGTCGAGAGGGATCAAATCCTGAAGTCCCTATAAAAACTGCTCAAACGACAACACCATTAAAAAGCTTGATAAATGTAAAACTAGAAACAAATAAACACATTATACATTTATGTATCGTCATACAATTTTTACATCTGCATATGTGTTCCATACTCTATATAATTCTCGAGGGTTGCAGCCGATGCCCAGGTAGTGAAAATAATTATGCTAGGACA
>JAPXFY010000012.1:63924971-63932471 GCA_030674185.1 Monoplex corrugatus
TTGTATGGACCGGACCAGACAAAGAAAACTACTCAACTTTCAAACAAGTTCAGAAATGATCAAAGAAATGAGCCAATTCATAAACATATTCTGTCTTTGAGATACTAGATACCACCTCATTGTTAGATGCTATCTCGTTGTGTCTTTGTATTACAATGATATGGTTGACATGACTGTCAAACGAGGAGCCAAGAGCTCATCAGAATTAAATAACGTAAAGAAGATAACACTAGTCATATTGTTTCATGCATTAGGATGAAACAATCCATTTCAATACTTTCTAATTTAAGAAAACAGCAGCAAAATATTTGAATCAGCATCATTAATATATGAATTTTTTAGTCAGCCTATCAAAAGATCCAAACGCTAATTATTAACAACTCTTTGTGGCTAAAGTGTTGATTGTTGCGTTTACCCAGTGCAGTTTAATAAGCTGATGAGATTTGTTACTTGAATTTCATTAGTTTGTCAATTGCAATTTAACTCCCTTTATCCTAAGATTTTGATACACAAATATCCCGTTTTCTTTCCTTCCCCTCCCCCCCCCCCCCCCCCCCGGCTTTCCTTTCTTTTTTATTTCTTTTCAGCAGTATGAAGACAGTAACCACACACGCACGTGCACGCGTACACACACTCACACATTCACACATACGTATACATACATACATTCTCTCTCTCTGTCTCTGTCTGTCTTTCTGTCCCTCTGCCCCTCTGTCTCTGTCTCTCTCTCTCTCTCTCTCCTCCTCCTCTCTCTCTCTCTCTCTCTCTCTCTCTCATTTCTCCTCTCTCTCTCTCTCTCTCTCTCTCCCCCCCCAATCGATTTAGTGCCGCGTTACTCAGTGTTGTTTTTCAGCAGTGATATCTCAACCGCCAACATTTTCCAACGAGCATATATCACCTGATTACATTCACATTTCGTTAATTACCCGTATAATATCCTTGACTTATAACAACAAATTGCTTGCCCGGTTTGTGTGTAATTTAGAATAATATGCTTCCTGCCACTGTTTGACACGTGATTTACTTATACACGTGGTGCTTTAGTACTTGTGCCAGCTGGCACTCTGTTGAATCCCGGGTGCTTTTTATAAGCATTGCGTGATGGCATGCCAACCACGATCATTTAAGAGAAACAGAAGAAGACTGAGAACAAGAAGAACAAGAACAAATAAGGAGAAGGAGAAAAAAAATGCAGTAAATAAAAAAAATAAAAGGGATTTTAAGAATAAAAGAAGAACGATGATGGTGGCAGGTTATGATGACGAAAATGATGATGAGCAGATGATGATGATTGTGTTGATAACAATAATAAGAACGCCTAGTGTGATGTAGGTAAGATGTGACAATGGTAATGGTGATGATGATGATGATGATGATGATGATGATGATGATGATGATGATGACGACGACGGAACAATGAGGAGAAGGAGGAGGAAGAGGAGGAGGAGGAGGATGTCTGCCTGTTTCGTCTGTGTGTCTAATGTTTTTATCTGTATTTTGACCTGTGGGTTTTGAACGTGTGCTTCCTTTATGTATTGTATGTGTGTTTGTTGTTGCTGTTGTTTTATTTGTACAAAGGGATCAGTTGGAAATAAAAAGATACTTTTCGTAATTGATGAAAAAGATTTAGGCAAAAAGTGCAGTATCCTTAATGATGTTTACTAACTATAAGTAAAGAAATACACATATCTCAAGAGAATATAGCATGTAGGTCAAACTGATTTCAACAGTTTAGAATCTTGTAGCGTTGTAAAACGAAGTCAAAGGTAAACTACTTTGGGTTCCAGACAAAAAACACTGAAGTGCACGAACTCTGTTAGTGTTCGGTAGGAATGGGTATATGGGATAACACCGACAAAGACAGAAGAAGGAACTGAATTTGGGAAAATTGTTTCAGAAATTCAAAACAAAAGTGACCGCCCACGGTCACTCAAATAGGAACCACAACACACACACACACACACACACACACACACACACACACGCACGCACGCACGCACGCACGCACGCACGCACGCACACACACACACACACACACACACACACACACACACACAAACAGAATCAGAAGACGTATTTAATATAACACAGACAACACGTTACAAACAGGGGAGGGAGTGATAGACAACACAGGCGCAATTTTTACGCCAAAAATGTTTCAGAGACAAGCTTCAAACTCGGACATAAAAGTTAAAGGAAAAAGAATTAAGTAGTGAAGATTTTGTTTTATTATTACCACACAGGAATTTTAATCATGCGTAAGTCAAATGCTGGTATTTAATTGTTTAGTTATGCGTATTAGGCAAGGGAGCGCTCTTACAACTGAAAAGACCATTTTTCCTGCAAAAACAGGGACAGCAATTCAAGCTTAGAATATTGCTTCCCATAGAACGGATATTCTTGATGTACTCATCTTCGTGTCTAGGGCCTTTGAGTTAGGTAAGCGAGTGACGTACATAGTGATTGCTGTTTACACCAGATTTGATCTTTGAGAGGCCGAGATTAGTTTCATTATTTTGTTCATATATTTATTCATTGGATTTCTTCTTATGAGACAGCAAGAGCTTCTGTGTGGAGAGAAGAAGTCTGCCTGGAGCCAGGGCTACACTAATATGAGAGCTTACGGTGTATATATTGTAAGTGTTACAGAACCATCTTGCGAAAACAAATATTTAGAGACTGTAATAAGCACGTACTTTTTTCTGTTGCCGGTTTTCAATTATGCAACTAAAAAGCATTCAAAGAACCGCAGAAAGGCTTGACCATGGTACTGTTATATGGCTATCTAGCTCTGTCTCCAGCAGAGAGCCAGTAATGTTTATGTGTTTATGAACGGTGATAGTAAACTGTACCAGACAGAAACCGTGCAGTGTTCGTATATTTATAACATGTGTTTATGAACGTTACTAACCCTTTCACTCCCTCACCCTATCCACTAACTTCCACCAGCTTCCTTTTCATTTTCTCACTCTGTCTACCAGCTTCCACCAGCCTCCTGCAGTTAACGCGTTTTTGAAAATCATTATAAATCTTTCACCTACCATATCATCAACAAGATTCTCTTTCACTCACTCACCCTATCCACTAGCTTTCTGCATCTAACGTGTTTATGAAAACCATTGTAACTGATTTCACCGTATCAAATGGCTTCATCAGTTTCATACTAGCATTGTTTGTATATTTATTACATATGTTTATGAAGCCACTAAGCCTTTTACCCTCTCACTCTGTCCACCAGCTCACTGTATGTTAAATAAGTTAAGGTTGTACAATAATCCTGAGGTTGTAGAGGAGTGTGGTGATAGACATCTCAACTTGTGTCAAAACAGTGTCCATCTCCTCTCCCTCGCCGCTTTACATTCTTTAACTTCACAGGAAGTCAGGTACTTATTCACAAGCATGGTAGACTGGAGGCTGCATGCACAAAGTTTGCTCAAGTGTGGTTCGCACCCACGCAAACCTGGACGTAATATGTTTTTGTGAAGCCCACTAACTCTGTCACTTCCTCACCCCGTTTGTAACATGCCTTTAAGGCCATTAACTCTATCAATCCATCAACCTGTTTGTAACATGTCTTTAAGGCCACTAACTCTATCATTCTCCTCACCCTGTTTGTAACAAGTCATTAAGGCCACTTACGCTATCATTTCCCTCACCCTGTTTGTGATGCCTTTAAGGCCACTAACTCTGTCACTCCTCATCACCCTGTTTGTAACATGTCTTTAAGGCCATTAACTCATCACTTCCTCATTCTTTTTGTTACATGTCTTTGAGGCCACTAACTCTGTCACTCCCTCACACTGTAACATGTCTATAAGGCCACTAACTCTGTCACTCCCTCACACTGTAACATGTCTATAAGGCCACTAACTCTGTCACTCCCTCACACTGTAACATGTCTATAAGGCCACTAACTCTGTCACTCCCTCACACTGTAACATGTCTATAAGGCCACTAACTCTATCACTCCCTCACTCTGTAACATGTCTATAAGGCCACTAACTCTATCACTCCCTCACGCTGTAACATGTCTATAAGGCCACTAACTCTATCACTCCCTCACACTGTAACATGTCTATAAGGCCATTAGCTCTATCACTCCCTCACACTATAATATGTCTATAAGGCCACTAACTCTATCACTCCCTCACACTGTAACATGTCTTTAAGGCCGTTAGCTCTATCACTCCCTCACACTGTAACATGTCTATAAGGCCACTAACTCTATCACTCCCTCGCACTGTAACATGTCTTTAAGGCCACTAACTCTATCACTCCCTCACACTATAACATGTCTATAAGGCCACTAACTCTGTCACTCCCTCACACTGTAACATGTCTATAAGGCCACTAACTCTATCACTCCCTCACACTGTAACATGTCTATAAGGCCACTATCTCTATCACTCCCTCACACTGTAACATGTCTTTAAGGCCACTAACTCTATCACTCCCTCACACTATAACATGTCTATAAGGCCACTAACTCTGTCACTCCCTCACACTGTAACATGTCTATAAGGCCACTAACTCTATCACTCCCTCACACTGTAACATGTCTATAAGGCCACTAGCTCTATCACTCCCTCACACCGTGACATATCTTTAAGGCCACTAACTCTGTCACTCCCTCACACTGTTTGTGGCATGTTTTTAAGGCCATTAACTCTGTCATTCCTCATTACCCTGTTTGTGACATGTCTTTAAGGCCATTAACTCTGTCACTCCTCATTACCCTGTTTGTGACATGTCTTTAAGGAAATTAATTCTGTCATTCCTCATTACCCTGTTTGTGACATGTCTTTTAAGGCCATTAACTCTGTCACTCCTCATTACCCTGTTTGTGACATGTCTTTAAGGCCATTAACTCTGTCATTCCTCATTACCCTGTTTGTGACATGTCTATAAGGCCACTAACTCTATCACTACGTCACTCTTTAAGGCCATTAACTGTATTACTCCTTCACTCTGTTTATGACATATCTTTAAGCCCACTAACTCTATCACTCCCTCACACTGTCTGTGGCATGTCTTTAAGGCCATTAACTCTATCACTCTTTCACTCTGTTTGTTACATATCTTTAAGGCTCCCTTACCTTGTTTTTTTTTTACATATCTTTAAGGCCATTAACTCTATTACCCCCTCACCTTGTTTGTAACATGTCTCTAAGGCCATTAACTCTACCATTCCTTCACCCTGTTTGTAACATGTCTCTAAGGCCATTAACTCTATCATTCCTTCACCCTGTTTGTAACATATCTCTATGGCTATTAACTCTATCATTCCTTCACCCTGTTTGTAACATGTCTCTAAGGCCACTAACTCTATCATTCCTTTACCCTGTTTGTAACATGTCTTTAAGGCCACTAACTCTATCATTCTCCTCACCTTGTTTGTAACATGTCTTTAAGGCCACTAACTCTATCACTCCCTTACTCTGTTTATAACATGTCTATAAGGCCACTAACTCTATCACTCCCTCACAATATCTGAAATACATCTTTAAGCCCACTAACTCTATCACTCCCTCACTCTTTTTTTTTTACATGTCTTTAAGGCCACTAACTCTATCATTCCTTCACCCTGTTTGTAACGTGTCCTTTGATTGTATACCTGCTATTTGCTTTTCATTAAATTGTAATATTAATACAACTACTACGTGCACTGGCAATATTGTTGTATTATTGTTGTTGTTATCGTTGTTAGTTGTCATGAGTCGACATGAATTTATTCACAAATGTCTACCTTTGTTTCTCATGCTTTTGTAAGGCATATGAACCATTGGCTTATAAGTCAATAGCTTACCACAGTTCATGTTACGACTTGTCTTACGTATGTTTTCCCCCTGATATTCTGTGTGAGTAGAGTAGCAAGGACTAGCTGTGAGACAGGTCCAGTGAGACCTTATGCTACTATCCTTGAGTACTAAAGTGTTCTAAAGTATTCTGAAATTTGAAGTCTGAAATCAGCTTCCAGTAGCTTTCTGTAAGTAGCATGTGTTTATGAAGGAAGTTGGTGAACAAGGTTAGTGAGCGAAAGGGTTAAACTCTGTCTTTCCTTCAAGAAGCTGTTGGATAGGGTGAAGGTGTGAAAGGGTTGAGCAAACTGGTGGATAGGGTGAGGGTGTGAAAGGGTTAAGCAAAACTGGTGGATAGGGTGAAGATGTGAAAGGGTTAAGGAAAACTGGTGGATAGGGTGAAGGTGTGAAAGAGTTAAGCAAACTGGTGGAGAGGGTGAGGATGTGAAAGGGTTAAACTCTGTGGTCCTGTCTCCGTAACTGCTTCACGTTCACAGCAGGCGGCCTCAACCTTCACGTTTCACTGACACTTTCCGTTAGACTCAACTCACTGCCTTCGCGGAGTGGAACATAATGGCCAGGGGTCGTGTGTACGTCCGACACTCATGTTCCCGGCAAACAGCTGTGTATATGTTGTCGTATTGTTTGATTGGCCTGTTTTGTCTATAACCAACGTCTTAGTGAGTGCTGTATATATATATTGGTTTTGAATTCATGGTGTTTGGGATGTTAGATGTTTTCGTCATCTCGCTTGAAAACACTGATGTTGGAAAGCAGTTTCAGCGCTGCTCTTGCATTTTGCGACAATAAACGGAAGAATCACCTCGGGGGTCATATAGAAAAGCAAAGGTTATGTATGTGTGAATTTGATGTTAGAACGATCGTCACTGCACATAAACATTAAAGCACAAGGATGTTTTGAATCATTTTTGGTGAACTTATCTCAAGATACCATAAACAAATTGACTCATAACAAACGTTTAAAATTAAGATGAAAAGAATTTCATTCAGTTCAATTCAGTTCAGTTTAATTCAGCAATCTTTTATTGCTAGATTAACTAATTAATTCACACACAACCTGCGAACTGGATCCTCTTCCAGGTTCTCTCTACTCTGACTGTCTCCCTACGCTCCTCCCATTCATCACTGACATCATCAACACTTCTCTCCAAACTGGAACTGTCCCAGATTCTTTCAAGTCTGCTATTGTTCACCCTCTCCTCAAGAAATACAATTTAGACCCAAATGAACTGAAAAATTACCGGCCTATCTCTAATCTCTCTTTCTTGTCAAAACTGCTTGAAAAAGTTGTCCTCAACCAACTGAACTCTCACCTGTCTGCCAACAATCTCCTCAATCCTTTCCAGTCAGCCTACCGCCAGTGCCATAGCACTGAAACTGCCTTGCTACACATTCTCAACAATCTCCTCCTTGCAACTGATACTGGCAAAGTCTCTCTCCTCACACTCCTTGATCTGTCTGCAGCCTTTGATACCATTCATCATGGTATTCTCCTTTCTTGACTTTATCATACTTTTGGCATCTCTGACATTGCTCTCTCCTGGTTCACTTCATATCTATCAAACAGAAAACAAACTGTTCTCATCAATGGCACTTACTCTCAACCTGCATACCTGACCTGTGGTGTTCCACAAGGATCTGTCCTTGGCCCTGTTCTTTTCATTCTTTACACCTCCCCCCC
>JAPXFY010000012.1:63937471-63939971 GCA_030674185.1 Monoplex corrugatus
ATGACGTTAGTTACGTTCGTATGATGTAAGATGGTGGTTCTTCATGAAGCAACCTCGATTATCGTGATAGATATTTGTATGGCCTAAACATGGGTGGAATACTGCGTGAAGGTCCACTCTTTTAGATGAATTAAAGGATAAGGCAAATGAAACAAAGATAATAAATTGTAACTATGTTTAGAAAAAAAATCATAGGACAAGGAATCATTGATGACATTAGTTACAATGCAAGTTGACGGTGCTTGATGATGTGATCTTTGTGAAAAAGCATATTTGCGTGAATAGTGAACGTCCTGCTCACCTCTCTCTCTGTACCGTATTACACTGTATTGTAAAATATTGTATTGTATTGTACTGTATTGTATTGTAATTGTATCGTATCGTACTAACGTATGAAGAGCCTTGTAGGCCTAAAATAAAAGTTCTCGTTGTCCATTCTTTGCATCCTTCTTCGTCTGATCCGGTAACCTATGTGATACTTGGATGAGTTGCAGCAGACAAAAACCTCCATCTCTTGTCTTTACGAAGCAGCAGCGAGCAGTTGAGGCATGTCGGGGCTGGTCATGTCTTTGATATTTGCCACCTATCTTTTCCCTATGTCAACTTTTTCGACAGTCTGATTACAAGATACCCATAGTCCTGGATAGCATGTCACGGCTTATACGACCAAGGTTTTTGTGTGTGTGTGTTTTTTTTTGTTTTTTTTTTTTTTGTTTTTTATAGCGAGAAACGCGCACGCACGTACTCATGCACATACAATCAAAGGCCATCCATAAACGTTTTGCAGCTTTTGCCATAGGATCTCAACGGAAACCGTATAAAGGTATAAAGATGTTGAACCTGATATTGAAGGGTTGAACCAAGGGCTAAAGGGTTGAACCAAGGGCTAAAGGGTTGAACCAAGGACTAAAGGGTTGAACCAAGGACTAAAGGGTTGAACCAAGGATTAAAGGGTTGAACCAAGGATTAAAGGGTTGAACCAAGGACTGAAGGGTTGAACCACTACTGAAGAGTTGAACCAAGGACTAAAGGGTTGAAGTTTCAGTCTTTTTCTCAAAATTTTTGTATCTAGTGTTTGTTTGTTTGTAATCTTACGCTTGACAAAGACCAGTTGGCCGAAAATTTGCGCCTGTCTTGTCTTGTTGTATTAAATACGCGTTCGTATTCTTCTTTCGTGTTTTTTCTGGTTTCACTACTGAAGAGTTGAACCAAGGACTAAAGGGTTGAACCAAGGATTAAAGGGTTGAACCAAGGATTGAAGGGTTGAACCACTACTGCAGAGTTGAACCAAAGACTTAAAGATTGAACCAAGGATGAAAGGGTTGAGCCACTACTGAAGAGTTGAACCAAAGACTAAACTGTTGAACCACTGTTGAAGGATTGAACCACTACTAAAGGGTTGAACCACTACTGAAGGGTTGAACCAGGGACTCAGGAGAGAGACTAAAGCGTTGAACCAGACAGCGAAAGGCTGAACCAGAGATTGAAGGATTAAACCAGAAACTAAAGGGTTGAGCCAGAAACTGAAGAATTGAAACAGAACCTGAAGGGTTGAACCAGAGACTGAAGGGTTGAAACAGACACTGAAGGGGTGAACCACTGCTAAAGGGCTGAACCACCACTAAAGAGTTGAACCACCACTAAAGGGTTGAGCCACCGCTAAAGGGTTGAACCACACTAAGGGGTTGAATCACCACTATAGGGTTGAACCACACACTAAAGGGTTGAACCACCACTGAATGGTTGAACCACAGACTTGAAAGGTTGCGTGGGAGAGTGGCGATAAAAGTATAAGTGTGTGTGTGTATGTGTGTGTGTGTGTGTGTGTGTGTGTTTCTCTGTGTGTGTGGTGAGCGATGGGAAGGGGGGGGTAGGTGGGAAGGGGGAGGTCGAGGGTAAAAGAGAGCAGGCTTCTATTTGTGGCCAAAGCTCCCCACAACTTGTACTTGTAGCTAGCTGACTCGCCTTGAACAACTTGATTGGTTTGTTGAAGTGCGTAAGTGTGTTGTGACGTCAGCCACATACCGAAGTCAATTTCACACTTCAGTCGTTTTGCAGTCATGCCGTTTGGCCAAAGGCATAATAAGAAAAGGGGTCGGGGTGGGGGTGGGAGTGGGTGGGTGGTTGATGGTGATGGTGGTGGTGGTGGTGGCAGCACTTGAACTCTCCTTTCCGCCAGTTTGCTGCGCTTCCAGCTCAATGATAGGCTGCTGGTATTATAAAGCGAGCGTTAGCCCCTGTAATCTCCACCACCGTGTCCCCCCCCCCCCGTTTAACCCCCACCTCCCTGCCCCTTCCACGTGCACTTTCCACCCCTTTCTTTCCATCTTCCTCCCCTCCCCCACCCCCTCACCCCATCTCTGTCCCATCTCTTCTTCTTTTATTGTTCCATTCCGCTTTTTTACTCCATCTCTTTTTTTCTTCTCGTCCACATCTCTTCATATGTCCTTCATTCCACGTGCTCCTTTATTCATCTCTTCATCCCACCTTCATCCCATCT
>JAPXFY010000012.1:63944971-63962471 GCA_030674185.1 Monoplex corrugatus
CATGCACAAGAGAGAATTATATTTTCAGTGGTTTTGTGCCTTGTACATTTTGATCCAAAACAAGTGCAACTGCCCGCGCCCAAGTAAACAGGAACCAGAAGAACAAGAAAACCAATGCAAGCGCGTATTCAACAAAACAAGACAAGACAAATTTTCGGCCAATCGGCCTTTGTCAAGCGCAACGCACGGTCACAAACAGACCACAAACACCAAACAACGGATAATAAAAAGAGGACTAAAAACTTCCCTATCGCCTCATCCAGTGGTTGGCCGAAAATTTGCGCTTGTCTTGTCTTGTTTTGTTGAATACATGCTTGCATTGGTTTTCTTGTTCTTCTGGTTCTTGTACATTTTGTTTTAATTTTTGTTTGTTTTAATTTTATCATTGTATGACTGATTGACATGTGGAATGAAATCAGTTTTGTTATCAATATCAGCTTCCTTAAATTATACATGTTTGTATGTCTTAACTCTTATTATAGTTTGTTTTCATCTTTGCATTGGAAATGTCTCATAAAGTCATATAAGTTTGGTTTACATGTGTCTGACACTGTCACTCATGTTTAATTGTGAAGCACTTAGTGCTCATATAAATAATAAAATAAGGCACTGTACAAATAATTGATTTTATCATTGACATTGTTTCTCATTCTTTTTTGCTTTCTCTCCCGCACTAGTCGCAGTCTCTGTCTCTGTCTCTAACAATCTCTAACAATCTGTTATTTGTGTCTCGCACATGTTTGTTTGTCTCTTCTGTTTCTAGTTTGATTTTCTGGCAGTGTGTTTGTCTGTCTCACTCTTGATCATGTTGATGTCTTTATCATATGCTGGCAGGAGAGGGTTGTTTATGAAAAATTATTTGTTTTGCTTATTCCATTGCCCTGGTAAACAAACAAAAAAAAGCTTTGTTTTCTTACTGTCACTCTTTGCGCCTCATTTTGTGTGAAGCTTGACCCTATAAAAAATTTAAGTCTCACTGAATGTGGAAATTAAGTGTTGAGTTACTCACTCACTGCTGTACAGATAAGTGAGTCATCAGAGGGTGAAGAACCTTTTTTTTTCTAAAAATGTGTGTGTGTGTGTTGTGTGTGTGTGTGTGTGTGTGTGTGTGTGTGTGTGTGTGTGTGTTGTGTGTGTGTCACTGTGTGTGTGTCACTGTGTGTGTGTCACTGTGTGTATGTCACTGTGTTTGTGTGTATCACTGTATGTGACTTGTGTCTGTCTCCACTTTAGGCTGCAGGCTAACTTTGGCGGAAAATGCTCATGACAGTGTAATTAGTCTAGGAGCGGGAGTGCTGTCTTTGAAACTAGGCTGTGGCATGCTGTAATTATGATTTTAAAGTGTACTGGTTAATTTTTTTTTATTTGTATGTTTGTCATGTTTGTTTACATTTATTCACGTCTTTATTGATTATTTAGTCTTCACTTTGCACTTGTGTCCAGTTTGGAGAACAACAACTTCAAGTTCAACAACAACAACAAAGAGGAATGTGTAACATCTAATAATAAAATAACAATAACAGTATTGACATATTTACATAGAAGGTGCCAAATCTTGATTCAAGAATCAAACTAAGGCGTGCACTCTCATCATTCACCGAAGCAATCACCCAACAATGATCGAAGCTCCAGGGCACAAAGTACTCAGACTTGCAGACTGGGAGGGGAAGGACAGCAGGAGAGTGGGGTGTGTGACCCTTGACCCAAGCCGTCATCCTCCCTTTGTCTCTCTCTCTCTCTCTCTCTTTCACACACACACACACACACACACACACACACACACACACACACACACACACACACACACACACACACACAAAAAGATGCTGAGCTAGGGTATGCTCAAGCCTGTGAGGTGAGAGACACTTGACCCTAGCAGTCATCCTTCCTTTCACCCCCCACCCCCACACACACACATGCACATATGCACGCACACACACACTGGTCCAATGATATCCAACATGTATATTCTTTTTCTCTTGTCTTTTGCCTTCCCTTTGTTATTCACTTTCTCTTTCACTCACTCTTGTCTTGCTGTCTATTTTTTTTAATTTTTAAAAAAATTTTGACCAAGACTTCAGAAAGGCAAGAAGGCTGGGTGTCAATGGGAGGGACCTGAGAATTAAAACCTATCTCTCCAATATTTTCATACCAGGGCAGTTGGGCAAATGCCCTGCTTTTCATGATTTTCAACTGCCATGAGTTTTTTCAGCATGAGCAGGCCAGAAATGCAGAAGGCACATGGGCCCAACTTGATTTTTTGTTCCCTTCTTAGGGACAAGACATTCAGTTTGATTTTCCTTTCAAACAGAGGAGAAAAATTGAGGCCTAGATTGGAAACGAACCATGGAATCTTGAGTTTAGTTATTGGCAAGTGAAAGTTTGAGAGCCATTCTGCCACCTTTGTCCTATGGGAAAGGACTGCAGTAGTTAAACCTCAGTTTAGTGATGCTATCAGTAAGTTAATTTTTTTATGTATACTACTTACTAGTGATTATTTATTTACATATTTATTTATTTGATATTTGTTTATTTGTTTGATATTTATTCATTTACATGCTGATGATATTGATAGTGATTTTACAGTGAAATTTTCTTTTCCAGTGTCAGTCTCAGAATTACAACATGCCACATATTTGTCATCATTGATCTGTTAATGATTTATGATGGACATTGTTACTCTGTGGTCAGTCAAGGTGTTTTTCTTAAATTGTAAATGCAAGGTGTGAAATTGAAAGAAATGTTCATGTATTCATCATTTGTAAACTCAGGTTTATTAGTAAGTTTGAGAATGGCTTTATGGCTGCAAATATACAGTATTGGGTATAAAAATGAAAAGATTTATGACATAGGCTCAGAGCAGACTTTTAAATTTTAAATGAAAAATTGTTTTCAGAGCAAACTTTTAAATTTTATATGAAAAATTGTTTCTTGAAAATCATGAGACATTGAATATTTTGAAATAATGTAATTGGCAAACAATATGAAATCTGATGAAAACAATGATGACGAACATTTTTGGAAAAAAGAAAACAATAAGCTATACAAATTGTACATATTTAAAAAAAAATGACGAAAACATGCAGTGACAACAACAGTGATAACAACAACAACAACAGCAACAACAACAATAGAACAAAAACAAAAAACAAAAACAGATCGAAAATATCTGCCCTGTGTGTGTGTGTGTGTGTGTGTGTGTGTGTGTGTGTGTGTGTGTGTGTGTGTGTGTGTGTGTGTGTGTGTGTGTGTGTGTGTGTGTGTGTGTGAAAAGTGTCTGTGTGTTTGTGTATGCGTGTGTGTGTGTTTGTGTGAATGTAGGTGAGCCAGTGTGTGTGTGTGTGTGTGTGTGTGTGTGTGTGTGTGTGTGTGTGTGTGTGTGTATGTGTGTGTGTGTGTGAAAGAGGTGGGATCATTAAATGATTAATGATTAATGAAATGAAGAACATGTTACTCTAGACAAAAAGGACTGATCACTTTTAATACTTACCTAGATGTGTCTTTCTCTGTCTCTTTCTCTCTCCTGTCTCCCTCCTCCCTCCGTCTTTTCTTCTTTCTCTCTGCTCTCTTCCCCATCCCTTCCCTCCCCCCCTGTCTCTCTCTTTCTCTGTCTTTCTCTTTGTCTCTCTGTTTTATGATATCTGTTGACACTTTTGCTTTAGAGGTGACGTAGTCATGTCTTGTAATGAATATTTATTGAATTCTTATTATGTCGACGTCAGATTCAGACCTTCCTAGATTATCCATTTGGTCCTTGTGTGTGTACCTTGGTTGAGCATGATCTATCTGAGTATCTGGAATACATTTTTGTTGTTGTTGATAATTTTGTAATTTGGATACAAGGATTAGGTAAAAATTGTTCTTCTCTTTGTGGTTAAATTATTTCTTTTGGCCACGTTATTCTTTTTTCTGTAAGGGAACAAGGTTGTTGTTGTATGTTTGTTCTACTATCAGTTTTCTTAATATCCAACATGTTCTGGTATCAGCTTTCAGTGTGTAGACTGCTTTGGTAGTGATAGATTACATGTATGTATCATCATGGTCGCGGTCTGATGTAGCACATGATACATCACTGTTAGTGATAGATTACATGTATGCTTCGTGTTTAGTGATTGATTACTAGCCTGTGTCTTGGTTGGTGATAGATTACATAATGGGTCATGGTTTGTGAAAGAACATATGTTGGCATGCACGATTTTGGTATATCACTGCTCTCCCAGGAGGGGAATTGGATAGAGGGAGGTCAGTGTTAAGGTTGGCATGAATTGACATCACATTCAATCCTGAGAAGATGCACTGCAAGTAAAATTACACTTTGAAGATTGAAAATTTGTGCTAGTATTTGGCAAAGGTACCCCCACTATGGCCATGGAGTCTTTAATGACATATTGTCAGTCTTGTTGATGTATTGATTTACTGATTGGTGGGATCTTACCATATAACTCTTTGTTAGTTGGATGTTCTCTCCAGGATTTGTTCAGGTCTGCACGCAGCATTCGTGTGTATGTTCCATCAATCTTCTTCTCCAATGTCGTTGTTAGGGTCCAAGAGATTGAGCCGTATGTAAGAACGGACTTTACTGTTGCTCAGAAGAAGTTCCTTTTATGGTTGTCTGGTAGATTGGATTTCCAGATTTTGTCCAGTTGATTTAGTGTGCCCCAGGCATTTCCGAGTCTGGTGTTGACGTCTTGTTCTGTGGAGTCAGTGTAGCTGCCAAGGTATTTAAAGTCTTGAACTTGTTTGATTGCATCTCCATTGAGACTTCTCATACCCTCTGATGCGTCTTGATTCAGACAGATGAACTCTGTTTTGTTAGCTTTGAGGTCGAACCCGATCTCCATTGCTGTTCTTTCGATATTGTGAAGGAGAGATGTTGCATCCTTTAGGAGGTCTGCAAGAACAGCCAGGTCATCGGCGTAATCCACATCTGTTATCTTTACCGCAGGATAGTGTCTGCTGTTCTGTTCTGTGAGGGTAAAGCCAAGTTTTTTGTTCTTATCCACTGCTTTCCTCAGCGCATAATCGAGACAGATGATGAAAATGTAAGGGGCAAGCGTATCTCCTTGTAGGACTCCAGCAGTGATATCGAAGAAGTCTGTGTCTCCCTCGGGGAAGCGAACCATAGAGCGGGTATTCTGATACAGCATCTACTGTCTGATGGCATCTACTGTTTCCTTGGGTAGTCCATATGCAGTTAGAATCTCCTTCATCTTTCCTCGGTGGATTGAATCAAAGGCTTTGGAAAAGTCGATAAATAGGAGAACATCTGGGAGGTTTTTGGTTTTTATGCCTTCCAATATGCGTCCGATGGTAAGTATTTGTCCAGATGTTGATCTGTTTTGGCGAAACCCGTTTTTGTTTTTTTTCAGAACTGGATCTGTTTTCCGGCCTTATCCTAAGGCAAATGACTGGAAGGTTATGGGCTCGAATTCTATCAAGTCCTTGTGGGATTTTTAGGCCTCAACTGGCTGTACCCAGAATTGAATGTGCTGTGGGTTCATTTGGAAGACAGGAACCATACAGTCATATCTCGTCCACTTCTTGGATGCATTATTGAAGATTTTGCTCAGATTGCATGACCAACACCATAGGCATCAGTATCTCTTGGTCAACAAGAACAACCCCCCCCCCCCCTCCAAAAACGAAAAAAAAAAAAAAAAGAAAACAAAATCCAGTGCTGCTTTCGGGATCCAATGGGAATAAATCAAAAGATATTGTCCAAGAAGGGATTACATATTCTGACACCACCAGGATGTTTTTGTATGCATGTGTGGTTTCATATTATCAAAAAAAATCTTTGTACTTGCAATCAGTATTTTGATGAGGAAAGTTGAAATTTGATCACTGAATGTATTGGCTGCAGTTATGAAGGAGCAGTGTGTATAAATGCATACATATGTATGTACATATATATATATATATATATATATATATATGTGTGTGTGTGTGTGTGTGTATATATATATTATATATATATATATATATGTGTGTGTGTGTGTGTGTGTGTGTGTGTGTGTGTGTGTGTGTGTGTGTGTGTGTTATGTGTGTGTATGTTTGCATATCAGTAAATGGTGTATTGTATATGCTCATGTACATTTCAAGATATATTTTCAGCAAAGTAGGACAAGGATCTCTCCCACAATCTGTGGGGTTGTTTGGTTACGTTTTGCTGAATGAGATACTGAAATAGGTTTAGATCGTACCATAGTGCATGTCTTAAACATCAGAGCGCAGCACGTCAGAGATTCACATTTTATGCATTAACCAGTAGAAGATTCAGTTTGACTGTATCATTTGTTGGTTTGATAGAATATTTTCTCCGTAGCTTTATCTCCTGTTGTAATACCAGGTTCATTCCGGGAACTAAAATCTAATATAGTGCCTTGCCTTCTTTAATTTCTGTGCTAGTACAATTTTTTCCATGGCTACATGTTTTTTCTGGTTGTGTGTTTTTGTTGTTGTTGTTGTTGTTGTTTTTGTCGTCATCTGTCTGTCTCTGTCTGTCTCTCTGTCTGTCTGCCTGCGTGCCTGTAGTGTGTGTGTGTGTGTGTGTGTGTGTGTGTGTGTGTGTGTGTGTGTGTGTGTGTGTGTGTGTGTGTGTGTGTGTGTTTGTGTGTGTGTGTGTGTGTCTGTCTCTCTCTCTTTCTCTCTCTCCCTCTCTCTCTCTCTCTCTCTCTCTCCCCCACCTCCCTGGTTATGGGACAGTCCGTGCACTTTTCCCTCCCCCCACCCTCCATGGTTATGGGACAGTCCGTGCACTTTTCCCTCCCCCTACCCTCCCTGGTTATGGGACAGTCCGTGCACTTTGCGTTTGGTGTTGTACATACATGATATTGTCAGGTCTGGCTTTACTGTCCCATACAATGGATTCGAAACGTTTCACATGTCAGATCGTTTTATTGTATGTATGGTCCTTTTGTTGTCTTGTTATTTGTGCGGTCTTTATGCATTTGATGGCATTGTTAATACCATGTGCAGAGAGCAGCAGTCTTCTGATTGTTTGCCTTTTATAAAGTTTTATTGCTTCCCCCTTGTTCGTTTGCTTGCTAGAAATATTAAGATATTTTTTGTGTGTGCAGCGATGCACTAAATACTATGGAAGAATAATGTCCTGGTTATATGAGTTTCAAAAGGGTGCGTAATTTGTTGTGCTGTTCATGCCCAGTTTCTGTTTCAGGTAAAGGTAGTCGTGTGCATAATTGGAAGTGAAATGTTTTTGGATAGATTTTACGGAACTGACTTCTTCATTTACGTTTAATAGGCGTAACATTCCCTGAAGTAGCTTCATGGGGCAACTGACTTCAAATTTGGATAATGCAAGGTAATGTGCATTTCACTCTTCAGTTGTAAAGGGGTTTAGACCTGTGAACAGAGTTTGATGAGAAACTCACAATACTATTTTGAACAGCGAGAAACTTGTAGCCTGTGGACGAGGGACAGCGAGAAACTTGTAGCCTGTGGACACTTCTCTTGCACAGACACATGCACATTCATGGCTGTTACATATCGATCTGAATAATTTTTTTGATCTGTTCAGAATTGAATATGAAAAAGTAAATAAACTTTTTGTCACTTCCGGATGCTGAATCATCCACTTTTCACTCCTGCTTTAGGTGTAGTCAAATCGATTGTGGAAAGACTGAAGTGACTCGGTAGTTCGATTGTGAAAAGATGTAGGATGGTAGTCTTGGGAAACCACTGAACAGAGTCGTTATGTTCTTGTCTCTCAGCAATACTACGTATACCAGTAAACTAATGGGTCAGAATGATCAAACCACCCCCCTCCCAAATACTTCCTCTTTTCTTGATTATATATTTGAATCTAACATGATATGCAAACTGTGTCATTTGTAAATTTACAACCACAGCCGCAAGAATTCTTTACACTTTAACACACACATGCACACACTGACACACACACACACACACACACACACACACACACACACACACACACACACACACACACACACACACACACATGCATAGAACAAAAAATTGATATTGTGAAAGGTACACACATAATTATAAAGTCGTTGCTGTCAGCATTTTTAACCGCTTATGGTGACGCAAATATTATTGAGTCACAACCCTTGCAAACACGATTTTCAGCCTCATAATATATTATATAGTACTGAGCCTGTGACTAAAGTTTGGTAAAAGCATGCGCATACAAACATTGAAACTTTAGTATCTAATGCCTCAGCAGCTCTTCAAAAAGAAAAACAAAATAACAAAGAGACAGACAACTAACAATTGTGAATAAGAAGGAAGACAAAAGAGAGAGAAATCGTTGCTGGTGTTTTTATAGTTTCTTTAGAAGTGACCATAAGGACAGCCATTCAAGCAGCTGCACGCGAGACTAGTCTGTCCATTAAAACAGGCCTGCATCCCAATTTTGTTGACGCAAAATATCAAAGAAAGAATGAAAGGTTTGAACTGTTGGTTCGTGCATTCACGATGAGTTAGTATTACCATTGCGTATTGAAGTGGACTAGGATTTACGCCCACACGCCAATCTTCCTCTCTCTCTCTCTCTCTCTCTCTCTCTCTCTCTCTCTCTCTCTCTCTCCTCTCTCTCTCTCTCTCTCTCTCTCTCTCTCTCTCTCTCTCTCTCTCTCTTTCTCCTCTCTCTCCTCTCTCTCTCTCCTCTCTCTCTCTACTTTTGTCTGTCTCTTCTGTCTCTCTCTCTCCCCCCTCTCTCTCATTTCTTCCTTTTTCATTCGTTAGTTGGTTGGTTGGTTGTGTGTGTGTGTGTGTGTGTGTGTGTGTGTGTGTGTGTGTGTGTGTGTGTGTGTGTGTGTGTGTGTGTGTGTGTGTGTGTGTTGGGAGAAATGCTGCAGAAACATTAGGTATAAAACTATCAGTTTTCGCCTTTATTGAGAGAGAGAGAGAGAGGGAAGGGGTGGGGGAGGTCGCTCAGCGTGTGTATGTGTTTGTTTTGCGTCACAAGAATACTGCACTAGAAAGTTGTTTCAGCTGTTGATGTTGTTTTTGTTGTTGTTGTTGTTTTTGTTGTTGTTGATACACCGACTTGTGGTTGGGGGCAAGAGCATTATTGTTATCCTCCGGAAATGTAGGCTAAAGAAAACTATTGCAATTCACTCCTGTCTGGTCTTCCTGCCTCCACCATTCACATCCTACAGCGCATTCAAAACAATGCTGCACGCCTTGTACTCAAAAAGAAAAAAGCTGACCACATATCTCCTCTCCTGGCACAACTTCACTGGCTCCCTGTATCAAAGCGCATACAGTACAAACTAGACACCATGTGCTACAAAAGCCTCAATAACGCAGCCCCCGATTACCTGTCAAGCCTACTTGAGATCTATGTTCCCTCACGTACCCTCCGCTCTGCCTCTGATCCTCTGACTCTTCGCTTTCCACGCACTAAGCTCAATACCTATGGTCCACGAGCCTTCTCTGTTTCTGGTCCACTCTCCTGGAACAAACTTCCTCTCTCAGTCCGTCAGCAACCTACTTTTGTCTCCTTCAAGTCCGCTCTCAAAACTCACCTTTTCTCTCCTGCATAAAATCCTAACCTCACTCAACCCTCCCCTCTGCAGCCTGTCTCCGCTCGGAGGGAACCACATGGTTATAATATATAATTGTATGCTATGCTCTCTATAATTTTCCATTGCTTTTATTCTTGCTTTTATTGCTTTTATTCTTTCTCCCCATTTATAGCCATGCGTGTGTGTGTGTGTGTGTGTGTGTGTGTGTGTGTGTGGTGTGTGTGTGTGTGTGTGTGTGGGGTGTGTCTGTATGTGTGCGTGCGTGTGTGTGCGAGCGTGCGTGCCTGCGTGTGTGTCTGCTTCAGCGCTTAGATTTGATTTTATCAAGATTTTGCGCTATATAAATATTGTAATTATTATTATTATTATGTACGAGTTCGTACTAAAAGGGCTTTGACGTGAACGCTGGTGTTAGTCTGCGTGTGACTTGTAAGACTTAGCGCAGTCTTTGACTGCCAGAAACAGCTTTTATTTGACAGGAGCATTATATATGAAATAGTGGAAAAGCAAACGCAGTTTCAAGAATGATAGGGGGGGAAAGTGGAATATAAAGATAAGCTCGTCTCAGGTCTCTGTGTCTAATCTTTGGTAAGGTCAGTATTTGAAAAGAATCGTGTCGTGAATCTTGCCAAAGACCTTTAAACTAGGAACCTTTTCAATATCAGTCCATAATTTTATACATCTGTTAAACTAAAACAAGTACTTCTAACCCCTCCGTCAGTCTTTTCCCAATCAGTCTCCAAAACGTAGGGGAGCTAAACTTTAGGTTGTAGTTGAAGATTGTATTATACATGCATTACAACCCCATAAAAAATACGGAGCTTAGGAATTATTCGTCCAAAGCACACAAGACATACTGTTTCCCTACATTTTACAACTCCTTAGCTCAAAATCACAACCTGAAAGAGTTAACGTCTGTCAGACACAAACTCATAAAGTCAAGAAACACAAGTCGGAATAATGTACTGTTTGTGTTCGTTTGGGTTTGTTTTGGTTATGATGTTCATCACATTGTAGCTTCCATAAGTTGTTCCATTTGTCAGTGATGTTGCTTAGCTAGCAGGTTACACATCATCATTCACATCTCTATACATGCAAAGGTTTCTTTATGATTATGAGGAAGTCCCACCCCGACCTTCTCTTTCCCCTTCAGATATCATTAATTTTCGCACTTAAAATACCGCTTATCAAAGAATGCAGAATTGAAGATGAATGTTTTAGACCAAGATAGACAAGGTTTGACCTGTCTGACTTGGTAGTTTCTCCACTTTTCTTTTGCTCTAAGGGCTAACATAATTATAAACGTGTCAGAAATTGCGAATACCTGATGCTATGGTGTATGTATAACCTGCTTTTTTTCTTGTCATCTTCAGATGTTTCTTAACATATTTGTTGAAACCTTTAGTGTGCATATGAGCCAGTAACAAAACGTCTTAATGACGCGCCCTTTTGTCGTTCATTTGAGAAATATACTATTCTGAAACTTTTTTCTTTGTTTGGTTGCATTTCAACAGCTTATATGATGAAGAGATAAATACTACAGTCTCAAGTAGATTTGTCGAATCGTGTTTTTTTGTTTGTTTGTGTGTGTGTGTGTGTGTGTGTGTGTGTGTGTGTGTGTGTGTGTGTGTGTGTGTGTGTGTGTGTGTGTGTGTGTGTGTGTTTGTGTGTGTGTGTGTGTTTAATACTGATCTTTGTAAAAAGAAAACAGAATCGGCCATGCCAAAATGGGACGTCCATTGGCATGCCTCAGATATCAAGTCCAGTCAGCTGTTGCAAAGTCAGGATGCAAAGTGGAATGTGTGAAACGAGTATTCGTTTGCCAGTATTTAAGTTCCCAGAGCGTGCTCTCATCTTCTTCGGTTAAGTTTGAGTCGAATGTAAAAATAAACTGGGTCGAATGTTATTCGCCATGTTTGGGAGACATGCCGTCAAACTTAAACACCACTGTTTTCTGCTTTGTTGGAAACGGTCAGCCATTTTAATTTCATGAAATCAAAGTGTGTCACTGACATTAGAAACGTATTGATTTTGAAGATTGATGCACACATGGTTTTCAAAAACGGAATAAATCTTCTGTGCATTGTTTTCATGTCCGATCATCGCAACTGACATTTTGATGACATAAATTTAACGTGCTGCGTATCTCAATCCTTTACACTTTGTGTCCGTCCACCAGGTCACGCGTTCTTGCCAAGAAACGAAACTAAGAGCAAACAATGTCAGACAGGAGGAAAATTGGTAATGTTTTAATCATGATCGCCCTGTTCAGGCCTCCACAGCTGACTTTTGAAATAATATTTAACCTGTAAACATTTTTGGTTAACACTGTGGTGAAGGATATTTACCTCAGAGAATTGCCCGAAACATTGCTGAACTCAGATGCGCTGATCGTCACACAGATACTACACATGGAAGTGGCGGGACTTTGTTTTCCATCACACTAGTAGAATTTACATTAATTCCACCGTCACCACTGACTTTTCTGAGGGTATGTCCGAAATCACGTCTGACACTTTACGTGAAGGAACATAGCAGCGATCAGAAAACGAAAAATATTATCATACCTTGTGACGTGATGTTTGTGACGTAGTCGATGGAGATAGACTTGTATTTTATATGTCATATAGTTACAGAAGAGAAATAATGACACACTGTTTTTATTTTGTTTTGTATTGGTTCTGGTGGTTTGTTGTTAGAAATAATTCAGAGGCTGTAACATTTTGTAACAGCAGAGCCAGAATCTCTCATGATTCTGGTACATGATGGTATTATCACGACTGGTGAATTTTTTTGTTTTGTTTTTGTATTATACAAGAATGATATGATAAATGATTTCGTTTAAATTAAATGCCATTCTTTAGTTTTTTGTGTCAGTTTTCCTATTTCTTCTAAAAACTGATTAAATAAATCGTAATGATTAAAGAAAAGGGGCGTTTTCAGAACAATTTCCATATTTTCAACAGAATTCTGGTGTATCAAAATATGTGTGTGTGTGTGGTGGGGGGGGGGGGGGGGTCCCAGAGCTTTTCCAATCTGTTTTTATCATTTGGTGAAAGATAGTATATCATATGATATGTAATCATGAGCTGACATTTGACTTTATCTTGTATAGTATAAACAGAAGAGATTGACAGGATCTAACTGCTTTTGTAAATATTAGAATGACAGATCAAATGTAAACGCAGTTTTAAAAGCAGATCTGAAGTGTTCTCTATGATCAGATTAAATGTCGTATGAGACTCCTAGTGTAAGTGTGTTTTATTCCATCCACTCCAACCAACCACTCCCCACCTCCGCCCCCACCCCCATTATTTAAAATGAACTTTGCATTTAAGAGAACTTTTTAAAAAAAAAAATTTCGCTTCAAAATTCAGTATCAAGTTACAACTGTGCGGACTTAAAAGTAAATCCCTGTAAATACATACGTTCCATTGGCTTAGTATACCAACTGCTTTCCATAAAAGTTTGAAATAAATGAATGTATGCATATACATAAAAGTTTGAAATAAATGAATGAGGTTCAAACCTAAGAAATCCCGAAGTCTCTCACTGCGAAAAGGAAAAGTGGCAGATTCAGTCAAATTCATGGTAGCCAACCAAGCCATCCCCACTGTCACAGAAGAGCCAGTAAAAAGTCTCGGAAGATGGTATGATGACTCCCTGAAAGACACACAAAGGGGATGTGAAACCAAGCAAACAGCAGAAGAAGGCCTGAAGAAAATAGATAACTGCGGACTGCCAGGCAAATACAAAGTCTGGTGTCTACAGTTCATGCTGATACCAAAGCTGCTGTGGCCACTGCTAATCTATGACATTTGTACCAGCACAGTCGAAGCAATGGAAGCCAAAATCAACAAATACACAAGAAAATGGCTCGGTGTCCCACCTGGTCTCACTGATGTTGCATTCTACTGTCGTCAAGCAATGCTGAAGCTACCTCTGAAATCCATAGTGGAGGAATACAAAGTTGGAAAAGCAAGACTGTTGAGCATGCTGGAGGAATCGGAGGACAATATCGTGAGAGCAGTTCATCCAAAGCTGAGAACTGGCAGAAAGTGGAAAGTCCAAGAGGCTGTAAACAATGCCAAAAGAAACCTCAGCATCAAAGAAATAATTGGACACACGCAAACCAACAGACAAGGACTGGGAGCAACAAAAATGCAGTGGTGGTCCAAAGCCAAAGGGAAGGAAAAAAGAGACATGATCATACAGGAGTTGAAGGAAGAAGAAGATGTCAAAAGAGTGCAGAAGGCAGTCCAGCAAGGTCAACAGGGCAATGGACAACATGGGACAGTGCACTCCAAAGAAGTCTCAGCTGGAACGATATGTGGCACATGGCTCCTCTAAGGATAAGCTTCCTCCTCAGATCTGTATATGACCTGCTCCCCTCGAATGCAAACTTAGTGAAATGGGGGAAAGCAGACGACCCAGCATGTCCGCTCTGTCAGAAGAAACAAACAGTGGAACATGTCCTAAGCTCTTGCAAAGTAGCGCTAGCCCAAGGAAGGTATACATGGAGGCACAACCAAGTTCTGAAAGTGATCACAGATGTGGTTAGCGAAAAACCATGACCCCAAACGCACCAATTGCTATGACAACGTTCTACAAAGCAGGAGGGAAACAGGTCTGGCCCGAAAGGGCTATGACAACCAGCACATTGCCAAAGGGTCTTCTGGATGGAGCAGTCGACTGGGAGTGTACAGCAGACCTCCCAGAGTGGAGAAATTACCCAGATGTCATCAGCAAGACAGGCATGAGACCAGACATCGCTCTCCACTCTGACTCCTCGAAACAAGTGATTCTGATAGAACTCACTGTGCCATACGAAAGCAGAATGGAAGAAGCACATATCTACAAGACCGAAAAATACGCCGGTCTTGCCAGCACCCTGAAGAAAGCAGGTCTGCGGGTCAAAATCTTCGCCATAGAGGTCGGGGCAAGAGGGTTTGTGGGCACCTCCGCTTATGATCTCATGAAACAACTCGCCATTTCTGGGAAGAAGAGGACTAGAGCCCTTAAAGCGATGGCAGAGGCAGCAGAAAGGAGCTCAAGCTGGATCTGGGCAAGGAGGAACCAAAAAAGTGAACTTCATAAGGATTAAATTCACTACAGATGATGTGTGCCCCGTTAGCACATTGGTAAAACCGCGTACCGCAGTTCTGAAGCGCAGAATCGCCCAGGTTCGATCCCCGGCGTGGGGAAAAAAAAAAAAAAAAAAAAAAAAAAAATAGACAACAGCAGAAGGGCATCCAGGAGTCATGACCTGGATGTGGCCCGGCCCCCCGAGAGTGTAAGGAATTCAGGGCCGAAACACTTGTCTAAAGGGGGTTACTTCTCTGAAGACCTTCTGTTGTCTAGCTCTCCCTAGAGTTTCTTTCTACCATATATATATATATATATATATATATATATAATAAGAGAGAGAGAGAGAGAGAGAGGAGTTCCAGTGTTTATACATTATCTTAGTAACATGGTCCACCTTTCATGGAAGCCCCAATTTTATTATCCTTGCTTTGCTATTACTGTATAATTGTAGACATTTTTTATGACCAGCATTACTACTAACTTTTCACTGGGTGATCAGACTTTTTTTCATTACATCAGAGAAAGTATTGCACAAGGTATCCTTTCCATGATGCATTTATGTAAGCAAATGGTTTAACTTTATAAAATTACAGAAATATTTATTTGATTTCAGTTTTGAAATTATGTGGCCTGTGTCCCGTATTGTACACGACCTTTTGGCAGTGTCTCTTATATATTTGTTATACATGATGTTGTTGCTGCTGCTGCAGACGAATATTGTATGCGTCTTCGCTCTGTTATCTGCTTTCACACATTTCGTTCGACTACGAAAACTGGCTTGAGACTGATAATGTAGAAACAACTTTCAGCCAACAAGAACAAAGATCAACAACAAAGAGCTGTATGCCCAGCTTCATTAAGATTATTGAAAACCGGGGTTGACTCGTGTCGGTAGCGCAGCATTTACATACACACTGGCCCGACCTGACCGTCGATATTATTTTTGGCTGGAGAAAGGCATTACTTCCGGAAATAGGCCCATGGCTATACGTACCCCACCCGTCTCGCATCGTCTTTTTTTATTTAACCCCACGTTTTTCTTTCCCCGTTTGCTTTCTGGCTCAGAATTCGGACAAGCGTTGAGCACGTGACGTCAGGAAAGCTGACGTGTGTGTCAAGAGTGTTGTCCTTCTCCTCATCTCCTCCCTCGGCTCTTCATTTTCCACATGGATGCTCTTTGTTCCAAACTGGAACACAATTATTCACGCTCCTCTGAAGTCTGGCAACAGGCCTAGGGACCAAGTGTCGGCCTAGAGCAAGTCATTCAACAGCATAATACCTTAAAGCGGCCGTCACTTTTATGGTACTGTTAATCATAACAGAGAGGCGGATATGCTAGTTATCACATTAGTAAAGCGTACTCCTCTTTGTGTCAGTGTTTAACTGAAATTCAAATTCCCTGGAAAAATGAGATCTGTAATGTAAGAAAGATATGTAATGATGTCGATGTAAACTAAATCAGTAAATGGTTTTGAAATATTTCAAGAACAGATGTTTTACAGTATTATTTACTCATCTATTTACTTTTGTTTATTTGATTTATTGTACTACAAACATATGTGTGTGCGCTGTAGTATATGCATTTATATATTATGCGTGTGTGTGCGAGAGAGAGAGAGAGAGAGAGAGAGAGAGAGAGAGAGTGGTTATATTTTCCCTCCCGTTGCAGTCAGGATGAAGTCGATGGCTAGTTTATATGGGGCAAGAATGTTGTATTCCATGGCAGTGTTTCTTTTATGGTTTGTTACGTTTAAGAAAGAAAAAACGCACGATAGATGATTACAAACAGTGACACGCACACAGTGACATTCATATATAGGGACACACACATAAAGTGACACAAACACATACACGCGCGCGCACATGCTCGCACACACGCGTATGCACACAGAAGGACAGAGAGGGGAAGAGAGAGGGAGGGAAGGGGATAGTTTCCTGACCCTTCACACTACCACCAACAGCTCAAACACGGCGGGAGACTTCGTAAGAATTAGCAGGCGAATGAACTTGTGAACTTGGGTGGCAGAATTGGAAGGAACATAGGAAAGACATCAAAGATAAGACAAAAGTGGAACGCTGAAAACATCTCTGTCCTTATACTGTGCAATTAGAGGTCATGAATTTTACAGTTCGCTATACCTCATTGTGCAGACTAAACAGCATTCAAACAGACGGAGATCCACCCATCCCACACCTAAAAAGGTAAAAAAAAAAATTGAAAAAAATCCACCCTAGAAGATTTAAAGGAGGTGGAGGCAGAGAAGGGATACAAAGCAGTCAAACCGTGCCAAAGCTATCTTTAGGAACTTGCTCACACCAAGACAAGGGACGCAATTACGAAATGCCCAAACACACAGTTACTATTTTAATGTTGACACACATTATAGCAATATTGATCTAGAACAATTACGCAATATCTTTGAAGCACACTGGCTTATAAATTACAGGCTGAGGGAACATGCGAACTAACTTTGATAAAAATCAGTTGATAGCTGATCGAAATCGTGATAAAAGGAAAGATCTAAATATTTTGTGTCTCAGTGACCCCCCAAACAGGTGCTCTCTAACTTGTGTATATAAAACTTATGCTTTCACTGTGTCTCATCAGACGGTACTTGTGATATAGATTCAGTACAAATCCATCCATAAACAGGTGCAATCTTGCTAGCATATTTTGTTCCCACTTGAATAAAGAGATCTTTATCTTTTAAGGAAAAAGAAAAAAAGAAAATAATAGGAGAAAAGTTATAACAGCAAAATGAACAAAAATAATCACATGTCATTATGATTATGTGTGTTTAAAAACTGATTATCGTCGCATCGATTAAGCGCAGTGCGCACAAATAATTACCAGTACAAAAGTGAGGAAAAATAAATGAACAGTAGCATGTTTATAA
>JAPXFY010000012.1:63967471-64032471 GCA_030674185.1 Monoplex corrugatus
TACAAACATGCATATGTACATACGTACATGGGGGAGAGAGAGAGAGAGAGAGAGAGAGAGAGAGAGAGAGAGAGAGAGAGAGAGATGTCTGTGCCGTCCAGAGCTTTAATTTTAACCTTTGTCTAACTCTTCTATAAAAAAGGAAACGCAGCTCTAAATCTATTCGTCTCTCTTTCTCTCGTGGTGTGTGTGTGTTGTGTGTGTGTGTGTGTGTGTGTGTGTGTGTGTGTGTTGTGTGTGTGTGTGTTTGTCTGTCTGTCTGTCTGTCTGTCTGTCAGTCTATGTCTGTGTGTCTGTGCACGCGCACGCGTACGTTAGCCTGCACAAACATGGAACGATGATATTATATGTGCTTGCTCATAGAAATAGATCTGCGATCCCAGACTATGTTTGTTAATACACTTGTATCAAAATATGCTTACTTATGAAAAGAAAAAGTATTGTACAATTTTGATGACTTTCTGATGCTTTTACATACAAATGGACACAACTCATTGGCTTCAAACGACACATATACATTTATAGTAGAATGAAAGAAAGTTTAGATAAGACTCTGGCAAACAACTTTTGTTCTCAATCGTGGCATCTTCGAATTTCAGGAATTTATTCCATATTTCCATTATTGCGAACACCTCTGTGTGAAAACAGACAAAACCTTCATCGTTTTTCCCAGGGTTAGGTCATAGTGATTGATTCACTACCAGAAATCGTCAGAATTGATGTTTTTCACACAGAAACTTTCCCTCCTGATTTTCCTTTTTCAATGATTCAATTTTTTTCATATGTGTAAATACGAAAAATTTACCAGTGTCGAAATAATATATTACTGGTGGTTTTTGAAGTGCATGCATTAGAAACGAATATATATTCTGTTTTTAATAATTTTTTTTGTATAGAAAAGAGATTGTAGAGTGGCTTGACACTCCCTCTTTCTTTTTTTTTTTTTTTTTTTTTTTTTTTTTAACTGATGTTGTGTTTTATGTGAACCGGAGGATGATACGACTGTGTCAGAGCTGTAATAGTGGTACAGTATGCATTAAGGGCTTTGTTGTATTCCTGTGGGAACTGCCGTCTGGGTTTTTGTAGATGTTGGGTCTGGCAACATGCTGTGCTGGTGTATTTACATTGTAGACGAATCCCTAAAGTTATAGTCTTTGGTTGCTTTCTGCTACATCTTCTGACAGCTGTAATTCTTTGATGAAAATCGAGGTAGGGCAAAATTTGCGCCCGGGTCGAACACTTTGATTTGTGTGCTCTGTAAGTGGAAAGGGTAAAAGACTAATAATGACTGTCTGATTCTTTTCTACTGTCATCATGCGTCTGAAATAATGTGTTACAGTTGTTTTTACTGAAGGAGACCAGTGCTCACTGCTTTCCTGAGCTTTTGTATCTGTCTGTATTCTGTCATCGTCTGACTACATTTGAAGGAGTACCCACTTGTTATTGTTTGTTTGTTTGTTTGGGGGGGGGGGGGAGGGTGTTGTGTGTTTCCATAGAGTTTTCTAATGTTTCATTTGTTCTTGTAGCTGTACTAATCACAGTTCTGCAGGTCATGTCGTTTGTCTTGTATTTTAGGTTAGAATTGAAATTGTTTAGCTATGTTCAAAGTTTGTCTGCTTGAACGTATAATACTGTCTGTATGTACCCATTGTATATCTTTTGTTTTCGTTTGCCCTATTCTTCATTTTTGACAGTCTTATCTGAGAAGTCAGAATTAAGCAAAGCGAAGTCGATCTCCATTTGGGATGGTATTGTTGAGACAAGGGATTAGGAAAAGACAGTGAGAAGTTATCTGGCCATTCCTCTTTCCTGTGTTGACCTTTAAGTTCGTGGTGCCAGATCCAGGTCTGGACTCCTGATTGTTGACGTTGGTTGCTTGAGTGTCAGTGGCGCTCGAAATTCAATCGTGGCGAGTGGATCCATAATGGATACAGTTTGATCTCATTGGCATGGAAGTAAAAATTTCAAACAAAGTAGCAAGCACCCATAACTGATTTCTTCTTCAGATGTGACAGATGGGAAGCGAGAAGAGTATCATATGATCAGGTTTTGATTTATGTATAAACATCGTCTTTTCTTAGCCACAGAAAATGTTTTCTTAATCAGAAAACACAGTTGGACTGTAGGCATTCATTTAATTTTAATTTAAGGTGATTATTCATTAGTTGTTCTTTCGAACAATTACATGTTCTAATCCTCATGAATTCTGCTAGCGCTAACAATATCAACAGCAAGTTCAACAACAACAACAGCAGCAACAACAACAATAAGAAGAATGATATAATGATAATTGTAATAATAATGATAATGATGATGATGATGATAATAAATAATAGAAGTAATTATAATTGAAATTGTGCTTGTATCTCGATAGTTAAAGAGTCGGGTCAAAAGGGTATGCCCTCCACAAATTACTCCACCTATCTTCAATTTGATTGTGTATGTGAGCTTAAACGCACTGGCAGGATTAAAAAGAAGGTGTGTTATTATTGCATGAAATATGTATTTTGTACAGGGGTTAAGTTCAAAACGGACAAATAATTAGTCAAAAACAGATAATGTGTTGTTCCATATGGCTGAACTGTTTCCTAATTGCATTGTAGGTAGGCTGGTGTTTTCTTTTGGCTAGCACCCTGTTTTCGTCCTTATCTAGTGGTATGATGTATTGTCAGGTTGCTGAAAGATGATTCAACTGGGGGCTTGGTTTTTACTCTGTACTTATTTTAGTGGACTGCACTGCCTGCCCTCCACTCACACCAGGCTTTCACGTGGCTGTATTCCCATGGGTTTCCTTCATATATGGTGACAGAGACATCACCATCCACTGTCTTTCTTTCCTTTGTTTCTCTACCTTTCCTTTTTGTCTCACTGTCAGTCTTTCTATGTCTCTGTCTCCTCTGTTTGTTTGTTTTTTCAAAGTGCAACGAACATTCTCTGAAACGAACTGTTTACGCTGTACAAATGGAATTGCTATAATTGCCTTTGTGTCTGCTTTCTCAGTCAGTCTTTCTAGCGTGTGGGTGTGGGCGTGTATGTCTGTGTGGGTGTGCATGTGCGCACGGTCTCAGTTTCTTCGTTTTATCATCTTGTCTGAAAGAAAAATCCACATCTGACAACTCTGTGTCTGGTGGAGAGTGGAGAAAAGTCCCTGCGTAATCATGATTCAAGCCCTGGACCTCTAGTTTCTCTCACTTTCTGAGTGGGCACTTTGACTTCTGGGCCATCACTCTACCTGTTTTGTGAAATCGGCCAGTTATTATGAACTTAGCTGGTATGCATTGTGCTAATGTGTACGTTGATCAGTTAAAACGGATAGATTGGTGTTCTGCATGGCCTGACTGTTTCCTGGCGCACTACAGGCTTGTGGTTTCTTTTGGCTAGCACCCTGTTCTCGTCTTTATCTAGGCGTATGATTTATTGTCAGGGCGCAGGAAGATGATTCAACGGGGGCTTGTTTTTACTCTGCACTAATTCTAGTGGACTGCACTGCCTGCCCTCGGCTCACGTCGAGTTTTCACATGGCTGTATTCCCATGGGTTTTCTTCATACTTGGTGACAGGTGTGTGTGTGTGTGTGTGTGTGTGTGTGTGTGTGTGTGTGTGTGTGTGTTGTGTGTGTGTGTGTGTGTGTGTGTGTGTGTGTGTGTGTGTGTGTGTGTGTGTGTGATGTTAATACAAATTTGATGTTAACCTGACAGTGTGTGTGTGTGTGTGTGTGTGTGTGTGTGTGTGTGTGTGTGTGTGTGCGCGCGCGCGCGCGCGATATTAGTACAACTGTTATGTTTATATGACAATAAATAGTTTATCCAATAGTTTATCATGATGATGTGTATCCATCTTTATGTCTTTTGACGCCTCATCAGTACCCACTGCCACATCAATTTCCTTCCCTCCCACTTTCTCTCTGCCTGTCTGTATGTCCCTCTCTCAGGTCAGGTGGGGTGGGGGGGGGTCAGTGGGAGGAAAGGGGTGGAGATGGAATGCAGTTTGTCCCCATTACTCAGTCCTAGTGACTCTTATACTGACCTGGTGATTGAACACTTAAGCACCAATTGAAAGCCGCCCCAGGCTGTGTGGAGTTCTGTGCCAGCCCCACTTACAACACGATGCAGGTACACCCATGAAAGGTTAGAACAAGACCCTGGCATCCCCCAGCCCCACCAACGCCATAACCGACTTTATGCTTCAAGGTGAAAGGCTTTTAAAACCTAGCACTCACATCAACACTGCAGTCTTCCTAGTGCGTTGAGTTGAAAACAGATAATCTTGCAACCTTAGCACCCTTACCACAGTCACAGTGTTTTCAGCGAAAAGCTTTGGAAGCTTATCACCCTATGCAACATTGCAGTCATTTCCATTGCTTTGAGCTGAAAAGCTTTCTGAAGTTTGCACCCTTTCTCAGCACCACGCTCTCTGGCATCCAATACTCACTGACAGAAAGCAATTATCAGAAAGAGCCACAAGCATTAGCAGAGTCTAGAAGCAAGCACAAAGTACTAGAGCAAAGTTCTTAACTTTGTCAGCAGACTAAAAGTACTAGATGTAATTAAACATTAAATGTAATTATCATTTAGTGGGCAGATATTTTAGCCAGGTTTTGGTAGGTCAGTTCTGTGCTAATGCTAGGTGGAGGTATGTGGGGTGGAGGAAAGAGGCAAGGGAAAATGCGGGTAGGAAGAGCTGCGTCTCCCAGAGGCTTTTCAGTAGAGGGGCACAGAAAAATGGGGATTGGACTGTGGTGGGTGTCGTCAGCCAGAAAGTGTTCAGAAATGAAGACATGAAGAGACCACTTCTGTGGAACTGCCTGACTGACAAGGTGACAGCTCTCTGTAGAGTGAAGAGGTAGTTAAATCAAACAGCAAGCCTTGCAAAAACCTAGAATGATTTTGGTTCTTAGAAAAGCAGAAACAAATTGAAAAGTAAATGTGAACATGTGCTTTTTTGTTAAAAAAAAAAAAAAGAAGTAAATGCACCAGTTGTAAAAATAAAAGAAATTTTATGACAGACGTACTCTATGCACTGGTTTGCATTGTTTGTTCTCTCTCACCAAGCTTGCTTTTTGTCCGTCTGTATGTCTGTCTTTAGAGTATCTCCCTTCTTGGGCTGTGCGTCTTTCTCTCTGTTTGTCTCTCACTGACTCTGGAAGGTGGGAGGGAGAGGTTCAAAGGTGGTTAACCTATCGTTCCAATCAAAATGACTCTTGCGCTGGGGTTTGAACACTTCAGTGTCAACTGAAAACCTTACCCGCATGAGAACAGCACCATAGCATTGTCCCTCCACATCAACATCTCAATCTTCAAAATGTCTCAAAGTGAAAAGCTTTGCACTCTTATCAGCGCTCAAGTCTTCTTGGTGATTTCAATGCTCCAGTCTTCTTGTTGCTTTGAACTGAGGGGAAAAAGCCTTCAAAACTTAGCACTCTTGCCAACACCCCAGTCTTTGCAGTGCTTTGAGAGGAAAAGCATTGAGAACTTAGCATCCTCAGCAAGCCGGCAGTCATCTCAATGCTTTGAGGCGAATACTCTCAAAATTTAGCGCTTCACCGTCACCCCAATCTTTCGGTGCGTTCAGGGGAAAAGCTTTCAAAAGTTTGCACCCTCACCAGCAGTCCAGTCTTCTCGATGCTTTGATGGGAATGCTTTCAAAATCGAGTATTCTCACTAACACTGGTCTTCTCTGGGCTTTGAGGGGAATGCTTTCAGAGCTATGCACCCTGTCCAATAGTCCAGTGTTCTCAGTGCTTTGAGGAGAACAGCTTTCAGAACTAAGTTCCCTCACCAGTACTCCAGTCTTCCAGGTACTTTAAGGAGAAAACCTTTCAAAACATTGCGCCCTCACCATCACTTCAATCTTCTCGGTACTTTGAAAAGAATGCTTTCAAAACTGTGTACCCTCACCAACACCTCTGTCTTCTCTGTGTGTTGAGGCGAAAAGCTTTCTGAAATTAACACCCTCAGCAGTACCGCAACCTTCTCAGTGCTCTTTGGGGGGGGGGGGGGGGGGGAACTTTCAGAACTTTGCAACCCACCATCAAGTCACAGAAAGCACCAAAAGCGTTCGGCAGAACCAGAAGTCGGCACAGCGCACTCGAACAAGGGCCTTGTCTTTGTCAGCATATTGAATACATTAGGTGTAATTAGTGAGCAAGTATTTTTAGCTAGGTACAGGTAGTCCAGTGCTGGGCTAATGTAAGAGTAGGTGTGTGTTGGGAGAGAGATAGAGGGGAAAGGGGCGATGTAGGCTACATCTGCCAGAGAGTGTTCAGAAACGAAGACGGGGCCACTTCAGTGGAACTGCCTGACAGTTGACAGCCTCTCTGCATGAAAAGGTAGTTACGAATTCTGATAGCAGCCCGTAAAACTAGAATGCTTTTGATTCTTAGAAAAGCAGAACAAATTGACAGCGGAATGTGAGCATGTTGAAATTCTCTCTCTCTCTCTCTCTCTCTCTCTCTCTCTCTCTCTCTCTCTCTCTCTCTCTCTCTCTCTCTCTCTCTATCTATCTATCTATCTCTGTCTCTCTCTTTTCTGGAAATACACCTGTTGTGAAAATGTAAAAGGGTTTTTATTATTGATAAGCTTTTTGCATTGGTTTGCACTGTTTGCTCTCCTCCTTTGTCCAATTCAGTTGTCTGTCAGTCTGTGTGTGTTTGTGTGTCTGTGTCAATCTGTCTGTCTGTCTGTCTCTCCCCCCCCCCCTCTCTCTCTCTCTCTCTTTCTCTCTCGTTCTGTTTTCTCTTGTTTATGTCTATCTGTCTCTCTGTTTCTGTCGCTCTTTGTCTCTGTCTGTCTTTTTGACTCACAACTAAATCACGTCACACTTCATCCAGAAAAGACATGTACTTGTAACAAGACAAAAGACACCGTTTATCATTCATATTACCGTGAACTTCTGTTTTAAAAACGTTTATGAAGACACTCACGCGCACACACAGACAGACACAGTGTTTCCTCCCCCCACAAGTGCACTCCACCCCCTCATCCCCACCACCACTCTGCACACACTACAGCACACTTATTTTGCACTCCTCTCTCACACACGACCCATAAAGTCTATTCCTAGGATCGACCTCTTCAGAATGCAGAGTGACGTTCTCAAGACCCACTCTGTCTGAAACAGTGCAGAAGCCCTTCAAGACCATGCAGCTGTATAAACAGAATTCAGTGAACGATACGTTGTGTACTTATATCACCTTATGCAATACTTGGACCATCATAGCTGTACGTTTGTCTTGTGTTCAGCTGTGCTATAGAGTATCCATTAGCATTAACCTTTGTATGATTTCAGTGCTAGTTTGTCATACAGTTCTCTATCCAGTAATTTCTCCTCTGTTGAAAGTAGTGTTGTCCTGGATGAACAGCGACAAACTAAAGTTAAACGCAGACAAAACAGAAGTAATGCCTGTCAGCACCACTTTCAACTTGGATTGGTTGGCTGCGAGTGTGCAAACATTGGTGGTGTTGATGTTTCATTCAAAACCTCCGTGAAATACCTTGGGGTCAAGATTGACCGAAATATGTCTGCGCAAGAACACATCAGCAACATTTGCCGTAGTTCTTATCTAGAGCTTAGAAGGACTGATACCATCAGATATATCTTTCCAAAACGGAATATAAACGACTTTTCCCTCCTACAGTAACTTCCTGGCTAGATTGTTGTAATACCAGCAGAACAAATTTCTGGACTTACGAGGGTTTAAAGCAAAGCAGCACGGCTAATGATGAAGAAGAGAAGGTATGATCACGTTATATCATTTCTCAAAAACTCTACTGGTTACCAGTCAAATCACTTTGCCAGTATATAATTGCAATTGCATATAGCCGTGTTGATGACTTCTTACCACGGTGCCTTTCACATCGTCTCTGCTGATATCAAACATCATACACTCTGCGATCCTGATCCTCAAAACAAGATCTGCTGATGGCGCGATTTCTGATGAGCTGGTGAGCGTTCGTTCAGTTTCGTGGCGCCATCATTTGGGAACTCACTTCCAGCAGATCTGATGGATCTGCCCACCCTTTCACACAGACTTAATTGTTCACCAAGGCCTTCCATCGTTAATGTCATGGTCGCTCGCCCATCAATATGTACACCCACTACTATCAATGATGTGGCATTCGTGTATATTTTTATGACCATAAGTACATGTGTATGTATGTTTAAACACTGTCAGTATTTATATTCATTCATGTGTGTCTTCTGAGGTGTGTGTGTATGTAATAATATATCGGTATTTCTGTATGTATTATCCTATGTGTCTTGCAAATGTGACTTATGTGGTGAGTTCAGATGAGTTTGGAGAATAACGCTATACAAGATTGATTTGTAATTATTATTTCGTCAGTTTGTGTAACTGATAGCCTAACAGATTGTACAATCACACTGTAAGTACAATGCAGTACTTTTTTTTTGTTAACCCAAAATCTGAATTAGAATTATTTCCAGCATTTAAAAAACAGAAAAACGCAAAAAGAGATTCAGAACACGTAATTGATATAACAAAACAAGACAGGATCAAATGTTCGAACAACTGGCCTTTGTCAAGCATATATACAAAAGGCAACGAAGAATAAATGCACGACACTTCACAAGGAAAAAAATAGTAGACAACTTCCCTAACGAGGCGTTGATCAGGAGAAAATGGCAGAATGTTGTACATTTAGTCATTGTTATCTTTTGTATACGCTTGATAAAGGCCACTTGTCCGAAAACTTGCGCCTGTCTTGTTTTGTTATATTGAATACAGTTCTTGGTCTGTTTTTATTAATCCAAGTTTGGAAATTCCATTATGCATTCATGGCTCATGGCTCACAAAAATCGTACACTCTTTTTCACATCCTCATAAAACACAAAAGTGCATCACTGTTTGGCGCTAAGACTCAGTGGTGAAATGATATAGCTAGCACACACACACACACACACACACACACACACACACACACACACACACACATACACACACACACACACACACACACACACACACACACACACACACACACACACACACACACACCACAACACAACACAACACAACACAACACACAACACACACACACACACATAATCATCCGTTATTGAATAAAGATTTCAAGTAAGATTCATCATGAAGTAGAACAGAAACTTTTTTTTTTTTTTTTTTTTTGCAACTCCCACACACACAAAGACACACATACATTCTCTCTCTCTCTCTCTCTCTCTCTCTCTCTCTCATTCTTTCTGCCACAAACAGACACACACACACACACACACACACGCACGCACGCACGCACGCACGCACGCACTCACACACACACACACACACACACACACACACACACACACACACACACACACACAGGCACAGACAATTGTGAAAAGGTGTAAAGGGTTTATTGTTATTTCTTATAGCCAAATATAGTTTGAACCAAAGGATAAACATTGATTAACATTTATATATATGTACACCAACACGCGTCTATTCAACTCATACACATATACGCCCCACTCCCACCCCCGCATTTCCGTCCAGCACCTTCCCCCTTCTCCCCTCTGCCCCTATTCCAGCAATACCAACATAGCATAACACCCAAGTCGTTTCAACAGATCAGTACTAAAATAGAACAGAGAATACTCACAGTCGCTTTGTAAACTTACTCGTACACTCACGCACGCGCGCTTGCACTCGCATGCACATACATATGTACGTCCGTAGCTTCTCACAGTAGTGCAAACATTCATACAAACACTTTTTCTCAAAAGAAAAAAGTAAAAAATAAAAAGGACAACTGTGGAGAGAGAGAGAGAGAGAGAGAGAGAGAGAGAGAGAGAGAGAGAGAGAGAGGGGGGGGGGAGAGATTTTCTTTCGGGTATGAGATTTTTCTCAAAGATATTCTTGGACAAGCATTAATAGCATAATCAGTTATTTAGTCTAGTGCTGAGGAACTTACATGCATACTGTGTAGTTTACAATCTGCATGCGTAGATGAATTCAAAGGATTATTGAATGAGTAGTTTATTTGTACAGTTTCAATTTCAGATTATGAATCAAAGTAAAAGCACAAGAAAAGGCATGCGTATTCCTTTCATCTTATTCTTTTATAAACAAATTTGAAGTCAAATGTGGTTAGTAATAGTATGGACTAGCGTCAAACTAAAATCAAGTATTCCAAAAGGATTGATGAAAATAACCACATTAGGAAACTGAACAGAAACAGATGACAAGTGAATGGGACATTATTTATCCTCTAAGCATAATAAGGATTTTGTTTCTTGTTGTTTTGTTTGTTTGTTTGTATTCGACTTTTTATGTATTTTTTCTTTTGAAAGTTGTTAATCAGTGTATCAGAAATTTCCCAAACTCCCTTCAACATTATTGCCATCAGATTTTACACAAAACAGGTTAATTTTCAGCAGCATTCATTGTGGTTAGGCAGCTTTTTTTTTGCGAATGTTACAAACATAATGTTAACAAGGTAATTTGATGCTGTTTATCCAGCCAACGTTGGGAATGACAGTAATATATATATTTTTTCCAAACATATTGACGATGTTACTTAGCATATAAACCATGTTCACTGTAGGTTCCATTTGGGAGAGCTTTGGAGCCGCAGGTTTTGATTCAGGGTCAGCTTTAGGGCAAGACCAAATGAGTGTGTGCAGTTCACCCAAGTGTAAAGGAGTATATAACTGGCCCTCTTTACTGTGGTGGAAAGGGAAGGTAGCCCCGGAGAAGGGGTGGTTTTAGTGCTCCAGTCCTTAAGGAGTGGGCTGGAGGATAAATGAAACCTTTGTTTGGTAGGTGGAAATAAACTCACAGGGGAAAGTGTCAACGATTTGAAAAAAAATCAGTGAAATCTTTTTATGATCGGTCTTCTTGTGTGCCTGTCCGTTTGTCTGTCTCTGTCTCTCCTTCTCATGTGTATTATATACCGTGGTTGGGGAGGGCTGCATATAGAGAAGATTTTACATATTCTATGATTGTTATATAAAAATGTTTTTATGTAGTGTCTTTCTCTCGATCTCTCTCTTAGTATCCCTCGCTATCTCTGAAATATTGCTGTCAGTCTGTCTGTCTGTGTCCGTCTGTGTGTCTGTCTGTCTCTCTCTTTCTTTCTTTCTCTCTCTCTGTCTCAGTATCTCTGTGTTTCTGTCTCTGTATGTCTGTTTGTCTGTCTCTCCCTCCCTCCTTCCCTCCCTCTCATTCTTTCTCTTGTCCATGTGCCTGCTCGTCTCTTTCGAGCATGTACCAGTTGTAAAAATAACTCACTAATTGCCCCTCCGTAGTTTGAAGTACTAGTAAAAAGCAAACACATTGTTTGCTCAGTAGAGCAGAGTTCTGGTTAATCCTTCCCCAGCCCCTCACAAATTGAGCCAAACGGTAATGTTTGAAGTCTCACTACACTGGTTTGTAGGAATTGAAGTCGCCAGAAATGTAGTACTTTTTCCTCAATCCCCGTCCTCTACCATCTCTCTCTCTCTCTCTCTCTCTCTCTCTCTCTCTCTCTCTCTCTCTCTCTCTCTCTCTCTCTCTTCTCTGTCTCACTCTCTCTCTCTCTCTGTCTCTCTCTCTCTCTCTCTCTTCCTCCCTTTCCCTTCCTCCCTCTCCCTCTCTGTTTCTCCTGACCAGCTGTAAAGGTGTAGTAGACACACGAGCCGTTTCGACTGTAGGGACTGAGAGGACAGGGTGAAACAGACCGGAAACGGTTGGTCTGTCATAGTAAACGTAGGTCTCAAACTGCCCCAGGCATTGGGGTCACCCGCACCGTTCAGAATAGATTGTGATCTATTCCAAACACACAGCTGGCAGCCTCCAACCAGTTAACACTAAGCATTGAGCCATGAAATTCCCTATTCGGAGACGAAGTATTTGAATAAAGTTGTAGCAAATTAAAGGCAAAATTTTTAAAACAAACATTGTCGGGAGAAGACAGTTGTAAAGTTTCTTCGCCTTTGATAATCAAAACTGCAAAACTCACAATGACTTTCACTTCACATTCATTTCGAAAGTATTGTGTTCACTCCCTCTGTTTCACACTGATAGGTCTGACATGGCTCATGTGTCAGCTTCTTAATGCAGGTCCAGTGGGACCTAATTCTGCTAACCTTTTCAGATTCCAGCTAAAAATCTCTCTCTCTCTCTCTCTCTCTCTCTCTCTCTCTCTCAAACATACATACAACACACACACACACACACACACACACACACACACACACACACACACACACACACACACACACACATGCACACACAATCTCTTGGTCTGTATTTCATGTTTGTCAGCTTGTTTTGTATCATTCAGAGATATGAGAAGAATTGGAGTTTGTTCAGCATGGATTCATCGCACTTGGACAGTTCCATGTGTGTTTCACCCAAATCTCCCAGCAATTAAGTGATAGATGCTCTGAGCTCACATAAAACCCTAAATGCTCTTAAAATCTTGAAATAGGAGGGAAGGGACAGGTCTATGAAACACTAAAATGACACTACCAATATGATTGGATGTTCTGATGAGCAGTGAACAGGTCAGTTTTTAATGTTGCAGGCTGGATTGAACTTGAGACATCAAGATAAAAAAAAAAAAAAGGGGGGGGTGGGTGGAATGATAGAGGTAAGCATTTGAACATTCACATCCCACTACTTAAGACACATGAGACTGCTTGTACGCTCATTAGTCATCCTCACTGTCACTTCATTGTCTTTTCACCATAAAAGATCTCTTTGTTTGGCCCCAGTTCGTCTTCAGGTGACCTCTTTTTCTCTGCCCATTTGGGTTCCACTGAAGGATTTGGTTAGCACGTGAAGTTGGTGGGACTCTAGCAATGTGTTCCAGTAAGCTGAGGTGTCATCTTCATACGCTGAAGACACTGCATTAATTGGTCTTCTTCCTTAGTTCTTCATTTGATATAAAATTGCCACATTTGATGACTGGGATTTTACAGGGATATTTGTTGTCAAATGTGTCAAATTTCTTTTCTCTGCTAATTTTCAGGTATCATGTCTCACAGTCCCATCTGTGCATAAAAGGGCAGATAGAACAGTGGTGTTATAAAACTGCATTTTTGTTCTCATTGAGCACTATTTACATTTTCAGATCATAGATGGTCGGTTGAATTAAACAGAAGTTTTCCCTATTCAACTCTTAAGGTCTTTGTCCATATCTCTGCTGCTATTGATTGATCGTCAAGATAGGTAAATCATTTCTTTTTGACAGAGTGGAGAATGAATGATGTGTGTGCCACAGCCATCATGTTCTTAGTTTTCTTGGCATTGCTGCTGATGTACTGATTCTGTCAACTGGAGACTGCAGGCCTTCAGTGCTGTCTGTCAGCGCAGCAGTGTCATCAGCAAATTTAGACTCATCCCTAAAAACATTACCCTTTTCTTGAGTGGATTTTTTTAAGTACCCAAAGGATGTCTAGTATGAGGAGGAGCTATGACTTCGGACATCCCTGACTATACCCACCTCTACTTCTGATGCAGTACTTTGAGTTGGCATAGATTATATGGATTACTTTGACAACTTTGATTGGTATGTCATACCCTCACGTGATACTCTGTGATGATGGTCTATGAAATCTGTCATAATAATGTATCTGATACTTAGGGGGAGCTTGGAAATTGTTACATATTTCAGTGATGCATCTAACTTAAGAGTGAGTATGTTCAGTGCATGACCATTTGGGCTGGAAATAGAAAAAAATTCACCTGGAAAGTGAGAGTGATTCATGTGATCATACTTTAGTCATCAAATACTGTGTATTCAAGAACCAATCAATATTCTCAGACTCATTTATATAAGTACTTTCCTTCCCTTCATGTAATCATAATTCCTGTAACTTGTGTTTTAAATTAGTGTAAAATGACTGTCAAAAAGAACATTGATTGAACAGAAAAATTGAAATTGTCATTTTGTATTTTTAGATTTGAAAAAAACTATTAATGGAAATTGTGGTTGTGTGTTATCAGGTTTGCCAGAATCCTTGCTCATTACCCCTATGTGGTGTTGCTGCTGGTGTTTGTGGTGACAGCAACATGCCTAGTGGTCTGCATCACCATTCCCAAGGAACTGGACTTCAGCCAACCCACAGCAGTTAGTGTTTCCATCTTTGTTTGTTTGTTTTTTTCTTCTTGGAAAAAAGGAATTTTCAAATTAAACTAAAGGAGGCTGTTTGCATGTTTGTGTGTACATGTGTGCGTGTATGTGTGTGTGTGTGTGTGTGTGTGTGTGTGTGTGTGTGTGTGTGTGTGTGTGTGTGTGTGTGTGTGTGTGTGTGTGTGTGAGTGTGTGTGTGTGCATGCGTGCGTGCGTGTGCACATGAGTACATGCTAACTTGCAACACTGGAAACTAGAGACTTGCTATCTTCCAACACTGGAAACTAGAGACTTGCTATGTGGATATATACAGTGTTTCAGTTTCATACTGCAGTTCCACTGTTGGGAGTATATAGATGATTGTCATATATGTTAACATTACAAATTCACAAAAGAAGACAAAAGAACAGAGGTATGCAAGTTTGGAGTTTGTTTAAGAGGAGTTCATCACAGCTGGACAATTCCATATTCACTCCACCTAGATCTACCAGCAATTATCTGGCAAACATCTTGATCCTGTGCAAAAATCCATTCTACTGGTCTTGAAAAAAAATGTCAACCACCAGATTTTGTTCTGTGCTGGAACCAGACATTGAACCAGTTTCAATCTGGTGCTCTCCCAACTGAGTTCAGATTGTGTTCTGTGCTGTCCTTTCAGTCTAATGCTCTCCCAACTGAGTTATTCCAGCTCATGAAAAGAAAACTGTGGTCACCTGTTGATTGAATCTGCATGGTTGCATTATCAACTTGGCGCTTTTAGGTACTAAATCTATGAGGCTACATGCAAGTATGAAAAAGCAGCAGAAGAATGACACACAAAGTATGAAAAAATAAAGCGTTCGCTAGTGTCAAAATTGGTTGGAAAAAGCGCTGTTAGACGTTTACAAGATATTTCAAAAAGCGCTCATGAAAGTAGACATCAAAAGAAATAAAGAAGAAGAGAGATAATTTTAAATATTCCACTAATGTTGTTGTACTTTGCTACAGGGATTTGAACCTCGTGGAACAGAGATCAGCAAACGGGTGCGGACTTATCACAGAATCATAGACAACATTGATAAGACACTGAACCTGCAGCCTTTCCACAGTGAAGATGCTCGTGTTGGTGTTGATCCTGTGGACAGTTCCTTGGATGCCAGCTTGGGTGTAGCAGGCAGTGACGGGAGTGGGGAGGAAGAGGAGGAGGAAGATGAAGGAGGAACCCTGTTCACTACCATTGATCAGAACATGCCTTGGAAATTCATAGCCAGGAACTACTTTTGTGGACTGCCCCGTCAGTATTGATTTATCACTTTTCTCTAGAAATCAATTGTGTTACTTCATACTCATTATGATTATAGTTCATTTGTTTAATAATGCTTGTGAAAGCTAACAGTAGCTGTCTGTCTCATATTACAGTTGCAGTATATCTATCCCTGTCATAGTTGCAGTATATCTATCTGAATGAAATGCAAATAATTTACAGTGTATTAGCATGTATCTATAATTCCCTCATTTCGTAAATATCCCATCATGTGTGAGATCTTAGAAAACACACCAGATACAACTGGAAAACCTGACGGGCCAGTGTTTTAAGCCTTATATGTAAGCTTTGACTAGAAACTGTGACTGGCAGAGATTTTTCACATGAAATGTGGTAATTTAGATTAATGTTTTGTAAGCTTTCAAAGGTGACAGGTGTAAAATGATAAAATTGACTGAAACTGTGTATTCACGTACTTTTTCAAAATTTAAACAAATTTAACTCTTCAACATTGTGACAAATATTCAAGAACCAGAAAAAAACAAAAGAAGAATAAGAACGCATATTTAATACAAGACAAGACAGGCGCAAATTTTCGGCCAACTGGCCTTTGTCAAGTGTAAGATTACAAACAAACACCAGATACAAAAATTAAGAGAAAAAGACTAAAACTTCCCTGCTGCTGGGTCCAGTGTGAGAAAAGGACCCACATCTGGAAAACCTGACAGGCCAGTGTGAGAAAAATCTTCACCCTTTATTTACCCTTTTCTCACACTGGACCCAGCATCAGGGAAGTTTCAGTCTTTTTCTCCTAATTTTTGTATCGGGTGTTTGTTTGTTTGTAATCTTATACTTGACAAAGGCCTGTTGGCTGAAAATTTGCACCTGTCTTGTCTTGTTGTATCAAATATGCGTTCTTATTCTTCTTTCGTGTTTTTCTCTGGTTCCTGTTTGCTTGAACGCGGGCAGTCACACTTGTTTTGGATTAAATATTCAAGAGTTTTGGTTTCACAGAAAGTTTTATCGTAACCTTTCTGTATTCTGTAGTTTGTGATGTATCATTCTTATAGGTAACTCAGTACTTTAGCAAGAAAGAAAATGATTACTGATACAGAGAAAAGATACTTAAAAGACCTTTTCATGACAAAAGAATGAATAATGAAACAATAACGAATGACTACAAATAGATATAAAAACACAAAGAAGAAATCTGTTTTTACATTTGACAGTTCACATGATCCAGATTTGAAATAACATATTTTTACAATTGACGAAACATTTGGTGCAGATGGACACAATATCTCTGTTCAAACAATTGACAGTTCATAGTGTTGTGTTATATTGTAATACAAAAGAACATTGTTTATTGTCAACAGCTTTGAAAAAGAATGTTTTTATTTGAGAAGCATGATAGTCAAGTGGGTAAACTCTGAACTTTCAGTTGAAAGGTTTGGGTTCAGTCCTCTTAGATAGCTCTGCTTGGTAAATAAAAGGTGAAGATTTTTCTGATCTCTTTGGTCAACACATATTCAAACCTGCAAGTGCCTGAACTCTTTGTGTGCATGAGGGCTGAATCAAAAGTCTTATCAGGCAGGCTGCCATTACTGAACTGTTTATAATGAAAACTTTTCAACTTGTATTGAAATGAAATATAGTCTTTGCACTGTGAATATACATTTAAGTATAATGACACTATACAGTGTAATTGTATGACATCATTGAAAAATGTGTTGTAACTAAATGTTCGTCTGAAAAATGGATTCTAGCAAAGAGCAGTTCAGATGCTGTTTCACAAGGCTCAAACTTGGTATGATCAAAATCCATGCCGATTTGATAGTTGTGTATGGAGACAAGTGTGTGTCATGCAGGACAGTTTGCCACTGGACTGATCATTTCAAGTGAAGAAAAACCAATTTGGAAGACTAGTAACAATGTGGACATCGAAGTGAGCCTGGAACGAGCAAACTGCTCTGCACATAAAGAGAATAGTTGAAGAGGATCTCTGTATTTCAATTCATGAAATTTGTAAAACTTACGGTGGTTCATATGACACAGTCGACAGGATCATGCTGTATGATCTTGAGATGTGGAAAGTGGCTGCCAGATGGATACTGCATGTTCTGAGAGTGGAACAGAAAAAACAGAAGATTCAGAGTTCTAAGCCATTGCTTGAAATGTTTGAGCTAGATGGCCTCAGTGAGTATGTGACATCATCACAGGCAACAGAACATGGATCACCTTCCATGGCATCCCAAACAAATGGTCCAATCAGAGGTGGATGGGCTTTTAATAACAAAAGACGAGTTGTACTGAAACCTGATTTTTCACAGCTTGAAAATACTTTCCTCCATTTTCTTCTACTCCCAAGGCTATGTGGCAGTAGATATTTTGCTTGAAAAGTTTACTCTTACCGCTAGATGTTATGAATAAGGTTAGAAGTCCATCCATCAGCAGTATCCGAATATGGGTACCAGCAAACCACCCCTCCTACATGACAGCGCAAGTGCTCATAAAGCCAGGGTCACTGTGACCCATCTGTAAGAACAGTCCTGACATAGTCCCATGTGACTTGTGGTTGTTCCCCTTTCTGAATCAGAACCTGCCTAGCATGAAGTTTTCAAGCTTTCAGGACATGGGAAAAGTAGTGAAATTGTAGATTACTGACATATCTCAATCAGACAATCAGAAAGCATTCGGTTCTTGGCTGAGGAGGTAGAAGGTCTGTGTGGAGAGATGAGAGTACTTTGCAGGACTGAAAATTTTATGTATGTTAGATTTCCCAGTTTTGTTTTATGAAGCTAGCGACAAGACTTTTGGATCAGCCTTCCTACATTAATGCGGAATATCAAATATGTGTGTGTGTGTGTGTGTGTGTGTGTGTGTGTGTGTGTGTGTGTGTGTGTGTGTGTGTGTGTAATTCATAAAAAAATTATGTATGCAAGTTAAAAGTCCTGTAAGTCAAGTCAGTGTCTAGTGGATTATGGCAACAGAAAGACACCCAGCATTCATGCCCACCCAAACTACAGACTGTGCAACAACAAAGTAGCGTGTGGCCAACGCGCCTAACAGTTTGAAGTCTCCATGCTCCTCAAAAAACTCAGAGTATGTGTAACATGCAGTGAGTCCAAATGATTTTAGAGAATAGTGCTATGCAATAATAGTTATTATGATTTGATGAATGTTCATTTGCCACTTTCACACATTCGCACATGAAAGTACAAACAGATAATAGTGCCATGCAATAATAATTATGATTTGATAAATGTTCGTTTGCCACTTTCACACATTCGCACATGAAAGTACAAACAGATGCTCGCGTAATTATATGCAGACACTCATACACATACATGTGCACATGCATGCATGCACACACACATTTATGTACACACATACGTGCGCGTGCATGCACACACACACACACACACACACACACACACACACATACACACACACACACACACACACACACACACACACACACACACACACACACACACACACACACACACACACACACACACACACACACAAGCACAAAACACACACACACACACACACACACACACACACACACACACACACACACACACACACACACACACACACACACATGCACACACCTGTCTCTGCCACCATCTGTGTCTCATCTCTGTCTGTCATTGTCTCCTCCATTGTCACAATTTTGTGTGAATATGCACTGGACTTGAACAGTATATCATATTGATGAAATATGTTGAGAGGGCATATTATCCTAATTATGACTCTTGTTTCACTTTTGTTATCCTTTTTGGTTTTGTTGTCTCTTGTTTCACTCTTGTTCCTTTTTTGTTTTGTTGTTTTTTGGTGTTTGTTGTTGTGTTGTTTTTGTTATTGTCTAGGACATTGCAGATGAAGAGATACATTTCACTACCATAATAATCTACATTGTTTTAGTGACAGATTGATTCAAGGATAGATATAGAACCCATATGCTAAGTAAGACATCAGGGCCTTGCCAGCATGTAGTGTTTATGCACAGGTATACGACTTATTTTCTATAATGATTTTGTATCCTATTCATCACATGGCATCTGTGGTGTCTGTGCATATGGAATTTATTTTGGATATGGAAACCTTGTCCTGAGAAACTAAACCTAAAACTGTTTCACAAAAAGGATATTGATGGTTTGTTTCAGGGAAAGACTATGTGCGAGTCATGTACAAAGCAGAAGATGGTGGCAGCTTGCTGAGTGCTGAAAAGCTTCGGACCATCTGCCAGCTAGAAGAAGAGTACTATGACAAGTTCAGTGGCTACACATCATCCTGTGAGACTCGCCATCAGGATAGTCACCAATGCTGTCGTCGTCTCTCCCTCCCCAACTTTGTGGCCTTAGTAGCCAAAAAGACCTCATGCCACAACATCACCGACAGTGACATTGGTAAAATGTTCCGCCTGTTGAGTGCATGTGCAGGGTATTACCACAACTTCACCCTCGGTCCAGCATGTGGGAAATTACCCAAAGAAAAAGTCTGGTATGGAGGATTCTATGAGCATCAGGAGTCATGTCCTGGAGTTCCACGCAAGTGCACAGGCCGGAATTTGGTGTACACAGTTCTGCACTACCTGGTGGACCACCAGTTCCTCATCAGACCTGCAGTGCCCAAGTCCAACCCCCCTCTAAGCTATGTGGCAACATTTCTGCCTGTGGCAGCCAGTGAGTCCAATATGGGTCTCTATGAACATCTGGAAAAGCTGCCTCGTATCTACAAAGGAGTGGAGGTGGCAGGAGCATATTTCAATGTAAAGCATGGTTTGTTTGAAAAATATTTGGTGGGAGATTCTGTGTGGTTGGGTCTGGCAGGAGCTTTTATCTTTCTGGCCATGTGGGCCTACACAGCCTCCATCTTCGTCACCTTCATGACATTCCTGTCCATCTTCTGGGCTTTGGTCACCGCCTACTTTCTGTACACCTTTGTTTTTGAAATTAGCTTCTTTCCTTACATGAACATGATAGCTGTAGTCATCATGATAGGCATTGGTACAGATGATCTCTTTGTGTACTGCAAAGTTTGGCATCTGGCCAAATCAGAGAAAAACAACGGAGTTTTGGAGAAAATCATTTGTGACACATTACGTCATTCCGTTCTTTCCATGCTTGTCACCAGTCTCACCACTGCAGCGGCATTTTATGCCAATTATATCAGTGACATCACAGCCATACGCTGCTTTAGTATATATGCTGGAACCAGTGTTATCTGCAACTTTGTGCTGACCATTACCTGGATGCCTGCGTCTATCATGCTATATGAGAAGTGGTGTAACTTCTACATGTGTCAACAGGCTGAAGTGTACACAGGAGAGTTTAGCATTTGTTACTGTATCTGCAAAGTACCTTACAAGCTTTACTACCTCATCTCAGACTGGTCGAGAGTGTTTTTTGAGCAGATTTTACCTTGCCTTGTGATTAAGTTGAGATACCTGTGGCTATTTTTGTATGGATGCTTAGGTATTTGTGCTGTCATTGTCCTGTTCTACTACCCTCGCCTCAGACTACCTTCCAGCAAAAAATTCCAGGTTTTCAGTGATGACCATTTGCTGGAGAAGTATGATTTTCACCTGAGGAATGTATTTGGTTTTGAAATGGTGAATGAGGAGGACACACCTAGTTTCCCCCTCACCATTGTGTGGGGGGTCCACCCTACCGATTATGGGGATTACCTTAATCCCAAAGACAAAGATGCTCTTAATTTTGATAGTGATTTTGACCTTACCGCTGCCGATTCACAGGTTTGGATCTTGGAGTTTTGTCAGCGGTTACGACGGACAGAGTTTTATCAAAGAAGCCATGGCATGCAGCTCACCAACTGCTTTCTTGAAAACTTTGTGAAGCGTTACATGAAGCAGTCGTGCAGTACAAACATTGCTAACCCGCTGTGTTGCAACAACACTGTGTTTCCCTTTCCCAAACAGATCTTCATGGAGTGCTTGACTCACTACATGCAGGATCTGCCCAAGACTCCAGGAGTACACTATTCCCAACACTCCCCTGGACCTCGCTTCAATGATGGGCATGTCACAGCTTTCATTGTGCAGTTCCAGAGTGTGGAGCGTTACACTCATGACTACCAGCAAGTACAGACTTTCTACAAACGTGTCAACCGCTGGGTGACAGAAGAGATGCTCAAAGCACCCAAAGAAATGCGCTATGGCTGGTTTGTCAGTTATCTGGATTTCTACGACCTTCAGCACAGTCTGGTATCAGGAACGCCAATGGCTCTGGGTGTGTCACTTGCTGTAGTGGCACTCGTCACTTTTTTCACTACCCTAAACGCCCTGATCAGCTTGTATGCTTTGGTGACCATAGCCTGCATCATCATGGTCACTTTGGCTTCTCTTGTGCTGCTAGGCTGGGAACTCAACATCCTGGAGTCAGTGGTCATAACTGTGGCTATAGGCATGTCAATCGACTACACTTTACATTATGCTGTCGCTTATCGCCTGGCTCCTGACCTCGACCGTGAGATGAGGGTTGCCTCCTCCATCAGTCGCATGGGCAGTGCCGTAGCCATGGCAGCTTTGACCACCTTCGCTGCTGGGGCATTCCTTATGCCGTCCACTGTTCTGGTGTATCGCAAGTTTGGAACCTTTCTAATGCTGTTGGTGTCAGTAGGCTGGGTCTATTCTACCTTCTTTTTCCAGTCTCTACTGCGGCTGATGGGACCACAAGGTGGCTTTGGTCAGTTCCACTGGCCAGCGTCTGACTGTTGTGGGCCAGCCTCTAGAGAGCGTGTTGACAAGACAATTTACGCTTTTTCAGAATCCACCTTGAGTTCATCATCAGCAAACCATGCCAGTAGCACTGAGACACATGAGTTAGAGCCACTCACAGATCTCCATGACTCCACACCACGTCTAATATCTCACCACCCTCTTCATCATTGTTCCTCTCACCATCATCACCCTCATCATCATCATCACCATCACCATCATCGACCTCGTTCTCGAGGGCAGTACACCCAGGTTCAGACTGATATAGACAAGGAGGAAAATAGAGGTGTGAACAATAGAAGTGAAAGAAACACAGATGTCCCCAAACGAGAACCAGTGGTGAGTTTTGAATCGCCAAAGCCTGTGGAGAGAGAACGCAATGAGAGTGAAAGGACGTGCAGTGTGTCAGAAGCAGATAGTGGAGTGGCGCTGGCGCAGACAGACCAATCACCAACATGTGCCGCTCAGACTTCATCAGCTCAGGGGGCCTGTCAGAGTCCTGTTGTGACCATCATTAGACCTGTCTCTGCTGACCTGTCCCATGAAGGATTTCCACAAGCTGTCCAAGTGCTGTAACCTTTTTCTTCTCTCCCCACCCTCCCTTGTTCATGCACATAGTCACTTTAGACTTTTTATTCATTTCATTTGAACACAAAGCACAAATATGTTGTGAGCAGTGTTTGTGTGTGTTTGCTATCAAGTACTGATTTTTAAAGTGCAAGTTCATTTTCCTTTTTTTTTTCTTTTTTTTGGGGGGGGGGGGGGAGAGGAGATGGGTTGATTGCTACACATGTTTAATAAAGGTGGCAATCAGTGAGTGTAATCAAAGAGGCTTATCTTAAAAGAAAGTCAGAATTCTTGCGGTTCAGAACACAGCTGTCAAGTTTTGAGAGTTCATTTCAAAGAAATATTAAGTTTGTCATTTAACTCCAGGTTCTTCTGAGTTACAGTCTGTACTATAACCTCAAGTCATTGACCCCAGTGAACTGAAAGTCAGTGTAGGTAAAATTTGTCAAAGAATGTCTTGGCTGAGCTGAGATGAAAAGTCATTACATTAGGGTTATATATTCAGTCCAAAAGTGTGTTCATGTAAGTGGTTATAACTATACTTGCAATCATAGTGGCTGAACATGTCTGCCTGCTGTGGGACATAGTTGAAAAAACTGCCTTATCATCACGAGATCTTTGAGAAAGATTGCTCTTCTAGTGTCAAGATGTTTTCTTTCTTTTCCATTTATTTGTACAATTATATTTAGGAAATGTTAAAAAGAAATGTCCCAGAATGATTAATGTTTCTTTTTCAGTATAAAAAAAAAGGAAAAAAAAAAGGAAAAAAGAGGAGGAAATACTGGGAGGGAGGCTGTGTGTGTTTGTGGGTGTTTGTATTCATGTATGGTGGGTGTGTGTGTGTGAACAAAATGTATCAAAGATTTCTGGCCTGTTTATCGATGGATTTGTACTAAGGTTGGCTTGTACATCAGCCGCATTATAAGGGGTTCCTTGAATGTGTTTATATTTTCCCAGCAGAGTCCAGAGCTTATTTAGCTCTGGATGTAAATTGTTGGGGCCAAAAAAGCCCACAGTTGTTTAAATTATGAAATTTGAACCAATATTTTCCCAACTGTCAGTCCTTTGTGTGAACCATTTTACCACAGTGGCTGATTTACTTCGTAATTTTGCCCATTGTCTTCATGAGAACAGGTATGTAAGTATTGTAAGTAAAAGGAGATTGTTATTATAATTTGACCATTTCAGCTTTGTTCATTTATTGATTTATGTATATTATTTACTTATTTATTCATGTATTTATTCTTTTTTTTTTTAGTAGTTTATTCATTCATTCATTTATTTATTTATGTATTCATTGACTTATCTGTTTATATTCATTTCCTGTTGGTGTTTTCTTTCTTTTGCGGTCTGTTTATTTTTGTATATATTTATTCCGAATATTCATTTCTTTTTTTTCCTGTCTTTCTTTTGCTGTAAGTTTATTTTGTCTTTCTTTGTTTGATTTCTAATTTGGGGCACTAGTAGTGCAATATTTAGAATTCAGATTGCATCTGTGTGTTTGACTTTAAACTAACAATGTTAATATTCAATAATAATATTTATATCATGTGTGATGTATGTTAAGACTGTTCAGATGATACTTGTATGTTTATTGGACTGGCATTTTGATATATAATATGCAGAGAGAGAGACATTGGAAACTATTGGATCAGATCATCTGAGGGAGGAGTTAGTAGAGATATGATTGTAAGATATGTCATTAAAAACCTGTTTGCTTTTATTTATGACGTAAAAACGGTAATGTTATTTCTTGGCTTGGAAGCAACTTATGCCACAAAAGTCTTTAAATGACTAATTTCCAGTGTGTGTGTGTGTGTGTGTGTGTGTGTGTGTGTGTGTGTGTGTGTGTGTGTGTGTGTGTGTGTATGTGTATGTGTGTATATGTGTGCATGTGCATGCGTGCCTATGTGTGTGTGCATGTGAGTGTTTGTGTGTGGTGTGTATGGATGCGTTTGTGTGTGCGTGTGTGTGTGTGTGTGTGTGTGTGTGTGTGTGTGTGTGTGTGTGTGTGTGTGTGTGTGTGTGAGATCTGTTTGACTGGCTGTTTTTTTTTTAGTGTTTTTTTTTTCATTGAATATTTTTGACACTGTACAAAGTTGCCAATACGATATTGTGAATATACCAATATATTATAACATTGTATATTTTACTACACTTTGTCTCTCTCTGCCTCCTCCTTCTCTCTGCTTGACTGCTTCCCCAGATGTACTGTTCTGTCAAAAGACTGGCTCATAAACTATAGGAACGACATTATGTATGGTATTATCTGCAAAAACTGTATAGGATTCTTTCATATGTGTATAATATGTCATCATACTAGGTCAGATGGAGGTGAAGTGCGCCGTGTTAAAGTTTCAACCATACTGCAGTCTTTGTCATTGGAAATATATTTTAAACATTATAATCATTTTGGAACCAGACAGTCTCAGTGATTGGTTTGATGTAAAAACAGGAGTGTGCAAAGGTTGTGTTTAGTCCACTGTATTGTTCATTATTTACATGGACAGGATCACAAAGGAGGCAAATCCGAATCTTGAAGCCTGAATGAATTAGCATTTGCTGATGACCAAGACCTAATTACCATAATGAAGATGCAGAAGAGCTACAGGAACACCTCAGTAACTTTAACGCAAGGTGTGAAGATTATTACATGAAAACCAGTGTGCCAAAACAAAAATTATGAAGGTGAACAGAAGCCCAGGCAAGCTGGAATTACAGGTCAACAACTTAAAAGAGAACTAAAACAAGTTGAAGAATTCAAATATTTAGGAAGCATCTTTACACAGAATGGTAGCATGGATAGGGAAACTGAAACAAGAATCCAGAAAGCAAATGCAGTGACTTATCAGCTGACCTCTCTGCTATCATATCTTCACATACCTATGGATACAAGGCGCCAACTAAGCTCTATTTTTATACCAGTGCTTTGTTACTAATGCCAGACAAGGACACTGAACCAAAGACAAAAAAAGCAAAATAACAGCTTGCAGGATGAGGTGTCTCAGAAAGACAATGAATGTCACACTTCTAGACAAGATCAGAAATAAAATTATTAGAGACACTGTGGGGACTGTGCCATGTCTAGAATTTATAGAAAAAACTGAGGCTGAAATGGTTGTCACCTCGTGAGGCTTCAAATGAACAGCCAGCATACAAAGCTTATGACATAAAAAGGCGCATAGGCATGGATCCAGAGGAAGGTGTCATCCTAGGAAAAGATGGATAGAAAGTGTGAAAGAAACAATTGAAAGAATCAACCTAACTATGGCAGACGCCACCCATCTAGCCCACATCGGAAAGCTGCATCTCCCTTTGACACGTAATGGCACAAGAGGACAGAAAAAGTAAAGTAATTATTTTGGAAATTTATTTTAAATGATATAATCATTCAATCTTAATTTTACAAAGTTCCTGCTCAGACAGATTATACTTTAGACATAAAGCGAAATTGATCTCCTTTGATTCTCATTGCAAAGAGTATTTGTTCTCTTGTATTCTTTGTTTTCATAGTATGCTGTACTGTGGATGATGACATCGCTGGTGCTTGCTCTAATTTTACATCCTGAAAGAAAACAACAACATATTCAAACAAACAAGCAAACAAACAGAAAAATACAGCAAAAGAAACTCAGCAGGGAGTAGGAGAGGGTTAAAATCATAGATGAGGGAAGGGGAGGGCCAGTAGATATTTTTATACTTTTATTTTAACATGAGAAATGGGAATAAATCAAGTGTGCTGATATTTATATTTTCAGTTAATTGTGTTACTATTTAACTAAACTGACATTTAAGACAAGGAATGATAAGAATGTTACACTGACTTCGTGATTTACGTTCACAGAGGCCTTAGTTTTTCTCTCAAATTACATGATTTGTCATACGTATGTAAAAATTAAAAATAAAAACTACTGCACGCACAGACATAAAACAGATGTCACTGAATAGATATCGAAATGTATTTAAAAAATATCTTTCTGATGTCAGTAGATTTGATAGTTGATTTGGTATAAGACGAGTAACCCAAAATAGAATACATAGGCCAGACAACAACTGTTTGGACCCCCTTTAGATCACTGTGTCACATAGTTTACCCCTCAGTAAAAATTCAGTTCTTCTGAATCATTAGATGCTGTAACAAGTATCTTCATCATCAGATTCAAGTTAATGCACTTATTTGACAGTTTCAGTCACAATGTTGTGTTCCTAATGAACTGGTCTTGTTTTTGCACAGCCGTGTTGAAAACCGAACAGGTAGGGAATTTGCATCCATTCAGATTAGAATTGATGACTAGTTCAAAAATCGAAGGGTAGGTATTGTGAAAATAAATGTCTGAAGTATCCCAGCATGAGGATTTAATTCCCTTCGACAAATTTTAGAAAATGAGAGATCAGTGGTCTGTTTGAAGAATGTTTTGACACACCCTCTGATGTAAATAGAGGCTCCGAATTCTGTTGCCAACAACACTTGATTGAGTTAATGACACCAAACTGATACTGTGTTTGAGCAGCTGCCATTAACATGGAACTGCTGCATTATTGCAGAGTTTTTGTTGTAAGACTATAAGGGGCATTAGTCTTATCAGGAACATTGTTGCTGTTGGTTTTAGGTCAAATCTTCATTACATTTCACTTCTTGGCAATCATTAGTCATGGAGAGGAACTTGAGTTGTTGGCATTGTCTGCTTGTCAAGGCTGAAGTTGATGGTCTGTCTCCTTTGAGCCTGGTCTTCTTCTGGAGGCATCTCTTATCTTTTAGTTTATCAGATTTTGTTGTTTGTTTGTTTTTTTGAAAGTGGGAGTGCACTTTCTGCACTCCCTGTCTCCTTGTTCATCTGCTTGTAGCAGTTTTATCTCTTGAATACGTGTCTGTACACTGAAGCACATTGTTTTTAAAGTTAGGATAAACATTTTACTTTTAGCTTCTTCCCTGTCCCTGTTTTCCACAGAAAATGTCCTTTAAGATGTAGCCATCCTTCAGGTGAGAGGCATGATCCAACCAATTCAGGGGACTTTGCTTCAAGAGGATGTACTCGTATATGGATGGTATTCTTACTGTTTCATAAGTGTACACACTTACATATATATTTGTATGTATGTTGTGGTTTTAACCAGGGATGCTGAAGATGCACCTCAGGTGGCGCGTGTGGAAAGTATTCAGTGTTTGGTTTTGTCTGGAGTGTAGATTTCATGTTGTTCTGCCAGAGAGGAGAGCTTACTATGCAAGCTTTGTAATCTGGACATGTGTGCTTGGTCAACTGCCTTGTTGGACCAGATTGTTAGCCAGTGCCCTGGTGCACAGCACATGTATGTTTCCTTGAAGCATTCTCAGTGTTAGAATTATTTCAATTGTACATACATTCTTGCAAAAACACGAAAACAGTTTGAACATTTACAATGATTCCAGGAGAACATGTTGTGCACATGGGCCCTGGAGATTGTAGTGGAAGTCTTTTTGGTGTGTTTGTTGAGCTCTACATCAAGTTAGAAGTTGTTGGTGATCTGTGCTTTATGCACACCTTATCCAGTTATGAACATATTGACTTGTCTTGAACAGTTTTCAACTTCTAGGTCAAAGTTCCTGATATTGTTAAAAGGTGGCTTACTTATCCACATTCTGCCATATTGCTTGAGTTTTCTTAAAGCTAACTCTGCAAGCTGCAGCATAATGATTCATGAGCAGTCGCAGGTGTTTTGTGTTGATTAGTCCCAGCTACATCATACGTGAACTGGACATCCCCTAATGTTTGATTTCTGTTTGATCTTTTATAATGGGTGGATTACATTCACTTGCCAATCCAAAGGCATGCTTAATTTAAATTAGACCAGCGAAAAAAAACAACTGAATGCTGTTGCAGCCAAGACATAAACTTGCTTCACTGCATGGAGAATGTCAAAGGATTTTTATATGGATCAGTTAAATATTTCAATCACCTAGATATCTTTGTGAAAAGATTGCACAGTGCTGAGAAGGGTAGATTAGCATCGGGTTATGGGTTAGACAACAAATAGGCTTAGGGCAGTTTTCTGTTAGTCTTAAGTTTGAACAAAAATGAGGGTTTGTATAAATTGCAGATACCAGCTGAATGTGATTGAACAGTTAAATACCATAACCCCTCACTCCTCTAAACATCTCCGTTCTCCCTTTTAATACCATAACCTCACACTCCTTTAAACATCTCTGTTCTCCCTTTTAATACCATAACCTCACACTCCTTTAAACATCTCCGTTCTCCCTTTTAATACCATAACCTCACACTCCTTTAAACATCTCCGTTCTCCCTTATAATACCATAACCTCACATTCCTTTAAACATCTCCGTTCTCCCTTTTAATACCATAACCTCACACTCCTTTAAACATCTCCGCTCTCCCTTTCAATACCATAACCCCACACTCCTCTAAACTAAACATCTCCGTTCCCCCTTTTAATACCATAACCTCACACTCCTTTAAACATCTCCGTTCCCCCTTTTAATACCATAATCCCTCACTCCTCTTAACAACCCCTGCCCCCCACCCCCACATCTTACTGTACTACTTTGAAAAAAGAAACACACTGAGCTGAATACATAACTCATTTAACTGAGAATCAAAGGAAAACAGTGGACTTGAATACACTTTCTTTTAGACTGCGTGTTGAGTCTTTGTTACTGTATAGTTGGCTGGATTTATCAGTCTGTAAGCTGAAGATTTGTAATCAGTTAAAATGTTTGAAGATGTGCAAATGAGATGCTGATGCTGATGTTGATAATGATGTTGATGCTGGTTGTGCTGATGGTGATAATGATAGCTGTGATGTTGGTGGGGCATGGAAAATTATGGTGGTGATGTGCCTCTTCAGTTTGTATGGACTTTATTTTCTAGCCAATTTAAATCTCAGGATTAACTAAACAAGGAGCTACAGATTCTGCATGAATTTAAATGACTGGGCTCTTGTTTGACAGTAGTTACATAAATCTTTTTCAATTATGAAAGTGGGAGTGGGCAAATTGATTGACTTTCAAATCACATACTTTTATTATTTCATAGCATTACATGATGCATGCTGGTGTCAGTTGTTGAGTTACTGGTAAGTTTTGACCTGTCCTGGGGTCTTTATCCAGCCAATTTTGGCTGTGATGTTGGCTCTGTCTTTGTTGGATGAGTCAGAGACCATCAAAACACCACAAGGGCTTGAACAATTCCATACACACTTCAACCAAATTAGCCAGCAGTTGCCTGGCAGACTCCTTGAGCCTGCACAAAACCTTATGGACTGGCAAGGTCTTGAAGTGGGTGGGGAACAGGACCAGTAAAGCACTGAGACTGCCAGAAAGATTGGAGCATTAAGATAGGCAGTGAACAAGCCAACTTTTACATTGTAGGATGGAATTGAACTTGACACATGGGATCTTTAGTCTATGGCCCTGTTGAGAGAGTCTGCCAGCCTACGTAGGAGGAGTACATTGCTAAGAAACCAGACTCTAAATTTCATGGAAACATTCTGGGCTCAGAAAATCAAAATCAAGAAGAAACTCCTAAGAAATCCTCTGTGTGTGTGTGTGTGTGTCTGTGTGTGTTGGTGTGTTTGGGAGGGGTTGGGTTCGATTATCACTAAACAGAGGCAGTGGATTTGAAGTTTCTGCCATCTGCAAGTTCTCACATCATGTGACTACCAGTACCACTCATCCAATGAGGATAGCGCCAGCCTCAAGGCAACATTTGTCCTAATGAAGACAGTAGAGGTCAACAAGTCAACATGTAACTGATGAAGATAATTTCATTTTTATGTTTGAGAATAGTCACATGAACCTTTACTATTAAGTAATTGTGAGTTTAGTGCTACAGCTGCATGAAAGGAACAGTATGGTTGTCTCTCTTGTAAAGGAAACAAACAGAATGACAAAAATAAGTGACGAAATGGATGATTTGCTGGACAGAATAAACTGTCTGGTCTTAAATACAAAATGAAACAAAAATCTGCCAGGAAGGCAATGTGAAGTGAATAAATAAACAAATAAATAGATAAATTAAAAGAAAAAAAAGGCTGTTTGGGGTATGGGAGCAGCTCAGAAAATCCTCCCATGACACCCTCCCGGAGCATTCTGTCAGTATTAAGGCCCTTCAGTGGAAAGGCTGTGTGCTACTGCTAGCAAAGCAAGCAATGCATTTTGTTCTGTATAGAAATGCTGTGGATGGCAAGTGGAGTGGGGCGTCCACACATGTAGAGCAGCAACCCTCAGGTAGCAGAATTCCGCAAAGCATAGAGAAAATGATCTAAACAGCTAACAGAGCACACAATGAAGATAAAAGAAAGAATCTGGCAGAAAAGTGTTCAGAAAATATATTTCTTTAATCTAGGGAAGCAGTCTTGTGTGGTTCAAGATTTATGAAAAGATTTATGACTGTCAGGAACCGCATTGTCAGGTAGAGGACGTATGTTGTTACGGCTCCAAGAGATGGAAAGTAGGGTTGTCTCCCTTGCAAAGGTATAGACAGAAAGACAAAAACAAGCAGGTGTTATAGTGTTCATAAAAAGGAGAATGTTAGTATGACTTCCTTGCCTATCTTGCAGTTGGGAGAGTTTGGAAGGGTAAAAGGGGAGAATGTACATATATCCATCATGTACACATGTTATACATTCTACTTCTCATGTATTCAAATTTATTTTGTCTACAAAATCAAGATGAAAATATTTGCACTGCATTTTGTTATTTTACTTCTTCTGTCCTTTTTGTTTTGAGCTTCAGTTTCTTGGGACAGTATGTATTAAATTGCATTTGAAAATACCCACAAAGATATGCTTGCTCTCTAGTGGAAATGTTCATCTGTCTCTGATTCTTTCCCTTGGTTTGTTTCTCTTGCACACCCACACCCACTCACTCTTTCACACCCTTGCCTCCCCCCCCTCCCCCACTCCTACATGCTTTCCTCCTCATAGATGTGCACGTATGTATAGCATACAAATATAGTTGTACACTCATGATCACACACACGCAGACGCACACACACTCACTCTCCCTCCCTCCCTCTCTTTCTCATTCTTTTGTTTTGTCTTTCTTTCTCCTTTTCTCACCTTATGTGATCTGGATAACTGTTCGATAGCATGTTAGAAAATGTTCATGTTTGAGGAAGATGACTGGCTGCCTATTGTCGTAGTATTGAGTAAGACAGTTTATATAAAAGTTATACCATAATTGATAAGTATTTGTGATGAGATAGATTTTCAATACATACACAAAGTGGGACTTTGCAATGAAAAAATTAGTTTAACTCCACCCCAGATGTTCCTTTAAGAGCACAGTATGATTATGATTGTAAATGTTTAGAATTGCCTTCTTCAGGACTACACCTTTGCTACCAGATTCCGTGCTCCCAATGCCAAATGAAAAAATCATGGTGCGATCTGACGCTATATGGGGCAACTTTATGCTTGTTTATGATCCTTTGTACTGAAGCAAATAACTTATGCACACTGTTGTCAAGCTTTCAAGAAAAATAATTTGGCTAGTATTTTTTTTAATGTAGGCCTATGCTCCAATGAACATTGATTGATTGAACAACTTAGACTGAACAGCTTCAAGGTTCTTTACAGTTTTCTGCCTCATCTGGTGCTTCTTTGACCTGAAATGGCCTGAAAGTTTGTGGATACCTGCTCAATTAAAGTTATTTTAATTGCCTTCACAGCGACACAAGACACAGAATACAGACGCTGTGCCAGCCTCTGCTGTTTTCGAAAGCCATGTGCTCATTTCCTTGACATCATGATCAATTCTTCGTGAAATCCACTCCCAAAACCGCTTATTTTTGCAGTCTTTGTCAAACGTTTTTGCTGTGGCAGGCCCTCTCTCCAGAATATCGGCTCGAGACATGTTCATACTTTCAATTAGTTTTGCCATCGGTTCTGAAAATATCACCGGAAGTGACTTCAGCGGAAAATGATACCGGATTTATCTCCCTTCCCGAAGTTTCGTCGTCTGCTATGAGAAATCAACAGACTGACTAACAGCCGACTGTTTCGCAGAAGAAAAACGATATCAGTCGAATTTTTTTATTTTCTCGGAACGCGCATTTTCTTCTTGGGAGCAGCCTGTGGATTTTCTCATTTCCGAGAAAAATTATGAGCCCTGCAGATTATTTCTTTCTTTCTTCTTTATTCAACTTTTTTTTTTAAAACAACAACAACCACACACACACACACACACAGAACAGGTAGGACCAGAACAACAACAACAACAACAACAACACACACACACATATATATATATAGGTAGATAGATCCTCCTCTCTCCACTTGCCCCAAATTCCAATACACACCACTTGTATTGATGCACGTGCGAGCAAACAAACACACACGCACACACACACACACACACACACACACATGTTCACTTAATTGAACAGGTATAAGTTTCCAAGTTGATTTTCCCTTTCTCCCCCGTTTGTAGCCCCATTTCTCATTTTTCTTTGCAGTTAAATGTCTGAATGTTATCAGTGGTGTTGGTGCATAGTGAAAGCTGTCTGTCAAGTGTTCGTATCCTTAGGTACATTTTGTTTTCTTTGATGTCATTAAGTTTTCCCGCTTGCTATTTGTGATTATTATTGTTATTATTATTTTTGGGTATAATGATGACTGACAGTACTTACCTCACCATTAAAATGTACCAGTTACACATTTGGGACTGACTCATGAATAGTGTGATGTGGTGAGGTGATAAGAGTTTTCAGTTATTCAGGAGGGATTCATTACACAGAGCATTTCCATATGTGCTCTACCCATATCTCATCTGCCAGAAATTATCTGGTAGACATGTTGAATCTGGACAACATCTTACGTGTTGGTAAGATCTTGAGTGCTGGTTAAGTCTTGGAATGGAAACGGGAATGAGAGAGGGACGTATGAAACATTAAGCCGACATCACCAGAATGATTGGAACATTAGGATGGGCAGCAGCCAGTTTTTATGTTGTGGGCTGGGATCTTGAGTGCATGGCTCTATCAACAGAACCAGCCAGCCCACATCCAAATACTAACCTACTCTCTCATTTCTCATTGTACACAAGTATTGCTCTTGACACATCTTTTTGTTTTTCTTTACACCAGTATGTAGCATTAAATCAGGAAAGTTGCTGTAAGAGAGGTGAACAGACTTCAAACATAATTTTATCATACATGTTACATTTTTACTAGCCCAGTTTGGGTGTTTATGCTGTTACAATATCAGCTGATAATTGTGTTAAAAATTTGCAATTTTGTTGATTAAAGAATGTTTGTGTTTTCTTTTCTTGTTGTGTTCAAAAATTGTTTTCATTACAAATATCGTGATTTGTCAGTTAACATGAGTGATCCTTTGTAAATGAAGATTCTATGATCTACAAGAGAGTATCTGCAGCTTTAATGTCATATTAAATAACCATGCACATGAACTTTTGCTATTGAGAGTCTCTGTTATGTCATTGAGCTTTTATTCCCATGAGCTCAAGACTATGTTTATGCCAGCTTTACACTACAGACTGGTTGCCTGGTTCATTCAGTATCTGCACATTCTCTGTGTTATGTGTAAGCAAGATGAAATGCTTCAATAAATTTTCCAGACTAATAAGGGGACTGGTCTTGAAATACGTTTTTTTTCTTTTGTCTTTTTCTTTTTTCTGTGGATTCAGAATGATATGAAACAAGGTTGTTTGTGTTTATGTTGTGAGCTGTGAAGAGTTTTCTGGTCAGGATTTCTCTGTTCCCGAGATATGTACTAAAGCAAAGATTCAGCCCAGTGGAAAGGCTGGAATAAAAATGCTAAATGTTTAAGATGACCAATGCAGTTTTTAGGTAACAAGCGCTAAAAATATCAGTATATTTCAGAAAATATTTCTTTCCTGGATATTACAGAAGTAACCTTAAAGGTATTCATTCGGCTGACTACATGTAGTAATGGCTGTATGAAATTGTGTGATTTGATGTCTCTAATTTCAAGGTCACTGGTGAAAAGGTGTAAAAATGGACCAGAGATTGTTTGCAAGACTTGAGATCTTTCATTTTGTTTGGCTATATCTGTGTACTGTATTATTTTTATTTGAATATTGTGTGCTTCTACTGTTGAGTTAAATGTTTGGTTTCCACGGTAGATGACATGGTCTGTCAGTCCATACTGACTGATGTGAACACCCTAACCCAGTTTTGGTTCCCTTTTGTTAGGTTCTGTCTGCTGGTAGATTGTAGTATTGGACATGGGAGCAAAGTAAGTGGCGCTGGCAGAGGGGGTTATTTGTTGTGTTGAAATTATTATTGTTTCGACAAAACTGCAAACCAACCAACCACAGGAAAGAACACCAATAAACAAATCATCATCCCTCAACAAACAAAACAAAAATTATACAAAACAGAAAAAATAAGGAAAAAAATACAAGAATAAAGAAAACACACACATTTTGGTTAGAAAGGAGAACACACACACACACACACACACACACACACACACACACACACACACACACACACACACACACACACACACATTTAATAGAACTCAATATGATTTACCATTTTTGTGAAGGTTTTGTGGCTGTTGTTGTTTTTATCTGTTTGCTTTTTCTCCCCTTAAAATTTCTTTAGCTGAATCATATGCACATACGCACGCATGCATGCATGTACATTTCACATGCTGACGCAACCACAATTGCCACCAGCACTGTATCAAAGCACACTAATGAGCTACAGTTTCATTTGGTTGTATACCAACGCTGCCAAATTCCATCGCCTTGATAAAGTTGTTGAGAAAATTGTCTCGTTTAATTAATTAAGACACTCTAATGTCAAGAAAAGGAATTTGAGAACAGAATCATGACCTGCAAGAGACTCGGAAATCAACATAGTTTTGAAACTGGTAACGGGCGAGGAAATCGGTCAAGGGAAGCAACCTCGGTAATACAAATACAGTTTGTATTTTGACAGTTCTTTCCCTTAGACAAGATATGGTCTTCTTCGTGTGTTGTATCATTTTTCACATTTTTATAAAACGAAACACTACGTAAATAAAGTGAACAAAGAAATTGATTTCATAGTTTTAGTTTCAGTTTTGGTTATGGTTTTTCAATAAATTCCATATGCACTGATGCCACTGGTGCCATGTGATGGAGAAGATCCAAAACAATGATGGCATAAGCTGTATGCAAGGCTGCCCTTTAGCCCTATGCCTTGGCAAATTTTTGAGGTCCTACTAAGTGTATGTATGGTTCTATATCTTATATTTGTATGAGTCTGCCTTTGGGATAATCTCAGTCAAATACACTGTAATGACATGTGTGTCTAGATCTCTAAAGGGCCTGACACACAGGCCATTCCGACCATGCGTTTGTTACTTGTAATTTTGTTATTTTTGTTTAAAGCCCAGTGGACTGCATACAGCCATATCAGGGCTATAACCGTTTCAAAACATACACAATACTTCAACAACAACAAAAGAACAAGAAAATTTAGTACACATATCAATGTATTTGCGCACATAATCTATGGAGATGCCGTGGTGTTTACTACTCCGTCCAATTTATCACACAGGGGATTTAACAAACATACCTGAATGCAGATTGAAAGCATATAGAAAAACGGGTCTAAGTTTCCTAAAATTGTTTGTGTATATCTCAATTCCCTAGAGCCAAAAAATGCACTTAATACATGCACCCAATTGTCAATCTTGAGAGAAAGTACCTAAGACTTTGTTGAACACATGCAGGTGAATGGACCAGCAAGGCAGAAAATGATAAGAAGAAATGACAGAAAGCAAAGGAGCAAGGCAGAAACAAAGAGAGTGACAGAAAAGCAGAAAGTTTTGGCACAGAATTTCTAGAAGGTGGGGATACTATTTATAGTATTGTAATACCCAGTATCCCCACGGGGCTGACCACACAGGTAAAATGGATCTGAAACAGATCGTCTGTCATAGTAAATGTACATCTCAAATGCTACAGGATTGGGTTCAACCTGGCCATTCAGAATAGATCATGATCTATTCCAAATGGATGGCTGCATCCTCCAGCCAATCTCTGATCAGCATTGAGCAATTACCTATTTGAAAAAGGGTCTTCTAGTAAAGTTCTTGAAACTCTTCGATTTGGAGAATAAGTATTTGATAGAATTGTATCAAGTTAATGATGTTCTTTAGAATAGCCAAAACAAAAATGACAAAAACAAACATTATTGGGAGAAGGCAACTGTGTGCCTCTGACGCTTGATAAGCGAATCAGCAAAACTCTCAGTGACCTACATTTCCCATCCATTTCAAAAGGATTGTGTAGCACTCCATCTGTTTCACACTGACAGATGTGACCACACAGGCAGGTTCAAATGGTTCTCCTCAACTGTACAGGTGAAACGGCTTGTGTGTCAGCTCCTTAATGTTAAAAAAAACAAAAAACATAACCAGCCATGTTATATAAACTTTTCTCACCAACATCTTATATAATAACATCACAAAATTTCAAAGATGGTATCAAGAACATGCTCCTATTCATCTCATGTTTGTGTATGTTTATTACATGTTGAGTGGTGAAAAAAAGTGTTCTTGGAGTATTTTTGTCTTCTTGGAGTACACACTTTTCCACTCGTACTACATATTTTGACATTTGATGTGCTCTAATCTGCGGCTGACATCTGTAGGGTGGTCTTGGTGTCTTCAAAAGGCATAGAGAAGGTATTTCAATGGGTTGCCAGGCAGACAAACACATAGACACACACATACAAAAGAAAAAAGTGGCGATGAACTGCGGCGACATTCTCTTCTTGAAGAGAACAGCCTGAATTTCACATGGTAAATTTATCACAAGAACAAATAAATAAACAGAAGTAGATGAATATTTACCCACACATATCCTGTTGTTGGTTTGCTTGTTTGTTTGTTTGTTTGTACATGTGGCACAACACCAGAACATCACCAAGTTGAGAGCGTAAACATATGTACAAAGGTAACATCGCTTGTATATTTCAGATCTGTGTAATCAATATTTCACAGGTATCAGACATCTTCCCAACCCTGATTGGATGTCAGAGAATCACATCAATGGAGAGGGAGAGAGAGAGGGAGGGAAAGGGAGACAGAGAGAGGGAGAGAGAAGGAGGGAGGGAGAGAGAGAAAGAGAGAGAGACAGAATACATTTTTATTTTTGAGGGTTCTTGCACAGAGTGTGAGAGGGACAAAGACAGAGGGAGTAACCTCAGAAAATGTACTTTGAACAGCAATTTTTACAACAAAATTGAACATTTCAAAATGTCGACATAAACGGGGGTTATAGCTTGGTTGTGTCTTTTTATTTATTTTTTTTTATTATTATTATTATCAGAAATAACACCACACTCTGGTATAGCAACATAATAGACAATGTACAGGCCCACTGATTTCCATTTCACAAAACAAAGAGTTCATAAAATGGAAGGGAATAACACTTCTAACATACCACAGAGTATAAAATGAATCATCTAAGTCTAACTAGAAACTTTGAGACAAATACTTAAAAAATCATCAGTGTGAGATCTATGATTTGGGCTAACAATTAAATACTTTAAAATTCAACATTGTGAGGTCTATGATGTCGGCTAACAATTAAATACTTAGAAAATCATCACTGTGTGAAGTCTATAATTTTGGCTAACAAATACTTTAAAAATCATCATTGTGAGGTCTATGATTTTAGCTAACAATTAAGAAATGAATATCAAAATGAATATCTAATTAGAAACTTTGAGACGAATAGTCAGCCTACGAAAATAGTCAAAGTGTAGTCTGCAGTTCTATTAGTTACAAAATGAATATCGCACTAGAAACTTTTAAGACGAATACAGCTTAAAAAACAATCAAAGTATGGTGTATAATTTTGGCTAATAATTTAAATACTACAATAATTAATGGATTAACAATTATATTTGGTCTCCAAATTATGAGAACATATCAACATTAAAAAAAAAAAGATTAAACAACACTAACATTCATAACTCAATTCCAATGTGGTGGTTATTTCATTAACAAATATACATGCACTTCATAAATGTGAATAAGAAACTATCTATATATAGAACGCCAAAACAAACAGCTGGCAGATGAAATGTTCGACAAGTTTCATAAAATCCATCATTAAGACCCATTTTATAACCCATTTTCGACTCCCTTACTCTGTTCAAAACAGGGAGATTGATACAATGCCGTATGACATGTGTGCATGCATTGTGTGTACTTTTTTTTTCATTCAAAGTTACAATTACAATGTCGTGTGTGTGTGTGTATGTAAAAGAGAGAGGGAGGTGGGGGGGGGAAAGAGAGAGAGAGAGAAGGGGGAGGGAGGGAGAATATTTACTTCTTTCTTAAATATTTCTTTTTAAAAAAGTTGGCTTTTTGCTTTTGAGTCTGTGATGGGATCTCCATCAAATCTGGACCACAAGTCAGACCTTATGGAAAGTAGTGTTTGTTTGAAAACAGCAGGACAATATCCACCTATTATCTTAACCAATGAAAGCACACAAACACATTGAGTATTACCTACATTTGCTCAAATTTATCCGCAAGACATTTAGACAAGAAGTGACATCATAACTGTATGTTTGTAACTGTGATTACAACTGTATGAGCTTAAAACTGATGTTAGAAAACATTTCTGGTGTATATGTTTAACAGAGATTAGAAAACAAATTTCGATTCAACATGTCTAAAACTGAGTTTAGAAAACAATTTTTAACTGTACATGTTTAATTGATATTTATTTTAAAAAAATCAGTCATGCACAGTGCATGCTCAAGTGACGAGAAAAAAATCCTATCAGTTTAGGAAATTGTAAATAAAAGCCCAAAAATATTAGTATGGTTTGACCATCTGCGTATAACATGCATATCTTTGCAGCACATTCAACATGTGTATCACATTTGTTGAAAATTTCATGTCAAAGTCACTGTCATAAACGTTTGTAATGGAAATGTATCAATTCAACATCTACACTGAAAGCAATATTACATTAAAATTTTATTTATAATTATCTACATTACATTACGGTACCATTTCTAGCTGTAATACAAAACAAACATACAAACAAACAAACCAACCAAGACTGCCAAGTCATAATCATTAACAGTGTCCCCCTTTTCTTGAACAGATTACATGCCCATATTCAAAGGCAAGGGAAACAAATGTGAGAGACTTGAGGTAAACGTGCTTCCCCAGTCATTAGGCTAGTTTTATACACCTTTTGTGTAAGTGTGACCTTGACAGCCATAAATGTTTAGTAATATTTGAACTCAATATTGAAAAGATCTATGAAATAAACCTACCATTTATAACAAAATGAAATAAGGTAAAATAACATAAAATGAAATCAAATCAAATCAGATAAAGTGAAATAAAAGGAAACTACCAAGACATCATCACTGCGTTTGGTGAATTAATCGAGGGAGTATGGGACTGGATGACAGAGCTAACCAACTTCCATAACTGAGGTAATGACCATTGAAGCCTATTCACTTAACGATTGTTAATTACAACAAAATGCTGAACTTTGTTTACAAAAACTCCAAATAAGGAAGGGCGATAAATCTATACTGACAGGCTTTGGAAATACACACACACGCTGCGTGTCGATATAGGCCTTCATTGTTGCTCCTTTTCACAATAAAAAAAGACGCTGAAGAAATTTTTTTTTCCAAAAAGTAATGCAACAAGGAACCGTAGTTCAACAAATACACATATGTATGTATATATATATGAATCCTGAATAAATAACAATAGCACACACATTTTGGTATTCCAAAACAATAAGCTTGGAGCCTGAACAATTTTACAACTAGTATAACTTGGAAATGAACCATGAAAAGTACAATGCTTCAAAACAATCAGCTCAATGCACTGAATAACGACAAGGAAACAAATAACATTAGAAAAAAATGCAGGTCTGCTCCATTAAAATACAGATCAATGAACAGCGCACTGGCACGCACATGAATACACACATGCATGCATGCATGCATGCACGCACACACACAGGCACACACTCACACATACACAGAGTAAAAGGATGATAACTAATTACAAAAAGGAATAAGAAGCAAAGAACATCATAACATTATCTTATGGATTTTGTGAACATCAATTTGAAGAAGACTGTGTCAAAGCAAATACACTCCTTAATTAAGTCCATGTCATCAACAAGCCTGCATCACTGACAATTCTATGAAGATGATCTGCCTGGTTAGTGACGTTTTGGGTAAAAAGTAATTGATTATTAAGACATGAATCCGATTCAGAAATAACAAAGGATGTTTATGAGGAGCTCATTGTGACATAAACTAGAGTGTCTACCAAGATGATGTGAATTTTGGTTCCTTACTTTAATTACAATGCCAGTCCAAAGCCTTAAGTTTTGGGTCAGCCCTACATTCCCACCAGGAGGCCAGTGCTGAATTATATCTAGATATTTGCTCGTCTTAATACAAGCACTGAAACGAGAACTGGAATTTGTTCAAGACTGATTTACCATAATTGAATAGTTCCATCTGTGCTCCACCATAAATCTCGACAATTATCTGATACATTCCTCAAACAAGGTAAAAATATATGCACTGGCCAGACGATTCAAAGTGGCACAGGATGAAGGGATTGGGGCGGAGGTGGGAGGTGGGAGGCAGGAGTAGGACCTGTAAAACGTTTTAAATCGACACTACTGGAACGACTGGGACACTGAGATGGGCAATAAATAAAACTTTTGCTGCCCATCTTAATGTTGCAGGCCCCAGTAGATCAGTTGGTTTGAGTGTCAGATTCACATGCTAATGGTTGTGGGTTCGACTCCTGGGATGCGCTACATTAAAATTGGCTTTCTCGCTGTCCCGTCTTAACATCATTGTTGTTCTGGTGGTGTCAGTATAGGATCAGATAACCTCCACTTCCCTGGGATGGTTATCCCCATCGGCCATATCATCTGAGGTGGGTGTCGACGTAAAAACTGAACCAAATCTATCTTAATGTTGCAGACTGACTCTTAATTTCACATCCTGAGCCCATGGTGAATAGCTCAGAGAGTTAGTCCTCACTGGTCTATGCCATTACCATCTGGAGGACATTTTCCCCAGAATCTGTTTTCACAAGTCTTGTTTTCCCTGGTCTACAGATAAGAGACCTTCTCCGTGACCATAGCATCAGTGGCGTCAATATATGTGGAATTTGTTCTGAATACGGAGATCCTATCTTGAGAAACTGAAACTGAAACTAATGATAAGCGTTACAGTCAGGTTAAGATTAAGACGGTTCAGATCTGAGTTAGGAGAGACTGAGCACAGACTTGAAGGAACCTTAACACAGAAGAGACACCAACCTGGTGAACATATGGCATACAAGACAGATTGAATACAGTACCCACCACAATCACAACCATTGAAACAAGAACAACAAAAATCTATGGAAAACAATATGCAGATCTACTCATCATGGGCATTCTTAAAGCTGCTGAGGAACAGGTTTCTATACATTTACCAACACATATGCTATTTACATCAAAATCTTTTTATACAATAATAGTCCTTCTCCCTTTTCCATAGACAACAATGATGATGATATGATGATGATGATGAAATCTACAGATAATGGGTGTCATTTTCGTAATAAACACACAGCACTAATTGAAATGACCGTAGCAGAAAATTCGCAATTAAAGAAAATTAGAAATCCATAATAATTTCAAAAAGTAGCCACTCTTAGGACCGGCCAGAAACACCCTTCAGATGAGTGTGTTCCCTCACAAGGACCGAAACAAATAACTGTTGCACTCTAAATGCAGATTTACAATTTATTGTTCCTCTTACAGAACTGATCCTCGTCGTTATTAGCAGTGTTAAAACATGAACATTAAATGATAAAACCTGTCTGCTCGCCAAAAAGCAGCTGTGTGTCTTTAACTTGCCTCTAAGAGTTGAATGAGTGCGCACCATGCAAACAAGCAAGCATGAACTTGTGTGTGTGTGTGTGTGTGTGTGTGTGTGTGTGTGTGTGTGTGTGTGTGTGTGTGTGTGTGTGTGTACGCATGTATTTATGTGTGTGCTTGCTTGCTTACTAAAAGTGAAAGTAGGAGGCTGAGGGTGACGAAGTCTGACCTAGCAAGGGAAATAATCTTGTTCCAGCGAAATGCTGAAACACCTGTTATAGTCTCCCTTTGAGCAAAGTTGCACGCATAATGGCTTTTCATGCCCCAAAACATTTTGCTTGCTTACTTTTTTGTATTTTTATCTATTTATTTATTTATTTGTCTTATTTGTTTCCATGCACGGACTTATGTGCCCTCGAATGCAGGCCTATGAAAGGGCTTTTGCGTGCATAGCCAATTTTCTCTTTACTCTGTGATTTAGGCAGTCATGTTCCGTTTTCGAGGTTATGCACGCCAGGCGTTTTCATACAAATGTCTGATGTAAAACCCATAAGCTAGATACGACCTCAAGGTCTTGCCAGTGCATGGGGGCTTATGTGCAGGCTTAAGGTTTATGCCCTGATCTTTTTGGATCTTCTCCATCATGTGGCATCCGTGGCGTCAGTGTATATGGAATTCATTCTGAGCGCAGAAAAGTTATCTTGATATGGAATTCATTCTGAGTGCAGAAAAGTTATCTTGAGAAACTTAAACTGAAAGTGAAACGGTGTTTTTGCATTTCCATAAGCCACTGAAAGCGCTGGTATTTGTACCCACTTCCAAGAATACACAACCGATCTTTTGGAAAGAACATTACAGAGTCACTGAAAAACATGACTCCTGAACTATTAAGGAATGAAGGCGTGTGTTTAAGCAATTTCCTATTTTACATAAAAGTAGGCTCGTCACATTACCCATTTACAACACCAGTCGAAATGGAGGGGGACATATAGCATCAAGTCTGAGTATAGATTGCTGTCCTAATCTACTCGTGTACACGTCAGTTGTAACCTCTTTGTAACTGTCACATCTTGTCAACTCTGAGCGTCCTACCTGAGCATTTGGGATATATAAGCATGTAATAATTTGCGCATAATACTAACACTGTTATTCATTACCAACTCCGAAATGTGGCCTGTCTAGTTAGTGGGTTATGAACTGACAGAAGTTATAAATAACGCTAACTTCCATCTATTGTCAACCCAAATATGGTCCTCAAGGTTAGACTAGTTATTTATACGAAATAAGTTGTAAATAATACTAATGTCTACTTACTATCAATCCAGAAAAGGCCTGTCTAGTTACATGGGTTGTAGACATGACAAATCAGCTGTCCATTATCAATCCTGAGGTGGCCTGTCTGGTTAACAGTGTCACAAACAACATCAGGCAATGAGTTGTTACACTTACGGTCGTACACTTACATCAGGTAATGTGTGTATAACACTGACTGCTGCACACTGACTTTACTCTGTGCTCAAATTGTAAAGTTAAGTGAACTTAAAACAATGAGAACACTACGACATACACTTGTTGCCAACGCACTCCAGAAGACTGATGACAGAATCAGAAGACTGCGTGTTCGAACCACATCCAGTCACTCTGGTTTTTGTTGTTGTTGTTGTTTATGATATCTCTTTCTGTACTGAAAATAATGTTGATACATTGTTTATTCTAAAGACATGAGGGGCGGGGGTAGTTTTGTAATGAAATAAGTTTTAGCGTATTTTTGAAATTGTGGCTAATGTCTTGATTATGTAATTTGTGGGGTTTAACCTTGATGGACTCGGAGGGGGAGGAGGGGGAGAGGAAGTTAGTGTTTTTCTTTTCTCTAACTCTAGGTGTATTCGTTACTCTGAAAGAATTCCTTGGCCTGGCAGAGTCTTGAGCCTAGAGCTCAAGGTTAGGAAACTTGCATGTCAGGTGAGAATGTCTAGACAGAAACTACAGGTTGGAAACACGCTGAATTTCAGGTTTATTTTGCTGTAGAGTGCAACGACAAAATACTCTCGTAAGTAATTTTTTATAATGTAATAAAAGAGTCAGTGGCTGATTTTTTTGGGTGATCTCCTCCAAGGGGACTGAATGCGCGAGTTAGAACAGAGACTGTGTGTGTGTGTGTGTGTGTGTGTGTGTGTGTGTGTGTGTGTGTGTGTGTGTTGTGTGTGTGTGCGTGCGTGTGTACGTGTGTGTGTACATGTGTATGTGTGTGTGTGTGTGTGTGTGAGAGAGAGAGAGAGAGAGAGAGAGAGAGGGAGAGAGAGAGAGAGAGTACGAGACAAACCAGAGCTAGACACGCACGCAAGCAAACATAAATTCTTGATGCGCGATGAGAGAGTACCTACTAATCAATATTCATTTAATATATGTAGAGAGTATTTACATTTTTCATCTAATCTAACTGATTTGATATTTATTTAGTCATTTATTTATTCACTATTCTTTTTTATTTACGTGGATGGTAATTAAAGACCATAAAAGATATCACCTAACTGTATTATTGTTTAAATCTGTCAACACATATAACTGCGAAAAAGGAACATTTACTGCTTCCTAAGGCTTGCCAGGTCTGGGATATGGACTCGGGTGGTGGATGTGTCAAGGCATTACAAGAACGAGGAATGGAATCTGTCCTGTATTTACGAACAAAGACGAAAACAAACTATTTACATTAAATTTCAAAATCCAACACTGACACTGACCGGCAGTTAATGATTCTCTTATCCAGGCACCATCTTCTTTGATTTTCGCCTTTTCTGCCTGGATGATATAGGCCCACATAAGTATTGAGTCAAACACCATAACTCACAGTACAGTGTCTAATTAAATCACAGTTCACGATCGCAGCAATGTCTTAAATACCTAAAATATGGTCCATGCCGACGCTCCAGGCAAGTCAGACAAATGCCACTGATTTCAGTATTTCACACTTCTCGTACACTTGAACAATTCTAATCACAGTCACTGACAACGCACTTGACACAATTTGTCATTTGCCTCACTGCACTACAATGCAAATGCAGCGGTTTCTGCTGGATGAGGTGTTACAACGTCTGTCACTGCCAAAACAAAAATGAAAGCTGAGCTGACACTTCTATTGTAACAAAGCCAGTCATATCAAACAGTGAACAGCACCAAACAGAACACTAGCCAACAGGTTTAGCAGACCTATAAAAGTTTACATTCTTCAACAATCTGTATGACCACTCCTGACGACGGTAGATCAATGCAGTATGACCAACCAGTATCAATGCAGTGTGACAAACCAGTAGACGCTTGGTCTGGATCACACTTGCCATCACCAACACTTATGTCACGTTAACAAGCGGGGCCCTCTGAGATGATCTACTCTAAGAAAATATAATGCAATGTGTAATCACCACAGAAAACAGTACGGAGTGTACAATTCAGTTGGGCAGAAACCGAAATCCATTCAGCCAGTCCTATATACAATAAACACAGGCAGAGATAATAATATTTTGTAACAATTCCCCCGCACGGAGGAAGAAAACAATATTCAGGAAAAATAGCGATAGTCACTTTTTCACACAGGCGAGTTTGTGTTATACAGTTTGCTCATAACTGCACACACTGACCATTCTGAACGTAGTCCACATGTGGGATGTCGCCATTCACTGTGTGGTGACTGTTTTTATCATTCTGCTTCTGTAAGACAGACGTCGAATTGAGCTTCTTGTCTCTACTGGGAGCATCAGTTCCCTTCTCGGATCTGTTGTCTACCACGTCGTCCGTTAGCGTGAGAGGGGAGCCCCCAGTTCTCAGTACTTTGCCAGTCCCCTCAACACTGCTCACTGAAGGACTTCCGTCTTTCACCAAGCTGTACTCTCCGCCTCTGAAGCCTGGAGACACCCTGCCCAACTCCAGAGGGTAATCCTCTTTTTTAACGATAGGATAGACACGGTTTGGAGAAGCTTCGGCTGCGTCCTTGGGATTGGAGACGGGGCCAGGAATGATCCGTGAAAGTGAATACACTGATCATGTGTGATTGAAGGGTCCAGAAGCTGTGTGCTGATAATGGCCTGGGACAGGAGTTTGAATTGCACCTCACCATCTTCATTCTCCGTGGCTTCACACTCTTCATCTTCCTGTTCTAAAAATCCCTTTCTCTCCTCATCTTCAGACAGAATGTTATCTTGAGGGCAGTCTTCCATTTCAGACACTAGGCCATATTCGTCTGTCTCTTTCCCGCTCTTCATGAATTTGGGTTTCTTGGGTTGCAAAGGGGTCAGTTCGATCACAGTTTCCTTCTGTTCTTCCGACTTCCAGGCTCTGAAACCCCGTGTTTTGGGTTTGTCCATGTCCAGAGAAGACGAGCCAGCGAACTGAGAGGAGTCCTGAGCTGTGTCGTCACATACGCTGTAGTGACGCTGGTGGCTGTGACGTTGCTGTGTCAGGGGATGGTGACGGAGACTGCTGTTGACGCTGTTGGTGCCGTGGTTACGCACACTGCTATGTTGGATGTTGGATCGAACACTGTAGTGACAGCCCTCTGCCCCTGATGATGATCCTCCCTCACTTAGTGCCAGATCATTGGCATCACGCACCTCCGTCATCGAATGACGTAGTGATGACGTAAAGGCCGCAGACATGCCCCGCGTCAATGAATCCCGGTACCGTAAAAGCCTGCACAAACAGAAACGAGTTAGCGACAATAGATCAAGTTCATAAACACTGTTTATCACTGATTTTCTTCTTGTTGTTGTAGGGGGGGGGGGGGTAGTGGTGGCGGGGGAGGGGTGATTAGAGGGATGTGAGAATTGGCGATTCCTGTCAATATTTAAAAACAGTCCGTGAGGACGTCTGTAGGTGACATTTACAAATTAGCTTAGAGGCTGTGAGTATCAATAATTCTCTGAGAGTTTCACAATTAGTATAACAACAACAACAATAAAATAATGCTAATAAGAATACTAGTGGTAACAAGAACTGAACAACAACAACAACAACAAAAAACGACGACGACAACAACAATGATAGTAATGGTACCAATAATAGTAGTAATAGTGATACTACTACTACTGCTCCTACTACTACTACTGCTCCTGCTCCTACTACTGCTCCTACTACTACTCCTACTACTACTCCTACTACTACTCCTACTCCTACTACTACTGATGATGATGGTGGTGGTGGTGATGAGAATGATGATGATGACAACGACGAAGCCGACGACGACGACGACGACGACGAGATGATGATGATGATGATGATGATGATGATGATGATGATGATGATGATGATGATGATAATTTCAGACCGTAGACTGATACTCAGTTCACCGTATGGGGTCTTGCAATGGTTACGCTGTGGTTTATTCGGTCAACGGATGCAATCTGAGCGAAAATGTTACTGAATTTTGACTATTATTATTCCAAGAAAAGACTGACTTTGAACATTTTAATGACACTCTTCCACTAAATTTGTACACTTATTCGAAAGTTTGGTATTTATGGAATGTTTCTGTTAAAAAGTAAAAACCAGCAAGATTGTCCCTCAGCAAGATTGTCCCTCACTCTGTATTTTTTGCATCAGCGAGTTAGCGCTGGTTTAGTGCTGATGGGTCACTTAATATGAACAACTTCCTGTCCTAGACCTGCAGCTTAACCAATACAGAAACACAATAAATCTGTGTATGAAAGAACACACAAAGGACGATTAAGCATAGTATCATTTGAAAACATCAGTAAGTTCAACAGTCTGGAAAGACATAACCTGTTACTTACACAGACAAAGCACATGTATGCATCAAATGGATCCAAAAGGATTCGAAATCAGTTTAATTTAAAATGTCGGGCTTCCAATCGGAAGGTCTGAGTTCGAACCTGTCTTGGTACCCCCAGGTTGGTGGGTAAAGGGTGAAGGTTTTCCTGATCTTGTCAACATGTGTGCAGACATGTTAGCACCAGAATGCCCTCCGTGTGTTTGCGTCGGCAGAACATCAAATATGAACGACAAATATCCTGCAAGCTATGTCAGTGTCTGGTGGCTCATGGAAATATGAACATACACACCCAGCATGCACGAACAGCAATGACAAAGTGAGCGGACCGTGCTGTTACATAACGCCTGAAATGATGGGCAAAACAACATGCATAGACGCATCCGAACAAGCTTTCATTACTCTCTTGGGGTCTTGCTCGTCGGGAGCTAACAGCACATAAGCAAATCAACGCAGATGCTGGATGAGTATTCTCTATTCATCGACTACGGCAGAATCAGCAGTCAGTGAACATGTGTTTTAATCCTGTTTCTTTATGTCTAGTGCAACTGTCTTACCGCACGCTTACTGCCCGGGTGTGCATGGATAAAAAAAGTTGTCGAATAACCTTGAGATCGTAGGGGAGTGAAGTGGTGGTGATATCAATATTTCTCGCAGCCAATATTATGAGAGCTGTGCCTATCTCCTCTCCCTCACCGCTTTGCCTTTCCCTAGCTTTGAAGAAATTCAGGTACCCGTTCATAGCCAGGTAGACTGGAGCCCGCAAAACATGTATAAAGTACCTCTGGATACCTGACTCTAATCATGATTGGGCATGAAAAAGTACCGTCAAAGAGGAGATGAGCACCGCTGTCAACATGCTGGCACTACGAACAAAAAAAAAGTTGATGTTTGTTGACCACAGGGTCACAGGAAAATGTATATATTTACCTTTCCTTTTTTACAGCTACATAGGAAATGAAGTTCATCCCTTTATCCCACCCCCCTCCCCCTAGTCCTCTCCTTTCAGCCTGCATGTGCTTTGTACCATTAAGCTATTTTTGTCATCGTGAGAATACATTTGAGTGTATGATGAGAATGTGAGGTTTGATTTGATTCATACATCAAAACTTAGCGCCTTGTAAAGCTCGTTATTCTTCTTCTTCTTTACCATCTTATCGTTATTATTATTGTTAATAATAATAATAATATAATAATAATAATAATAATAATAATAATATAATGATAATATTAATAATAGTTGTAGTAGTAGTAGTATCATCATCATCATCATTATGATTATCGTCATTATTATGATTATGATTATCATTATATCACCATCGTCGTCGTCATCATCATCATCATTGTCATTGTTGTTATCATCATCATTACTCTTCTTCTTCTTCTTATCAGCATCATCAGCATCAGCATCATCACAATCTTCTTCATCATCATCATCATCATCTTTATGTTCAATCACCTGTGAGTGAGTCTGCAGCAGATGCAGCCACTGAGGACCTTCTTGAAGGAGCGGCGGAACTTCTTGCTCATGCCAGTGTAAATGAGGGGGTTGACGCAGGAGTTGACGAACCCGCACAAATTAATCATCAACATGATGAACAGAAAGTTTCGTTCCCTCAGGAAATGGTCACCTATATGAAACACAATAATCACACTCATCATTATCATCATCGTCGTTTTCATCATCATCAAGCCTAGCTGCCAAATGGTTGGATGACGAGGCTCGCTCCCTGGCCTGAACACGCTACCCTTGTCTCCCATGCCGTAAATGCATAGCTATCTTCCCTCTTTAGAGTCGGAACAGTAGAGCAATGAGGAATGAAGAGGGGTACCGCCCTCTAATGCCGGACCCTAAGAAGTTGAGGCCTCCAACTAACACCAAACTCCCCAAGCACAGTTCATGCCTTGGGCTGGTTGGCTCATGTGATAGAGCCGTTGACTCAAGATCTGATATCTCGAGTTCAATCCTAAGCTTGCAACATTGGCCTGTTCGCTGCCCATCTTAATGTTTCCATCGTTCTGATGGTGTAAGCTTAGTGTTTCATAGGTCTTTCTCCCCACCCAGCTCCCTATATCAATATTTTGCCAGCGCATGCGGTTTTGCACAGGCTTATGATTCCGACTAATAATTGCTTGCAGAATTGAATGGAACACACATGGAATTGTCCGAGTGCAATGAATCCCTCTTGAAAAAAATCCAAACTCCGTCTGGGAGAGCCTGAACCTTACAGATGGATCACTCCAACAAGATATGGACGGGGTGGCCTACTGCATAAAGCACCCACCTAGGATGCCAGAAGCCAAGGTTCCATGTCCGATCGGACAGGGATTTTTCTCTCCCCACCCCCTACATCCCCCTCCAATCTAATAAACCTTCAGTGGTAGTTGAGTGCTTGTCCTTCGGATGAGACAAAATAACGAGGTTCTGTATGTGGTATGCGCTTCAAGATTCAGGATTTTTGTAGTATTTCTAAAACAGCAAAGAAACCTGGTCCGCAGGCATATCAACGTCATATCATGTTGCTTACACACACACACACACACACACACACACACACACACACACACCACACACACAACACACATACACGCACGCACGCACATGCGCGTCCTTATACATGGAGACAATGCAAAGCTTCCACATCAATGTAATAAAACTAAAATGATTGAACTAACACACACACACACACACACACACACACACACACACACACACACACACACACACACACACACACACACACACACACACGCACACACACATACATACACACACACACACACACACACACACACATCATCTCTCTCTCTCTCTCTCTCTCTCTCTCTCTCTCTCACGCCCACACATGCACGCACAACCGATTGGAAGACATGCTTATAGAAATGTCAAACCATCGTAAGATTCAAGTGGACAAGATAAGGAAAGTAGCTCCCCCATCCATTCCCCAATAAGGTGATTACCTTTGCCCACGTTAAAGAACCTACAGCAATGAAGATACAAGCGGACAAGATAAGGAAAATAGCTTCCCCTTCTATCCCCGCAACAGGGTGATAACCTCGTCCCACGTTAAAGAACCCACAGCGATGAAGAAGCTGTCCCTGAAAAAATTCTGTAGAAAATCCATTCTCATAGGTAAACAAAAACCCACGCAGACAAAAAATGGGTGGCGCTGCACTCTGGCGACGTGCTCTCCCCGCTGACAGCAGCCTGGAAATCCGTTGTGACAAGAACAAAACAAAACAAAACAAAGCAACAACAACAAAACCCAAAATACCAATTACCTGGATGGACGCAGCAACCACACAGAAGGGGCTTTGTGTTTTTGTGGGAAAGATTACCTACATGTACACTGATATTTGGGCTACCATCCCCAACCCAGCGTGTCGCACCTGATGGATGGCGGACCGCCTTCAGAAATGGGTGTTAGCTGGGAAATACGTTATTTTTACCTGAACGAATAAGCAGTCCCAAACCGACTGGCGATGGTTTCTGTCACGACATGGCCGGGTGCACTTGGCAAGGCCACACCCAGAAAATACCTGGCCTTTTCATACTATATCCTATGATGCACTCACAGGGTAGGCCTTTTGGCCAGGAGTTAAAGGCGAGGTAACGTTAGAGAAAACCTAGAGACTGAAGTCAGAAGCACCAGACCAGCACGTGCAATGTAGCAAACCATGATGTCATGCAATACAACTCAAATGTCTAGATGGCCACTCAGACGAGAATGTCTTCCGCCAATCAGGTTCCTTCAGGGCGTAACAGTACCAAGTCCTGCGCTTCAACATGGCACCCGACAGGAACTGGGTAAATCATCACGTAGCGAACGACAGAAGACGAGGAAGAAGACAAGTGTTCCTCCATCATGTTATCGTCTAGCGACTGCAGTTACATCTTCGAAAACGGGTTTTTGTTTTTTTTTTCATTCTTTTCTTTGCCCACATCCCACTTAGAGAGCGGAGCGGTGGTCAAGCGGTTTGTACCCAGTACTCCCAAAGGTCTCATAGTGATAGATCCCTGGAATGGACAAGGATGCTCTCCCACTACCATCTCCGCCAGATGTTGAGCGTTGTCCTAAATGCTAGGACCTGCCTACAGCATGTCCTCAGCGCGTCCACCGCTACGAAAAGTTGTCCAAGAGAAACGATACACAGGTTCATGCATAAAACTACACGCTCACGGACAGACAGACAGACACACACACACACACACACACACACACACACAACAACAACAACAACAACAACAACAACAACGTCAGCAAAAAGAAAAACAACAATAAAACAACTACAACAACACAAAGCTATGTAACACAGCCACTGGCTGTACAAGCACTTACCACCACTAACGATGGACTGTATCTGGGATACGATGGTGGAGAGGTAGAAAGGTGACCAGGACACGATGAAGGCCACGGCCACCACGATCACCATCCGTGCCACCTACAATCACCACATGCTACTTCAGTCCCACTTCATTAACCCTCTGAATCCCTCACCCGTCTATCACTTTCCACCAGCTTCCTGGCAGATAAGGTGAGGAAGTCATAAGGGTTAAACCATACAGATTACGTTGCTGTAACTAATTAATCAGTTATCCTTATATTTAAAGCCCAGCCAACCGCTCAGAACCACATCAGGGCTATAACTCTCTCAAAACACGCACACAACACCAACTGACCTTTCTGTTGATCTGCAGGAAACTGGTAGATGCTGATAGATTGGGTGAGGGACTCAAAAGGTAAGCCTGTCTGCAATCTATCTTTCTTTCACGGTAATGCTTTGAAAAGTTATCGAGTTTTATTCACAATGTATTTTGATGGAATTATTTCTAAGTGAGGTTATGATTACTTTCTGATATGTCGGTACAGCTCTGACCTAGCTTAGGGATGTCACGGTACCACTTTTATCTTTGGGAAACTTTGCACGAGTGGCCTCCAGTCCACCCACCCTAAATGGATACCTGACCTTAATCAGGGTTGTCGAAGTTAAATTAGCAAAGGAGAGACGTGAGACCCGTCTTGAAACTGCTGACCCCCGAGCAGTTAAGTCTCTATCACCTCACGTCCCTACGACCGAGCTTAGGGTTTTAGGACTACTATTTTCATCTTGACCATTAATTTTGTTTCCGTTTTTACAGCTTTCATGTTAAGGCAGCAATAAACGGTTTATGGCGCTGTTTTTGCTTTTACTTTTACTCCGTTTTTATGTTGTTATTGATGACAGTTTTTACTGATGACTCACCTGCTGACTGGAGCCGGTACCATCAGACTACAAGTGTTCCCTGTCACGCAACCACGTCTCCCCTATAGCGATTTTCACTTATGACAAAATATCGTGACGTCTGATGTTTGCTCTCAGACAATGCTTTGTCGGTGTACGCAAAATAGGATCTGATCTCACACGTAAAACGTGCCTTGCGTACGAAAGATCTTTGTTATGGGCGTGGTAGTCAAGTGGGTAAATATCGGACATCAGATCGGAAGGTTCGAGGTTCGATCCGCCTAGAAACCTCCACTGGGTGGGTAAAGGGTGAAGATGTTTCCGATCTCCAGGTCAACATTTGTGCTGACCTGCCATTGATTAAACCCCCTTCGTGTGTGTACGTAGACAGAATATCAAATGTTTACGCTAAAGATCCTGCAAGATATGGCAGTGTTCGGTGTCTTGTGGAAACAAGAAAACATCAGCAGGCACGCCCAGAAAAGATGCAGACTGTGTAACAATACAGTGGAATTGTGATCAGCTTGTCAAACAGATTGAGCCCTCCTTGCTCAACTAATAAGTCTGATTGCGTGTAATCTCAGTAAGTTCAACTGAGTATTAAGAATATAAAAATGATTCATAATCCATAAGTAATGATGATGATGATGTTACTAATAATGAAAATAATTACAACACTCATAGCATTAACAATCATAAAGTTTTCTTTTTGTTCTGTTTTGTTTTCGCCACAGTTTCCAGAGTAAGCGATCCTTTTAGTGCATGTACATGAAATATAGAAAATACATACACGAACACTGAATACATACAAAAGAATTCAAACAATGATGATGACAATAACATCAGTACCTATAACAATGGCGACAATACTGGCATGAATAATGATATCATATGATTTAATTTCACACACACAGACATACATACACATACAAACACATGTGCATGATGATTCCCTTTCATCGAGTCCACCAGGCATTCAAGCCCCTCTGCTACATGGACGCACAACCATACCATTCAACGTTTGTGTGCGTAGAAAAAAGCAGTGTTATTACGATAATCCTGGTACATGATCGACCATGCATGAGAGAACTGTGTCTCTTGAAGATTTTGTTTTACTACTATTTTTCTTTAAAAAAATGTGGATCGTACTGATTACGGAAAGATGTATGCAGATTTGGAATGGTATTGTTAGAATTTTGTTTTTGTGTACAAGTTGTAGTTTTAGTCTTGTTACAGACTACTCATCGTTTTAATGTTTGGGGTCGAAAATGACCAGGGGCATATTCTGCCTTTGGATACTTCTTGTACAGAGCACAGTACTGCTCTCTCTCTCTCTCTCTCTCTCTCTCTCTCTCTCTCTCTCTCTCTCTCTCTCTCTCTCTCTCTCTCTCGCTCTCTCTGTATCACACACACACACACACACACACACACAAACACACACTCACACTCACTCACTCACTCACACACACACACACACACACACACACACACACACACACACACACACACTCACTCACTCACTCACTCACTGTCTCACTCACTCACAAACACATACACACCATTTGAAAGATTTGAAAACTCCATTAATTTCCGTACGCACAGAACAGTCAGAGAGAGAGAGAGACAGACAGAAAGAGAGAGAGAGAGAGACAGAGAGAGAGGGGGGAGGGAGAGACAGACTGACAGACAGAGAGGGACAGGGAGACAGAGAGAGAGACAGAGAGGGAGGGAGAGACAGACAGACAGACAGAGAGGGACAGGGAGACAGAGACACAGACAGACAGAGACACCCACAGAGACAGAAAAGAGAGAGAGGGGCGGGGGAGAAGAAGTGCAGAGAGACAAATGACCGACATAAACAGAGACAGACAGATAGAAAGACAGACATTCAGCAACGATACTCTTTGAGAAATTCAATCCTAGAATGAAATCATCAGAATTCGAAACAACTTCTAACATGACCATTACTACTTACAGCAATATCAACTCCAGTCCACTAACCTTTCTCTTATTCTCCTCATGTCGTCTGCCGGTGTCTTTGCCCGTAGCCGAAGGCCAGCGCCGCACGGCGATGGGCTGCAGAAGACAGAAAGCGATACGGACGCACGTGGCCAGAATGACAATCATGGGCACGAGGTAGATAACGAAGAAGAGGAAGAAGAAGAAACCTCGTCTGAAGCTATCTTTGGCCCCCTCCCCGTACATCGCTGCGTCTATCTCATCAAATCTGATAGAGAGCAATTTTATGGACATGGTTATTACTTTGGGTGAGAGGGCTGGATGGTTGGATCAATGGAATGGTTGTTGCTGCTTTTTACTAAAAGTTTTGGTGAGTGAATGGATGGTTTGGTGAGTGAACTGTTGTTGTTGTCTTTGGTATCTAAGTCAGTTAAACTTAAAAGAATGTGCCCCCACATCCATCTATTCATCCGCACATATGCACGTACTACGCCAGTTAAGCATCTCAAATACTTACACTTAAGACACTTTTTTAAAAAAAGCAATAATAAATCAGCAATAATAAAACAAACGAACTAACAAAAACCAGCCATCAGAGCAACAAAAACAGACGACAAACAGAAAACTAAACAAACAAACGAGCAAGCAAACAAACGGACAAAAATATCCAAAGGGTTGAATGTGAATGAAACTAAAATGAAACGTTTTCTGAGACACTTTATTTGTTTAAAACAGTGCGAGATATAACGAACATTATCTCCTTGATGTGTTTCTTCACATGATGATCCTAGCTGGAAGTGGTGGCCTTTCGAGACAGCGGCTGTATCTAGTTTTGTGTGTTGGTTTTTTTGTCTTGTTTACTTGTTTGTTTGTTTGTTTGTTCGTTCGTGCGATCGTCTGTCTGTCAGTTTGTTTGTTTGTTTCAGCAAGTGGATAGAGTGAGCTACTGAATGTCTGACTGACTGCAAGTGAGTAAGTTAAGCGAGTCAGTAAGCAGACTGGTTGTTTGCTTGATTATTTAGCTGATTAGTTGGTTAGTTGATTGATACAGATATCATTTCTCTTGCTAAGGCCACCACTGAAGCAATGATTACTGGCACCAAGCATAAGCTTTCCAACATTAAAGTTTCTTCTATCCAACTAAGTGATAACACGATTGACTTTCTGATTAAGTCAAGAACTTTGACGTTATTTATGATCCTCAACTCTCTATGCAAAAGTTTATCATCCAAGCCTGTCAGTCTTGTTACTGTCAACCGAGACGTTTCGGTTCTTTTTGCCGGTATCTTACAACTTCAGCAGCAACCAAATTTCACGACTGTAGCTCTTGTCTCGTATCAGTTATGGTAACTCTCTGCCTGTTTTTCTGTCATTGCCTCCAGGTTATTCAGAAATCTGTGGCTCATCTTGCACTTTGTGAAAAAAAGAGACGCATTCATATCACTCCCTTGCCTAAGTTTCTCTACTGTGTGCTTGTTGCTCACAGATTTTCACACAAAATCAATACATTATGCTACAAGCATATTAATGGTATTTCACCTACTTATCTTAACGGCCACCTCAGAATGTACACTCTTGTCTGTCCTGTCTGTTCTGTTTCTGACACTGATTGTTTACAAATTCCTCGGCAGAGATGTTCCACAGTCATTCTTCGCTCATTTTGCGTGTCTGGTCCATACAACTGGAATGAAGTTCCCTGTCTCTTCAATAGTCACGTATTCTGTCTTTCTTCGAGTCTTACTTGAAGGTACCACCTTTCTGCTCAGCCGTGATTTCCCTCTCTACGCACCCGCTCCTTCGTCTCACACCTCTCCTGTCTTTGTACCCTTAAGTGTTTGTCATTGTGAGCGAATGCTTTAGCAAATGATGAAAGTGTGAGCATTGGTTTGATTTAAATAACAAGATTTAGCATATTATAACTCTTGTTATTATTAACATTGCAGTTCATGATAATGTATGATTCAGCCAACCAGAAATACATTTCGCGCTGGGCTGATTAGTTAGTTGTTTAATTAGTTAGTTTGGAGTTCGCTGTTTATTCAAGATGGACTCTTTCCTCATGCGTTCCACCCGATCTGTCATGTGTTATCTGGCTGATTTCATGTACCTGCGCAAAAGCCTGCTCAAACTCTTCTGCGCTTGCGAGGTCTTGAAATAGGGATGAGATAGGGAACAGGATCTATGAACACTAAGCCGACACCATCTGTAGCATAACGTTGAGCAGCCAACAAGCCAGCATTATGTTGCGGGCTGGGATTGAACTAGACACATTTAGATCTGGAATCTACTGTTCCATTTACAAGAACTATCCAGCCCACATGATAACGGATCCTTTTCTGGATATGAATCTAAAATATCTAGATTCGAAGTCCAGCGTACGGTTTATTGAGCTACAGGGAATGCTTTAAAACAACAACCACAACCACCACCAATACAATAACAACAACTGTGGCCTATGAGAATCGAACCCACGACCCTTTCGGTACCAACATGACGCTTTAACCGACTGAGCCAACGGAGCATTTTCAAGAAAAAAAATTCAGCTTGTTGATTTGTAGTTATCTAGCAGTTAGATAGCTAGTTAGTGTGTTAGATAATTAGATACTTAGTTACTGAATGCTGAAGATCCCAAAAAATCAAGGTAGTGTTTTCTTTTCATCATCTAGACCACAAATGTGTATACAGTTTCGCATACTCTCGAGGAATATTCTAGATCATTAGTGGAAGATTTGGACAAAGCGCATATGAAACTGATCGATTGTGGGGACAAATCCCTCTTGAACAAAGCCTAACTTTCGAATGAACGTCTCACGTCCAGGACGGAGGTAATGGGCATCCATGGTAAGTATCGGTGTTTGCTATGTGGGGCAGTCATCAACTGTATCGTTAAGAAAGTCCTTGGAGTGTTGAAGAGTTGTGGTTCTTGTTCCTGTCTCCTGCTTCTTCTTGGTGTTAATGGGGACTGGGAGAGGATTTTCCTTCTTCTATTCCTTTGTGCTGTCTTATGTTTATTTTTCTGGTCTTTCTTTCTCGTTTCCTTTCTTTCCTCATCTCTGTGGCCTTTTTTTTCTTTCTTTTGATTTTCTTTTCTTTTCGTATGTAGGCTATTGCTCGGAGAGATCATTACTAAGTTTCTAGTTTGTTTGTTGATGTGGGTATGTGACTGTGCTGGGGTAAGGGCTTTTGTATTATTCTTTTTCATCTTTTCTTTCCGTTTCTTTCTTTCAACTCCAGCTTCCTTCAATCTACTGTTTGCCATGTATACCGGTATGTCTGTGTGTTTTCCGTGGGAGGGGTGAAGGTGGGAAGAAGACGGTACGCGCGCGCACACATACACGCGCGCACGCACGCGACAACCAAATAAATTCTCTCACAAATCAATCATTGAACGATCATCTATCATCGCTAATCTGTCTTTGAGCTGAAGCTTTGGAAGGTAAACATCACGGAAAGAAGTTCTAAGAAACGAGAGAAGCTAGATTTGATAAACTGCAAGAATGATTGATGGAATACCCTCTGCCCACCAAGCTGATGCTTCGTTATCATGATGATAATGATGATGATGATGATGATGATAATGATGATGATGATGATGATGATGATGATGATCATCATCATCATCATCACCATCATCATCATTTCTATTTAGTAGTAGTAGTATCACTATTATTGTTATTGTTACTTCATTTTTATTAATTACAATAACAATAGTAGTAGTAGTAGTAGTAGTAGAAGTAGTAGCAGTAGTAATAGTATAAACACATAAACGTGAAATTCTTTTCTCTAAATTCGAACAGAATTGACCAAATTCTTCTTCTTTCTTTTCTTCTTTTGTTCGCAATTTACATGCTCAGGCCACACCTGGCAGTGAATGTGGCCATTCTTATTTCCAACACCTACCGGTTGCCAAGGGGCTTGGTGGTCAGAAGAGTTGTGGTCGGCCATGTCTCCTGTCGCTCCACTTGATAAACGTGACATCGTTGCAATATGTGTTCAGCTGTCTGGTCCTCTTGACAGCAGGGGCAGGATGGTGAAGGCGTCAGTTTGAACTTGCTGTTCATATGGTCGCTGAGCTTATTGGCTGCGGAGCCATATCAGGACCACTTGCTACTCTCTGGATGGAAGGTGGTAGTCGTCCCTTTCTGTCATGGCTTGAGGAGTGAATTAATTTTATGAATCTCCTCTTTTCAGTGTAGCACACGCTGTTGTTTGTTCTCAGTCACTGAAATAGATGAAGATGGACTCGCTCGTCGCTCCGACGGATGAGCAGGCACACCAGTCTTCGGTGCCTGGTGTGAGTTTTTATGTGAGGTATAAGACCGATCCTAGAGGCACATGTTCTTTTGCATGCACCGCATGGAAAGGGGTCCTGCAGCCCTGGGTTTTGCTTTCGCATGCGCTGCTGTCCAACATACTTTGTTGCAGACGATTTTTTCCCAGCTGATGGTGTTGATGTTGCATCTGATGAGTCTGGCCTTCAGAGTATCTTTACATCGCCTTACTGATCTTCCTCTCTGACTTTTCGCTTTCCACGCACTAAGCTCAATACCTATGGTCCACGAGCCATCTCTGTTTCTGGTCCACTCTCCTGGAACAAACTTCCTCTCTCAGTCCGTCAGCAACCTACTTTTGTCCTCCCTCTCAAGTCCCTCTCAAAACTCACCTTTCTCCTCTGCATAAAATCCCTGACCTCACTCAACCCCCTCTGCAGCCTGTCTCCTCGGAGAGAATCACATTGTATATATATTGTTTCATATGCCATCTCTATAATTGTCCATTGCTTTTCTTCTTTCTCCGATTTATAGCATGCGTGTGTGTGTGTGTGTGTGTGTGTTCGTGCGTGCGTGCGTGCGTGCGTGCGTGCGTGCGTGCGTGCGTGCGTGTGAGTGCGTGCGTGCGTATGTGTCTGTTTCAGCGCTTAGATTTGATTTTATCAAGATTTTGCGCTATATAAATATTGTAATTATTATTATTATTATAGGTCCCGTGTCCTTGCTTCGGCTCTCCGTACATGAGCATCTTTCTGACTGGTGACTGAATGCCTTGTTATTCTAATCGACCAGTGCAGGGAATTTTTAAAGTGTGGAAGGGGCTGCAAATCTCTCCCCACTTTGTCGTCCTGTTTGACAGAAAAATCGAACTGAACGTCTAATTCTTCGGATGGGGACGAAAAACGAATCGGGCCCGTGTGCCCTCTCTCTGCACGCGCTAAAGATCCCACGGCAGTTGAAAATCATGAAGAGTAGGGCATTCGCCCAGCTGCCCTGGCAAAAAAACTATTAGAGAGATATGTTTCCTCTCCTTGAGTTCCAATTAGCCTTCTGCTTTTCAGAAGCCTTGGTTAAAAAAAAAAAGAAAGAGAGAAAAAGAGTGAATTTGTGCGTGTGACAGAGGAGATGACAACTTGGTTCAAGGGGTCATTCGTTGAACGGGCTTGAGTGTACATAGCTCACCGTCCTGTGTGTGTGTGTGTGAGTGAGTGAGTGTGTGTGTGTGTGTGTGTGTGTATGTGTGTGTGTGTGTGTGTGTGTGTGTGTGTGTGTGTGTATGTGTGTGTTTGTGTGTGTGTATGTGTGTGAGTGTGTGTGTGTGTGTGTTTGTGTGTGCGTGTGTGTGTGTTTGTGTGTGCGTGTGTGTGTGAGAGAGAGAGAGAAAGAGAGAGAGAGAGAGAGACAGACAGACAGACAGACAGACAGATGTAATATGACAGCTTGGGTCAGGGATCGCATACCCTACTCCCCTCCTGTCTTCCCCCTCCCAGTTTGTGCGTGCTTTGTGCCCTGGAGATTTGGTCGTTGTTGGCGATTGTTGTGGTGAGTGATGGAAGTGCGGACTTGGTTTGATTCTTTAATCAAGATTTGGCACTTTACAAATATCATCATCATCATGAATCATCACCATCATCATCATCATTAATACTAATATTATTATTGTTATTATTATTATCATTAGTAGTAGTAATATCATTATCATCATGATTATCATGATGATGATGATAACGATGATTATTACTATATTATGATTATCATTATTATGATTATCATTATTATCACCAACATCAAAACTATAACCCAACATAACAGGAAATAATGTGGACAATGCTATTATTGTACGGAGGATATAACAAACGTTACAAGCTTGGTCAATTTTACAACTGTACTGAAAATACAAAGAAGCATTCGACAACAATTTTTCCTTTCAACCTTGCACAGATTTTCTTTTTTTTTTCAGCCGAAAAAAGACAAAAATTTGCAAACATATAACAGTAATTACTAAACATATCTGCAATTTGGTGATATATGTGATAAAGCTGCTTTTCCAGATAATGTTTTGTCTTGGTCATTGCTACTATTGCAATAGTGACAACTAGAAAAATACTGCACGATAAACTTTAGGAAAAAAATATAAATAAACATGTATAAATGGCCCACACTCAGGAAACAGTCTCCACTGGCTGATGGTAAACAATTTGCCACGTTGTACCGATTGATCACAACACGACGCATTTCATCAATCGAATACAAACACTGCACGCAGCAAATTCGTCTCGTCAGAATCGGCATTGTATATTAGTACAACTATTGATGGTAAGAGTCAGGCACACACAAAGAGTAATGACGAAAGACAGCGAAAGAGAGAAAGAGGGGGATCAATGACCGTCGTAGTAATCCATCACTTTGTACACGCATATCCTGAGAGTTCTGTCTGCTGAGGACCGCCCACACGTGCAAACAAATCTGACTTCAACTGAAATCCATGATACGGTCTAACGATTGATTGCTCTCTTACCATTCCCTTGAAACGGATCACTTTTCACCCCGCCGAATTCTGTTTGACAACTGGTTTCTACTGGCGTTTTCCGCCAGTATCAAATGGTCTCGAGGAATGGAGGAATACAAAGCATTCACTACAGGCGACGTAGACAAATGTAGATTACAAAAATAGAAGAAATTAACATCACTGATGACCATCAAATAGGGTTTGACAAAGGATATTCAACATTAAAACATATGTTTACATTACTTGCTTCTTCAGTAACGGGTTTTTCATAATCTTTATAAACTTATTGTAGCTTTTAAAAACTTTCTTGGAGCCTTTGATCTTGTCTACAGAAATTCGTTTTAGGGCATATTTACTTCATCAAGTTCGTGCAGCTTTTATAGACATTCAGAAGGGCTTTAATTCTATCAACAGAAATTGTTTTAGCCTATTTCATATCAAACCTGTTTGTATAAAAGGTATATACACACGTATTAAAAGCATACATGACATGGTGTGGTGTTAAACTAGTAAAATCTACGGTAGGGTATGGTGTTAAACTGATTGGTTTATCAATCGTACAGCTCAAGTGAGACAGGGGGATGTAGACAGTCAATTATTATATCCTCATTCAACGATGAATTGCTATTAGAAGCAATTGATGGTTAAAAAGATATACTGTTTTATTTCCAGATGAATCTGAATTGTTCATTCTTTTGCCAACTGATCATACTGTTAAAGCTTTCAGAAATAGTTGCTGGATTACAATGACGTTCTTCTCATTCACTTCAGTTAAAATTTAACACAAAATAAAGTATTATCATTGTACTTCAAAAGGGTGACAACTTATGTGCGAAAGAAAGATGATTGTATGACTGTATTGGAATGCCTGTAGTAAATGTTTACTAATACCTGCGGACATATTTTTTACAACATGTTTCAATTTTTTGTTTCTTACAAAAATCTTGCTACAGGGAGAATGCATTATTGTTTATCAAGCAGAAGTTGCACAGTCTGAATTATAAACTGATGGAACTGTTTGTTGAACTGTTTGACTCCCCAGTTTAATCGATATGTGTGCAATATGGTTTAGAATTATGGCAATCAGATAATTTTGTGAATCATTTTGAGTAGTTTCATTTGTCTGCCCTTAAAATGTTTTTGGAAGTAGTTATGCGAACAACTGATGATTCTGCGTATCGTAAAACAAATCGATGCTCTGTATATGTGAAATCTGCATAGTTTTGTTTAGATTATTATACATGGAAGAGTTTAGGTTACCGTGCAAAGCACACAAAATGTTACACGATTTAGACTCTTGTAATAGGTGTTCTTTTAACCTGCACTGGACACTACCTCCACGAAATATAATCGACACAGGAAGAGCTGAGTAGCAAATACCAAAGACTCGACAGCCTCAGCATATATGACCTGCTTGCTGCTGCAAGAGGATCCTGTCTATTGCTGCGTCCAGTCATGATCGTTTCTCTCCAACGTCCACAATGGTTACGGGATTTGACAATAATGGTAATGATGTGCTCACCTGTCGTTGCAGATCTGCCTGGAGATGGATCCCATGGAACTGGTGATGACGAAGGGGAAGGACTTGCTGAAGGTGTAAGGAGAGGCCAGGATGGCAGGTAACACCCAGGTGGCTGCCAAGATCTTCTTCGTGCGTGACTTGCTGTTGAACTTCATTGCCGTCAGTGGGTGCACAATAGCGTAGTACCTGAACCACATGAAAACAGAGGGTGCAATTGTAAGAAAAGATGATTTTTTTTAGAAAAATATTAAACATTGTAAGGTAGCCTTTGGCGATTGCATGTGTGTGCCTAGTGCGTGAGTGCGCTTTGATTTTAACTGTCAAGATTTAGCGCTGTATAAAGACTGTAATTATTATTATTACTATTATTATTATCGTTGTTATTTATAAGTTATATGATTACATGATTACGTTTAGAATTATGTAATGTAACGAGCAGGCTATACCACTTTGTAAAAGTATGTATACATAATGAAGCCACTGTCCTGTAGTGACTGGACTAGATGGGATTAGATTGGACTGGATTGGTTTCATAATTGTCTTTTTGTTTGTTTTGGTCTCTTTGGGAGGACTATTATTTGCAGGCTGATTTCCATATTGACTGCATGCTACCAAAACATATTGTTGCGTTTTTCTAGGTTTTCTGTGAGAGTATATTTTTATTTAGGCATATGCCAAAGTATGAAATCTCTCACTAATTTAGAAATCTTATTGGAAATCAATGGTCAAGCCAGCTCAACCAATTTATCTCAGCTAAGTGTCATCACCGAATTTACCTACGTGACGAGTGGATGTGTGGCTTTCGCAGTTTTAATAACTGTAGTTGTTGTTGTTTTTAAATCAAACCGTATCAGTTTGTGTGCGTGTATGTGTGTGTGTGCGTGCTGTGCGTGCGTGCGTGTGTGTGTGTGTGTGTGTGTGTGTGTGTTTGTGTGTGTGTGCGTGTGTGTGTGTATGTATGTGTGTGTTTGTGTGTGCGTGTGTGTGTGTGCGTGTTTGTTTGCTTGTTTGTGTGTGTGTCTATCTCTCTGTGTATTACTGTCTCTACATGTATGTCCCTATCTGTCTCTGTCTGAATCTCTCCTTCTCTCTCTCTCTTTATATATATATACTCCTTCTCTCACTCTCTTTCTGTTTTTCTCACATACAAAATTCATAATCAACAAACACTAGCAAAAATATGTGAGTCGGATAGATGAGCAGGCTACTGTTTTTCTAATGTAGGACTTGACAGTTTCTA
>JAPXFY010000012.1:64037471-64042471 GCA_030674185.1 Monoplex corrugatus
AGAGAGAGAGAGAGATACAGGAGGGGAGAGTAAAACTTGACATGTGAAGAAGACATCTATTATATCATCTGACTTTCCGTTCTCCTTGTACCCAGCAATCTTGTCCTGGTATCAATCAAGTTCGGGACATAGCAATTCTGTGTCTGTTTGGACAATATATCATGGTCAGCGTGGGAGGTGGGGAAACGGGCCAGAGAGGTTAAGGAAGGGTGGTGTAGTGCTTGTCAGTTGAACATGTGAATAAACCAAGCCTTAATATAAAATTAAAAAAAGGGGGGAAAAAGAAAAAAGAAAAGAAAAAAGAAAGACAGCAGTGAAGCTAAAAACGAAATAAAACAAAGTGAAATAAAATAACATAAAATCAAATTAAATAAAAACTAAATTAAACTAAACTAAACTAAACGAAACCAAACTAAACTAAACTAAAACGAAACGAAACGAAACGAAACGAATTAAAACGAAACGAATTAAAACGAAACGAAACGAAACGAAACGAAACGAATCGAAACAAAACGAAACAAACCGAACCGAACCGAACCGAAACGAACCAAAACTAAACTAAACTAAACTAAACTAAACTAAACTAAACTAAACTAACTAAACTAAACTAAACTAAAATGAAATAAAATGTATAACTACTAACGGAAAAGCACTAAGTATGATAAGTCAAAATAGATTACATAAAGCGAAAGGAAAATGACAAACATAAGCCTTAAAAAGTATAATATAAAAGAATAAATAAAACGTATATATATGTATGTATAACACACACACACACACACACACACACACACACACACACACACACACACACACACACACACACACACACACACACACACACACACACACATTATTCAATAACTCAAAATAACGAAATGAGATAATACAAAGCAAAATGAAATGAAACGAAAAACAATACCAAATAAACTTACAGAAAACCACGCCGTACTGACATAAAGCCATGCAGGAAATCTCTGCTTAAAACTCTTACATCTACAGCAAAGCTTGTCTCTCGATCCTCTCTTCCTCTTTTTTTTTTTTTTTTTTTTCTTCTCCTCCCCGAAAGCTCATTCAATTTTCACCTTCTCCACCTCCATACACAGACACACGTTCACACGCATGCACACAGGCATACAAACACAAACCACACATACACACACACACACACACAAACCACACAAACACACATACACACACACACACACATACACACACACACACACACACACACACACACACACACACACACACACACACACACACATAAACAAATAAACACACCCATGCACAAGCACGTACCCAAGCACACAAACATGCCTCCCTGTGACGTGAGCAGGCAAACTAATGGATGCTGTCATATGCTGTGTTGCTTCACACCGGATAGCATTCTCTTCTTCTCTTTTGTCAATACCTCCTTCATCTTTCCTTTTTTCCCCTCTCGCTTTTCTTTGCCTTTTGTCTTCATTGCTTTTTTCTTTCTTCATGTATGCTATCATTATTTATTTATTCGCCTTTTTTAAAGGAAAAGAATGGAGAATTCAAAATGAGGGGGGGGTGTGTGTGTGTGTGTGTGTGTGTGTGTGTGTGTGTGTGTGTGTGTGTGTGTGTGTGTGTGTGTGTGTGTGTGTGTGTGTGTGTGTGTGTGTGTGTGTGTGTGTGTGACACGGAGACAGAGACAGAGAGACAGAGACAGAGAGACAGAGAGAGATGAAATTAAACTTCATTTTCCGACGGTACAGACATTATCACCCAGACCTGCTTACATACGTGCGGTTATTAATCTCTCTGTGTTAGAGCAAGAGAAAGTAATAATGATTTCACTTCTATAGCACAAACAGTCCATGTAAAAAGCATGCTCATCACGCTTTATAGGAATAGAACAAATAACACACTGACACACATAGACACACACAGACAGAGAGAGAGAGAGAGAGACAGACAGACAGAGACAGACACAGACAGACAGACAGACAGACAGACAGACAGACAGACAGACAGACAGAGACAGACAGATAGACAGGCAGATAGACAGACAGACAGACAGAATACTGAGCTAGGGTACAGAGAAGAAAAAACGTATATTCGAAAAAGAAGAATGAAAGCAAGACACTTTATTATCTATACGTAAAATGTATACACACTGATTATGCAAATGCGTGCATGTGTGTGAGTATGTGTGTGCGCGAGCGTGTGTGAATGTGTATGTGGAAAAATTGTTTCAGAATATTCTAATCATATCAAATCTATAGAGAGAGAGAGACAGAGACAAAAACACAAAGAGAAAGACAGAGAATGAGAGAGAGAGAGAGAGAGAGAGAGGCGAGAGAGAGAGAGAGAGAGAGAGAGAGCGAGAGAGAGAGAGAGAGAGGAGGAACAATTCCTCCTTTTCACGACCGTGATTATCATTAGTACCAAAACCAACAACAGGTAACACTGTTACACTACAACAAAAAATAACAAAGCAGCAACAACAAGAAATACACGAAGAAAGAAATGGAGATTGGTTAGCTTACTGTGACCTGACCATTTTCGCTTAGGTGTGTAAAGTCGTTTAAATCTGTTACTATCAAAACAATATCAGCAACCCTACGACAACCAAAAATACCAAAGCACTGACAACAGGAAAATAAATTAAAAATAATTTTTTAAAAAAGGTCACTGGTAAACACAGTGAGACCTGACTATCTTAGTTTATCGTGTAAAGTCGTTTAAATCTATTGCCCGCTCATGGCCTTGAGACAAGCAGTACCGGACATCAAAGCTCGCACCAGGTAAACATGAAACGTGCATTGTACGGAGGGAGTGTAAACTAACGGCAAATGATTAGAAAGCAGCTCTTCCTTTTCCTCTCCATCGGGCTTTGATCGCATTCTCATAAGCTCCATAGTTTCAGTACTTCGTGGAGACTTAGAAACACACGATTCAGTTAATTAACAAAACAAGACAGAAGCAAACTTTCGACCAACTGGCCTTTGGAAAGCGCACACAAAAACCTCGAAACATTCACCCGATCGAGGACTAAAACAGCAGATCAGATAACTTCCCAGACCGACGGTTTCCGTTTATTGGATGGCCCGAAAATGTGCTACTGTCTTGTTTCCATATTCGCTGGCAGAGCGCACATGGAATTGTCCGAGTGAGATGAATCCGTCTTTAACAAACTCCGAGCTTCAAATTCAAATATGCGTCCTCAATCTCCTTTCATGTACTTCTGATTTTAATTTACTTCATCACCGGCAAGGACGGGCACGGTAGTCTAATGTTTTGGCCACGGTCTTCCAACTGGTACGTCTGTGTTCGAGCCTGCTTGGATACTGCCTGGTGGATTCAGGGTGAGATTTTCCATCTCACAGGACAAGCTAAGTACAGTTCTGCTAGTAAATTAACCCCCTTCGTGTATAATACATACACAGAACATCAAACACGTACGCTGGCTTCTGGAAACAAGAAAACACCCAGCAAGCACACCCACGAAAGAGTATGACTGCATTAGTGACGGGGTGAACACACACACACACACACACACACACACACACACACACACACACACACACACACACACACACACACACACACGTAAACGCCCCCTTCAAACATTGACTGCACGTTGGACAACCGCAGCCCACGAACCAAGGAAAGATAATCGCTGACAGTTACTTTGATTCGGATTTCCTGGGGAAGGTCCATGTTTATCAACCTTGTCTGTGAGGGCGTTGGTTGACCTGACCGAAACGTTCAACCCATACGACAGAAAGTGCCTTGTAAAAATAGAAGTTCGAAATTAAGTGTCTTGTATCGTTTAGCCACAGATAAGATATATTTCTTTATCGATTATTCTGTACGATAACTCTCAGTCTCTTTCCCACCAACGTCTCTTCGGTTTTGATTGAATGAATCGTGATCTTATGCACACTTTGAAACTAAAACTGGCAAACAAGTATGCGTTAAAAATCTTTAAACAGCGGCTGCTGCTGCAACAACACCAGTAACAAAGAACAGAATTGCTTTATTCTTTTCTTTCAGTGAAACTCCTACCTATAGCAGGTGCAAAAGCGGTGTCTGGGTGTGGAAAACCTTATAAACAACTCAGAAACAACCTAAAGGAACACAGTTGTAACAAAATCAAGTTATCCAAAAAGATGAAGAAGATAGACAAGGAAACGAAACAAAACAAATCTGGGATGAAGAAAGAGGGGTGAGAAAGAGAGGAGAGAGGGAGGGAGAGAGAGCGAGAGAGAAACAGACAGAAAGACAGACAGACCGACTGAGACACAGACAGAGAGAGAAGAAAGAGAGAATACAGAAAGAAAGAGAGAGACCAGACAGAGTGAGAGGGGGAGAGAAAGAGAGAGTGGGTGAGTGAGAGAGACAGGAGAAAGAGAAAAAAGGAAAGAGGGAGAGAGAGAGAGAGAGAGAGAGAGAGAGAGAGAGAGAGAGACAGAGACAGAGACAGAGACAGACAGACAGTCAGAGAAATAAAGAGGCGAAGACAGAGGGGCAGAGAGAGAGGCATATAGGGACATACACACGCACCCACAAACTCACACACACACCTTCTCACACACATACAAAGAAACGGGGAGGGGGGAGGAGAGAGAGAGAGAGAGAGAGAGACAGACAGACAGACAGACAGACAGAAGACAGACAGAGAGAGAAATTGAGACGAGGAAAAAGAGAGAAAAACAAAAGGATTCTCTTTCATCCAAGGCGACAAACAGACAAACAAATAAACACGCGTCGGTGTTAATTTTCAGAGACACTCGAGGTCAATACCCCACATCAAAGAACCCCCCCCCCCCCCAGCTGTTCAATGACATAGGCACAAGAACTGGGTACAGGACATGGGGGAGCAGAGGAGAGGGTAATAGGGATGTATGGAGTGCATGGCCAGATGAACAGCTAACTTTTTGGATAAAACTTCTAAACCTCTTAAATAAAGACATATTTCATCTCCCATTTTCTATCCGTGGTGTGGACCTGTGCATGTCTCAGTATGC
>JAPXFY010000012.1:64047471-64062471 GCA_030674185.1 Monoplex corrugatus
ACATAATTATATACATAACATACATACATACATAGACGGACGGACGGACCGACAGACAGACGGACGGACGGACCGACGGACGGACCGACAGACAGACGGGACAGGCAGACAGACAGATAGACAGATAGACAGACAGATATAGACAGACATAGATAGGTAGAAAGATAGACAAACATACAGACAGACAGAAAGACAGACAGGTTGATAGATAAATAATAGATAGATAGATAGATAGATAGATAGACAGATGGATAGACAGATAGATATAGATATAGAAGAAAGATAGATAGATAGATAGATAGATAGATGGATGGATGGATAGATGGATAGATAGATAGATAGATAGATAGATAGATAGATAGATAGATAGACAGATAGATACATGTAGATAGATAGAAGGGGACAGAGAGAGAGAGAGAGAGAGAAAGAGAGAGAGAGAGAGAGAAAAGAGAGAGAGAGAGAAAGAGAGAGACAGACAGACAGACAGAGACAGAGAGACAGACAGACAGACAGACAGACGGACAGACAGAGCTGAACAAGCTTTATTACTTAAGGATAAGAGTATCAGGTCCCACAGGACCTGTCTTACAGCTAGTCTTTGCTACACTTGACGTGTAAGCCGACAAACATAAAAAGGAAATTCATTAATTTGATCTAAACAAATAAAAAAGAAAGAGAAATAGGTGGTGGTGGTGGTGGTGGTAGTGGTGACGGTAGTGGTGGTGGTGGTGGTAGTGGTGGTGGTGTGTGGTGGTGGTGGTGGTGGTGGTGGTGGTGGATGATGATGATGATGATGATGATGATGATGATGATGATGATGATGATGATGAGACGACGACGACGACGACGACGATGACCGAGAAAATGAGAAGTTCAGGATGGCAGAAAAACCAGAGAGAAGGGCAAAAGTGAAAAGAATGTCAAAGACAAGCGCCCAAGAAAATAATACGAATTACTCTGATTAATTCAACCAATTTCTGTGGTATCAAGAAGCATGGTCACCGACAGATGACACAGTATCAGTCATTAAGAGACAGACTAATTTCAGATCCTGTCACTTTCCTCGTTTGCCCCCCAGTGCCTTCTGACGGCTCGAAATCCTGCACAGTCTCAATAAGTCTTCTGGACTAATCGTGTAATCTTCGTGAGAGTCAGCTTCTGAGTTCGCGATTCTCTGGACCCAAGCAGTGTATGTCTTCCATGTCTCACATCTTAAGCAATCTAAAGAGCTCTTCTTCTTGAATAGAAGAAGAGCTCTTTAGACTGCTTAAGATGTAACACCTCAAATTGTCACACTACTGTGAGGTATTGTTGTAGTGGACACGTAAGACGAAAGTCAAGTGGTTGTTTTGCATACGGCAATCGGCGGTAGCTTCCCCCACTCCACCCCCCTTCTGGCGTCAAAACGAAAAGAGAAACAAACGCACTCCGTTTTCCAAACATTTCACGTATCTAGCGAGAAAAAAAAATTACTTCAATTTACCCCCAACGAGTCACGTGATTCCACGACCCTTTCATCTGCATATAATCCTAAATTTTTCCGTAACGTTTTGAGTATCAACTCTAGAATGGTTTGTAGGGGCCTACATGTATGTCCAAAGAAGATATAAGACATATCGTCTTTGATATTGCCAAGTGTCAACCTCCTGAGTAATCCATGTTTTCTTATGTGTCGGATCTTGAGTTGTCTTAGTGTGTACCCTCTTGTGTAGCCTCTGTACTGTTGAGTATCAGCGCCTGAGTGACCTCAGTATAAGCTCTTGAGTTACTCATTCCTTCATACTCATTAATCTCATATTCATGTCTCTCTTTTTTCACAGTGGTCGCCGCAGTGCAGTCACCCAATATAAGTATCTTTTGACCAAGATTTCGAAAGACAGAAGGCTAGCTGGCCTTCAAGGGGAGTTATTTCTGTCTTTACGAGCGAGCCAGGTCTTACTTTTCCCAATTAAGATGAAATTGTCGCGTAGGAATGTATCTGGTACATTTGCATACATGTATGCATGATACCCTCTTCACCCTGCGACGACTCCGCTCGTTTGGCCACGTCTGCCAATGCAGTATGACCGCATCCCAGAAGGTATCCAGTAGGAAGATCTCGCCGCAGGATCCCAGGCCGCAGGATGCCCTCTGCTACGATACAGGGACGTCTGTGAGCGTCACCGAAATCAGTTGATATGAGTGCGGACTCTTGGTAACAGGCGGCTATAAATCCCTGTACTTGGCTGCAGTCTATACCTGCAGGGTATCACCACTGCAGAGGAGAAACATACTCGACTGTGGTTGGACAAAAAAGGGAGAAGGAAAGCTGTGGCAGCGACCACTCAGCCATCAGCCTTCTTGTGCAGCAGCTGTGTCTTGGGCTACCACTCAAAAAGCAGCTTGTTCAACCACAGCCGACGCTGTTCCACATCCAGATGAGGCCTCAACAGGGCGCTTCCACTGTCTGATAAGACAGAGGGAGTCATCATCGTTTGCTTGCAAGGTCAACGTGAAATAAGAAGAAGAAAAAAGAAAGGAAAAAAAGATTTTCAAGCTGTTTTAAAATATCCCTTTTCATACCAACAATATAAAAAAAGCACTCGTTTCTAACACACGTTTTCTTTTCAATGCAAATATCCATGCACATGAAAAAATAAAAATGTTCAGTTCTTATTATTATTGTTTATACACTGGTACAATTTCTCCACATACAGATGTGAACAAGTGGAATAATGTTAAAGTAAAAAAGGAAAATAACTGAGACAAAGAGAGAAAAGGAGACATCACTGTTGACTGTATGAAATGAAATTTGACGTGCATAAGAGAGCAATGGCAGGCTGACAGAAAAGCGGAAACAGATTTCAAATATTACTGTGGTTCTCGAGGAAGTGCTGTTCACACTCTGTCCTTGAAAAGTGCCGATTCAACCTTGACCTTGGCGCCTTACCTTTTGAACTTAACACTTTCAGGACTGTTCAATGGTCTACATGACTGACCGAATTCATTAGGAAAGAGCCACCCATAAAGATCTGAGAAAATTGTGTCCACACATTTTTTTCACATACAGGCAGACAGACACACGTACTGACACACAAACGGACGGACGGACAAACTGACAGACAGACAGACAGACAGGCACACACACACTATCTTCTTTTGTATACCGATTCGCGTATCTGAATCAATGTTGTACGCAGTTTTGCCAGGGCCAGTACTCTTTGTCGTGGTTTGCTTCTTAGCATTAGGAGAGTTCTGCCCACGGGATTTCAGATAATCGTCTCACCCAAAAGACTAGCATTCGGACTACTATTCACCGTCGAATGAGAGGTGGAGGGGAAAAAACGCCAACTGGGAATCGATCCGTTAACATCTGGTCTTCAAGTTGGAAGCTCTAACCACGGGGACTCTACTCCACTACTGGAATTTATGAGTCAAGAAAAGAAAGGTAATCCGAAGAAAAGGAGGAAAGATCGAAGACTGAGATTCATATTCCCAAAGCAGACACAAAAGACAAGATGGGTGATTGTTCAGAAGATACCATCGTTTTCAGACTGATTCCCAATGTCTTCTCCCCTCACAAACTGTTGTGACCGGAACATGACTGTCAATCAATAAGAAGTGCGATTCAGATCTGATCACAGACTTCCGCTCACGTCACTGTACCCTTCACGCCCAGTACTGTAACTGTCCCCGCCGCCCCCCCCCCCCCCCACCTCTCTCTCTCTCTCTCTCTCTCGCTCTTTGTCTGCTCTGCTTCCTTTACCGTCAACCGGTCTTCCTCTTTCTCACAGCACGTTGTGCCTCTGTGCAAATCTGTACGGGCCTGTCATGTACGCAAGGAGAACACGTCGTACGAATCAAATTCAAACGCCGAGCTTTTTATTTGTTAAAGATTTCTTTTCTGACAGAATGGAGTTACTGTTGTGCAAAATTCGAGTTGCACTTCTTGAGAAGAATATGTAGAGACTGCAGAATGATCGGATATGTCTGCAGGCTTTTCAAGACTTGTTGTGGATAACATAAATTTAACCATTCTCTGTTCGATTGAACTCATTCATTTTTGCGTTTTATATGATTCCATTGAATCCGTTAATTTTGTATCACGGCATAACTTGATATTCGTTTTATTTCATTGAAAAAAGCCAGCTTGAGTCTCTCCTCTCTCTCTCTCTCTCTCTCTCTCTCTCTCTCTCTCTCTCTCTCTCTCCTCCAGAAAACTGAATCAGAAGATGATGAATTAGAGAGCAAAATGATGGGCACGTTAATTGGTAAACATCGGACTGACAGTCATAAGTTCAATTAGCCTGATGAGTAAAGTGTGGAGATTTTCCTGATCTCTCAGGTCCACAAGTGTGCAGATCTGCCAATGCTTAAACCACCTCTGTGTGTATACAAAGCATGCATGCAGAACAGATAATCGGCTATTCATGTCAACGATCCTGTAAATAAAGTCAGTGGCTAGCCTACGGGAACATGAACATACGCAGCACGCACGCTCAACGAACACGCAGTATTTAGACTTATGTAGTTTACATACCGCCTGCACAGTGTGGACAAAGCAACGTGCACACACATGTTCGAGAAAAACCGAAACGCTTGAAAAAAAACAGAACAAAAGAAAGCACAGTGTGGACAAAGCAACGTGCACACACATGTTCGAGAAAAACCGAAACGCTTGAAAGAAAAACAGAACAAAAGAAAATGAGAAGGAAGAAAATTGAAAAACGTCACCACCACCACCACCACCATCACGACAACAACAAACAACAACAACAATGATAACAACAGAAGGAAAAAAGAACAAGTCAAAAATGTTAACGATGAACAACATGTAATGTTGTTCGAAGTTACAACAGAGAGACAGAAAAAAACACAACTGAAATTAGCCTGGAGAAAGCAATTTCCGTAAAAGATCGTGATTAGAAAACACTTCGGGTTATCTTTAAAGCTTTAGATAAAAGCTTTAGGTTAAGTATCAGTTTGTTTAAGGAGGCATTACAAGTCCCTTTACCACATATGGCGTCTGATGGACATATCACATAGTCGTGTTGTAACAATATATCCACTTGACTTTTGTAGCCCATTCTCAAGCTTTATGAACAACAAAGGAATGTGGCTAAAATAAACGAAATTAAGAATGAATACACAAATAAATGTATAAATAGATAAATAAACACAACGTTTAAGGTTTGTTTTTATCAAATAAGCGTGAATAATTCTCAACTAAGGTTTGTTTTTATCAAATAAGCGAGGATAATTCTCAACTATCTCCCCAACCCCAAATTTACAAGCAAGCAAGACAGCGAGCAAAGAGTACAAGCAAGCAAATGAAACAAGGAACAAAACAATGTTGTTAAAACGTACAGCAGAGTGTTCACCAGGCAGGTAAAGTTTAACAAAGGCGCGGCGCGGTAATCGAGTGGGTAGACATTGGACTGTCAATTGGAAGGTTTTGGGTTCGATCCTGCCTGGATACCTCCGCCAGGCCGGTAAAGAATGAACATTTTTCTGATTCCCAGGACAACGTGTGCAGATCTGCCGGTGCCTAAATCCCTTACGTGTGTATACGCATGCAAGAGTATCAACTCACCATCATCATCATCAACATGTGCCCTGCCGCATAGGTTGGCGATCATGGCCCTCCATACGAATCTGTCTTTCGTCGCTGCACGTACATCTCCCATCTTCTCTGTCTTCATCCACTCCGCAAGTCAGTCCAACATTTGAGTTATCAACTATATACGTAAAACATTATGTAAGTCATGTCAATGTGCCGATAGCTTACAGAAATTTCAAAACACCCAGGATGCATGCAATCTGACAATTCAGATTGCGCAACAATCACTTCCACTAACAGCTTGGGTTCTTATTATTATTGTTGCTTAAAGCCCAGCCGACTGCGTTAAGCCATATCAGGGCTATAACCGTTTCAATACACTTACAATACTTCGACAGGAAAAAGAAGAACAGAAAATTATGTACACATATCAATGCATTCGCGCACATAATCTAAGAAGATGCCCCTGGCGTTGACCACTCCGTCCAATTCAACGCATAGCGACAGGGGATTTAAAAACATACCTGAATACACATGTAAACATAACTACATGTAAGGACACTGAAACATATAGGGCCTAAATTATCTAAAATTGCTTCCGCATATCTTATTTCCCTTGAGCCAAAATTGCACTTAATATATGTATCCAATTATTAATCCTAAGAGAAAGTATGTAAGACTTTATTGAACACATACAGGTGACTGGATCAGCCAGGCAAAAAATGACAGGGAAAAATTACAGAAAGCAAGGGAGCAAGAGAAAAACAAAGCGAGTGACAGAAAAGAGGAAATTTCTCGCCAGAATTTCCAGAAGGTGGGGGATACTATTTACTATTTATACTGAAAGAGCCCCAGACATCCCCACGGCAGGGGGAGGGAGGAGGAGGTTAGGTTCTCTGTCATCCATTAAAACTAAAAGTCTAGCCTTGTGTAATGCTCAGTGCGTCCAAATGCGTTGGAAAATAGAATACCACTACTAATAATAATACCACTGCAACTACTACCACTACTACTACAAACAATGATAATGAAGAAAATAAAATAATAATAATAATAATAATATAGTAATATAATAATGATAATAATAACAACAATTATGACGACGACGACGACAACAACAACAACAATAACAATAATAATGATAATAATTTGTAGCCATCAGAGACAGACACGGAGGTGTGATACTGCCGCCAGTCCTTAATGCCTGCAGCGCTCTGCGTCATTGTCTGCCTCCTACACACACTCCATTAGTCCTTCTCTCACAACCACTTCCCTCACTGAATATTCAGCCAGTGCTGCAAATAGTTTTCTTCTCCACTGTCCCCAGAAGTTTCTTGTATGACTGATATATGAAATCAATGTCTGTGGCTATAAGCAATATGAACTTTAACTTGAAAAAAATGAGTTTGAAGCTCTCCAAGGGTGAAATGGTCAACAGGCGTTTCTAAGACCTATTCTGGTTTATCACCGCTTCATTCCATTGAAATTATTCACCTCTCTCTCTCTCTCTCTCTCTCTCTCTCTCAGAGTTTACTCCCTTGTATGGTTGTCTACAAGACGAACACTCAGCGACTTGTCAAAGAAACTGTCATTTTCAGTAAGAAAAGTACCTCACCATGCCAGTGCAAGGACTGCCATTTACACTAGGAAACATGTTAAACTCATTACTTCAGGAAATGTCTCTGTCTTCTTTTAAAGTTGGGGACAGGGGCAGCCAGACAGTAGTCGTCCTGCGTTTGAGTTGTGGCCAGCCTTCTATCACAATGTCACAGTTACCATGCTGTGTACAGGAGAAAAGATCAGTCACAAGTCGGCAGAGACCGGAGAATGGCCGAGGCGCACAGACCGTGCTCAACCCAAGGCAGCTGAAGATTCGTCGTCTCCCTCCAGCCTGTTTCTACCTACTGCACGCAGCCTGTTTTACCGTACTGACGCTTTCAGTTTGTCAAGCCAACATGTTCAAGCGTGACAACCCCACTACCTCGTGCAGTTCGTTTTCTTCACATGAGTCACAGCCTGTTGTATGTCAGTTTGCCTTTCCTGATAGTGACACCGATACGTACACACACACACACACACACAATGACAGTTAGATCTGATGACAGCGGCTCCCAGAACAGTGAATCCGTTGAATTTTGATAATGATGAAGAAGAGGAGGGAGGGGTGGATATAAATGGCTTGGACAAGGATACAACAAAAACTGACACAGACAGGAGAAATAGCTTGACGTGTGGTGTTGGTGTGGGTTACTTTTAACTTGGTGACAGTAGTGGAAACTTTTGCAGAACAATACAACAGCCTGTTGACGAGCCAGGTATTCGGTGTTCTGACATAATGGCGAAAATTCAAGAATTCTCGCTGAAAATGATCAGAACTCCTATTAGTTCCAACCGATATGTTAAAGGCAATGGCGCTGAGAGTGACAATTATCTAGATCCACCATGAATGTCATGACTGATGTGTGTAAGAACTCCCACAACACTATCTCTTTTATAAATAAAATCTCTAGTGTGCACATCTACTGATGTCCATTTGAATGTGTACTGATGATCTACATTCTTATTTGTATTTTTGTACTACTGTGATAGATCCCATGCTGCGAAGCCACTCTGTCCCTCATGTCCCACTGTTAATGGGCCTCACAGCCTAAAACATCAAACCATTCGTATTCGTACCGTACTCGTATTCTCTCTCTCTCTCTCTCTCTCTCTAAAAAGAAGATAAAAGGAGGACATTGGTTCAGAAGACAGTGAACAAAAAATTTAATACAAATAAGAAACACAAGACAGGGGATATACAAACAACTATATGAACAGCAGCATCAGCTTTCGCACAGAAATCACACCAGTACCAACAAAAATAACAGAAAAAAAAAAAAAGATTAGCGAGAACTGACCTCGTTTTTAGTTAAAAAGACAGCAAACGTTTATTATCAGGCTAGCAATTTTCCTCATACATAAACACACACACACACACACACACACACACACACACACACGCACGCACGCATGCACGCACACACACAAACAAACAAACAAACAAACAACAACAATTAAAATATCAATACAGGCAACAAGAAAATGAAATGTAACTCTATTATAATCTGTTCGGTTTATATCTGTATCTATTACGTGTGAAAAATGTTTCAGTGTTAGTTTCATTACGTTGTAGAAAGCGTCACAGCCAGCCAATGAACCTATATACACCTGACCACAGACAACAGTTGATGGCAATCCAACATAATGTTTGTGACAAGAGATCCATTTAAGACTTGTAAACAATCCATCGTCGGCTGTAAAGTAATTCAACGAAACTAAATTGTATTAAATGAATAGGTAAGTAAATACAGAAATAAATATACAGATACGTAAATATAGAAATACAAACAAATAAATAAATATCTCCTACTTCATTTTCAGCTTTAGAGATTTAATGAGGAAGTACAAGACAGTCTGATTAGATTTAATGAGAAAGTACAAGACAGTCTGATTATGTTATTTTCGAAATAATCACACACACACACACACACACACACACACACACACACACACACACACACAACACACACACACCGCACACACACACACGCACGCACGCACACACACACACACACATGTGTGTGTATGTAAACCAAATTAACAGAATAGGAAAAAAAAACCTAAAGGGTAAGGGAAAGGAAGAAACCAAATGGACAGCAGGTAAACAGAGTCAAAGAAAATGGAAAGAAAGAAAGGAACAGGCAAGCCATATTGGTAAATTTCCTTTTTTGCGTGAACATGTAAAAAAGCAGAACAAGATTTTGTTTGTTTGTTTGTTTGTTTGTTTGTTTGTTTCTCTTTTTTACCAATTTGTAGACTTTTTCTTAAAACAAAGAAATTAAAGCAACACATCTCTTCTTGAATGCTATCAGTAATGTTATATGAATGAGGCATTTCTGCTATGTTTATATATTATCTGCATCCTTATAAGAACAAATAGAATAACTTCAATGAAAAAAATCAATCAAGCCGTCTAAATGATTTTTTTACTTTTTCAACACATTTTGCTTAATGTTTACCTTGAAAATCAAATGATTTAAGGATGTTGGTTGGGTTTTTTTGTTTTCAAAGAGAAGCTTTTCAGTGGCACCAGACCACTCTTATTTCATGTAAACTGGTTTCTCAAATAGTGAAGATAGAGATGCTTAAAACTGAATTTACATTTTTTACCAGAGTGGCTTGGTTTGGTGTATTGTGCAAAAATGCCCAAAGAGCGTTTTACGTGATGATGATGATGATGATGATGATGATGATAAATGGGTTTCTTGCCATCAGACATGGACAATCCAGACATAGGTGTAATACTTCTGCCAGTCCTTGATGATGATGATGATGATGATGATGATGATGATAATGTATGGGGTGTTAAATTCTGATATACAAATCAAATCAAATTTCGCACTCTCATCGTTGGCTAGGACAATCACAATGACAAACACTTAAGAGAGCAAAGCACAAGCACACTGAAATGGGGAGGACAAGAGGAGAGTGGGACGAAGAGGTGGACGCGTAGAAAAGAAAATCACTGCTGAACGAAAAAGTACGTCTTCATGTTAGACTTGGAGGAAGACAGAACGTGTGACTGTTGAAGAGTCAAGAGAAGCTCATTCCAGTCATTATTAAGGACCAGACATAGAAAACGAGCGGCGACCAAATGTGCAACATCTGTATCGAAGAATCTGTAAACAAGTAGTGTCAGAAACAGAACGAAGAGGTCGGGCAGGGGTGTACATTTGGGGGTGATCACAAAGGTGTAGGTACAACTCCAGTGATCACAAAGGTGTAGGTACAACCCGTTCAGTGCCAGCTTAATACACTTCAGCACAGTGTGTTAATATTGTATGAAATTCTTTGTGTAACAGGCAATCAATGGAGAAGGTTAAGCAAAGGAGTGACATGACCATGCTTCTTTTTACGAAGGGCAGAGAAGTGGGACGGAAACGAGGCCCCAAAACTACCCTGTTTATGGTATACAGACACCTGCAAACGCACTAATGTCGGAGCTTGCCATCAGCAGATACATCTGGAAAACAAAATGCCAGAAGACATGAAATGCAGAGAAGATTCCTCAAGTCTGAGAAGATCCTACTACAACAGACTGACGAGAGATGCCTTCAGAAGAAGATTCAACTCCAGTCCTTCACAGTGATGCTTTTTTTACAGTCCTAAAAACACGAACACCTACAGACTGCCTTGAGGACCAACTCCACGTGAGATGGTTTTCTTAAGAAACGATAATGCACAATAACCGAAGCATGATTCGTTGGATGCTTCCACCCCCACCCCCAAATATGAAAAGGTGTATGAAATCTTATTTTCCAAAATATTGCCTTCACATGTTTATCTTGTCGATATTTTGCCATTGAAAACGAGTCACATCATGTTCGTTGAAAACGAATTCTGAAAGTTCCAATCGAGGATGTCAAAAACTAGACTTGAGGCCAGGTCCTTGCACCGACTGCCATTGTGCTTAACGCAGATTTTACTGTACAGAACAAAACTAAAAACACGCTGACTGTACCATGCACAACACAGCCAAATACCCAAGGGTGTCGATTTCTCGGTTGTTTCTAGAATCCTGGCTAAACGCCTATTACCCTGTGGCCTGCAGCTTTCAACAATAAGATTGTCGGAGCCAGGGAATGTTGTCTCTTCGATCTAGACCATATCTTCCCAAAGGGGACATCGATAAAACTAGCTGACAGCCGAAGGCGGTTGTTTCAGCAGATTTATCATTATATCTGTCTACCGATCTACCTATCTATCCATCTATCCCTCCATCTCTCTCTCTCTCTCATATATATATATATATATATATATATATATATATATATATATATACATATATATATATATATAAAAACAAATATATATATATATCTGTCTGTCTCTCCATATATATATATATATATATATATATATATATATATATATATATAGATAGATAGATAGATACATACGTACTACTACATACATACATACATACATACATACAAATACAAAATACACATAGAAAAACAGAGACAGACAGACAGGCAGTTAAGTAGGTAGACAGACAGACATAGTTTAAAGCACTGTCTGAAAGTACTTGCAACGGACAATACTAAAAAACAGAGACAAACAGACAGGCAGTTAAGTAGGCAGACAGACAGACATAGTTTAAAGCACTGTCTGAAAGTACTTGCAACGGACAATACAAAAAAACAGACAGACAGACAGGCAGTTAAGTAGGCAGACAGACAGACATAGTTTAAAGCACTGTCTGAAAGTACTTGCAACGGACAATACACCCACATACACGCACATTTTTGGAGCAAGTATATAGACCGATGTAGCAGTCAAGAACAACGTTAGCCATGAAAAGAATTTTTTTTGTGTTTCAGCCATCCATCCTGCCGCATCACCACCACCCCCTCTATTTCCACAACTGCACAACTGGACAGATTACGGGGGGTGACAGAAAGAAATGCTGGATAATATCACAAACGTTTGAGTTGGAAAGGACCATGGTGCAGTATTGTTTTTAGTTTTTTTCCTCCATACTTTCTTGTGTCACCATTTCTCTGAACTATTTACAAAAAAACTTTCTGTCACAAACTTAAGTTTTAACATTCATATCTTCGGTTGTTAGTTGCAATGCTGGTACCTTAAGTCAGACACGCACACACACACGCGTGCACACATACGAACACAAAAATACACATCAAAAACATCATCATCATCATCATCATCATCATCATCATCAACCATTTCATGTCAGGTTAACATAAACGTTATACCAACATGCTAACCATATACACAACTTTAGTTGGAAATCAGTGAAACAAATACACTATAACTGAAACGTGTTTATTTATATTTGTTAAAATGCAGGGAACGAAATTCATAGACACACACACACACACAGAAATAAAGAAAGAAAGAAAGAAAAAAACTACGCACGCACGCGCGCGCACACACACATATGCGTAAACACACACACATACACACACACATACACACATACACACACACACACACACACACACACACACACACACACACACACACACACACACACACACACACACCACACACACACACACATACACACACAATATCAATCAAACATACTATCTAAGGTTTACGACACTTCTTATCTGTCCAAAGCATACTTTTGCAAGTGGGAAATATATTTTTCATCCTTATATTATAGATTCCTATCCACTTTAAAGTTCAGTTGCTATTTGATATTTGCATGCAAAGATTATAAAATAACCAAACACACACGTAAATATCTGACAATTGGACAGCGAGGTAATTCCAGTTTCATTGTTTTCTCGATCATGCAAAAGAGAGACAGTGAGAGTGAGGGAGGGAGGAAAAGCGAGACAAAGACAGACACACGGCGACAGAGAAATGGAAGAGGGAGGGAGGAGGAGAGAGAGAGAGAGAGAGAGAGAGAGAGAGAGAGAGAGAGAGAGAGAGAGAGAGAGAGAGAGAGAGCATCAGTCTTATGATTAGTCAATGATGTTCCGTTTCAATGGTGAATACCACGTTTAGCACTAATTGAATGCTTAGTTTGTTTTTATAGACTTGCTGGTCTACAAAATCTGAATCAAAATTTAAAGTATATTGCTACACACACACACACACACACACGCACACACGCATGCACACTCACATACATGCATGCGGCCACATAATGAACGACACACGACACACGACACACGAGACATCTGATTGTGATCAAAATATTTCAATCTACTATTGAAGGGAAACGTTGATCATATTAGACGTACTTTAAAAGCTACTGTTCAAATAAAGTTCTTTCCTATGAAATTATACAATATTTGTAGTCCAACCACTGCAAAGAAATACAACTACAGAATGGATATCTACAGAACTATAGAGTGCTATCTTCTTTTAAGATTTGAGGGGAAAAAAACACGAAACAACAACAACAACACACACAGACATAAAAGATGAAGAGGAAAAAGATTTCACTTTATGTGCAGACTGGATGACTTACACAAAAGAAAAATGTTACCTTCAGTATCTAATACGGGCTTAGAGAACTCGATAGCCACAGAATGTCTGCAGGCTGTGTATTTGCTCTGACCTTTCCAATGTAACATGAGTAGACAGACACAATGAAACAAAACGAATTCAACTATTTAGAACAGCAATGTATATCCTAAAGTTGACGGTTTTAAATGGTATTTCTTCAGATTATATATTGTTGATACGAGGCACTGTTGCAATGCAACGTAGATTTCATCAATATAAATGCAAAATTACCTTCAGTCGCGTCACCGACAACGATACGAGTAGAACGAAGATGTGTCATGTTTAGATTTACAGTTCACGAAAGCCATGACTCGTTTTTTGTTCGTTAAATGTTTCAAAATGTACAACAAAATCAGTACAAAATTCAGAGTCCAAAATTTCAGGCTTACTCTGTTAACTCTAAACGTGAGAAAATCAAACATGAATTTATTTGTTGCTTGATTTAACTCAGGTTGTTCCAGTCACACAGTGATCCAAAGACAGACATAAAACCCATACACTATGAAGGACTCCAAAACCGTGCCAACGGACAGGGCTTGTGTGCAGACCTATGGCTTATGCTATCATCATTTTGGATCCTCTCCATCGCTTGGCATCTGTGCCGTCAGTGCACATGGAATTTATTCTAAGCACGGAGACGCTTTCTTGAAAACTGAAACTGAAACTCTAAGCACAATAAGCGAATTGCGTTAGACACCCAAGCTATCAGCCCCAATCTTTTTCCCGTGGTGCTTGTAGACTCTCTGAATACAAAGGACATATTCAAGTGTTCTTGTCATTTGCAATTATAGAATGTACTTCATGGAGTGGGGAGGGGATCTCTCTCTCTCTCTCTCTCTCTCTCTCTCTCTCTCTCTCTCTCTCTCTCTCTCTCATTCTCTCTCATTCTCTCTCATTCTCTCTCGCTCGCTGTGACACAGTAACCAACGGCAAGTTCGAGAAAAGAAAGAAGGAAAGAAAGAGAGAACTCACGACAGCGAGAAAACAGTTAAACAAATAAGTACAAAGTGAAATAAAATCCTGACGCGTTTTCAATTAAAACAACAACAATAACAAAATCAAAACAGAACAGAACGAAATACAAACACCCAAGCAAATAAACCAACCTAAAAGGTAAAAATGAAACATGTTTTATACATAGGATAATTTTCTCACCGCAAAAAAAGTTCGCATTTTTAGATCCTTTCTTTGCAAACTACACCACCGTTATGTCCAAAATCTGTGCGTTCACATCTACCCCTACCCTCACCAAGCACATGCTGCAATTAGAACCCTGGCGGACACAAAGACAATTACTTGATAGTTGATTTTATCATCAATTAAATTGTCAGATTTCCTGGCAGAGAATGAGCCGAATATCACATAGACAATGA
>JAPXFY010000012.1:64064971-64127471 GCA_030674185.1 Monoplex corrugatus
GACGAAGCCCGGCTTTCATTCGAATAAGCTATTGGGGTGTTTCAGAAATGGTGCAAATTGATAACTAACATTGTTCACTTTCTTGATTCTGGTTTCCATCTCTCTGTTGAGTCTTTCGACTTCTGTGACAATGCTGCTGAGATATCTGAATTATTTCATTCGTTTGAGTTTAGTGCGACCCATGTTATGCTAAGGTCACCAGATGAGATGTTCTGCTGACATTCATCGTCTCAATTTTGATGATGGTGATTTTTTTGTTCTAGCTTTTACAGGTTCTCACCAAATTGGTTATACGTCTCTGTAGTCTTTCTTCTTCGTGTGCCAGGCTCTGAATGTCAGCATATCGTTCAATGATTCTGGGTCTCTTATGATATTGTTCATGCAAACAATAAACAATAATGGTAATAAGACATAGCCCCGTCTCACTCCAGATGCGATTTTCAACCAATCAGTGAGTCCTTTTGGTGTGTGGACTGCTCTCACGCTTTTTGTATAGATCGCTCTGATGTTGTCTAAAAGTTGGCCGCTGGCGTTGTACAGCTCTAGCATTTTCCAAAGCTGGTTCCTATTTGCTTTGTCAAATACCTTTTTCCCTTGTTTACGAAGATGAGGTTAAATTCTTTATCGTGCTCGATTGTGTTTTTACGAAGTTGTCTCAGAGCAAAGACAGCACTCTGCGCCCTTTTCTTCTGACACCCTTCGATGAGTACGCGGGTAATGAAAAACGCCGTGCGTGCGTGCGTGCGTGCGTGCGTGCGTGCGTGCGTGCGTGGTGCTGTGTGTGTGTGTGTGTGTGTGTGTGTGTGTGTGTGTGTGTGTGTGTGTGTGTGTGTGTGTGTGTGTGTGTGTGTGTGTGTGTGTGTGTTTTTTACACCCAGCCGTCTTCTAAACTACACATAATAAGAAAACAACAGAAAGATAATATCCTAATATCCTAAATTCAGTTTCATGTACCTGAAATGCGTACGTATACTATGAATTATTTCTGCATTCTATAGTCGAGAGATCTTGCATTGTATAATCCACAGATACACCGTCATTTATTTATGCACTGCATATGCAGAGATTCTTGTGTCTCCAATATATAGACAATGAATTCTTTTTGTGCTGTATGGTGCAGCGGTTTATGTGTTTTCATTACACAGATAATCAATACGTTCGTGCTGTCTAGCGCAGTGATTCATGTGTCTCTAACATATAGACAACCAATTATATCTGCCCTGCATGATGTAGAAAGCCTTGTGTTTCCAATACAGACATAACAAATCATTTCGTCACGTGTGTGAAACACACACATAATCAATCATTTCTCTGCCGTATATTGCAGATATTCGTGTATCACCAATACAGAGATAATCAATTATTTCTGCACTGTGACTGCATAGTTTCGTGTCTCTCAGTACATAATCAGTTTCATCATGCTTCTCAAATAGATAGATAGCCAATTATTTCTGTGCTATACATGTATAATGCAGTTTTTAGGTTATATCAACAGCCAGCCGTTTGTTTCCAGCTATAACGGGAAAATAAATATTGTGTCCATACTGTGTTAGTAACAAAAGTCATTTTCCTCATGCCTATCAAGAGCTATTTGTTTCTTCCAAAGTGTGTCCACAATATATCACGTTTTCAAACACATATGTTTCTGAAAAAAGTAAGGAGTATAAAGTAAGTGATCATCTAATAACTTCCTTCTGGCCACCCAGAGACACAATCTTCTGGCCACCCAGAGACACAATCACATTTAACACTATAAGAAATATGTGCATTTTCCTCAACCAAGTCAGTCATTTCACTCACACTATCCTTTTTTTACGCTGTCCAGACAGCAGTCTACTCGTACATACGTATTTCAAGATTAAGAAACAATGATAACAAACAAAGAAACACATACACACAAACAAAAATAAAATAAAAACAAACAAAACAAAACAAAATCGTTTTCCAGTCCACTATTATTGTTGAACGAGTTCTGTCCCCTGTCCAGCGAAGACCACGTGCCACTGTGGATCAATGAACCAACAGACAGTTTCAGACAGAAGAGAAACCAGACACCTGTTTCCGTCATGCACGCATTTGCCCTCAAGCCCATCACCGTACGTGCCCCACTTCCTTGTCCTCGGCTCATTTTGGTAATCGATGAAGCATGAAGTGGGAAGAGCAGCATTATTTCCTTAGGCATGGCCGCGAATAGACTGCAGGGCAATGATGGTAATAAGAATTTGTTGTGGCCGTTACCAGACCTTCACTATGGCCATGTACGGGAGAGCTGGCGAGTCAGATTACTTGAGGTTGCCAGACACGTTCCTTAAAACTTCATTGTTATCGCCTTTAACGTTCTCTTTCTGCTTCAACTATAAAAACACAGCTCTTTGAATGTCCTCTCTTTGCTTCAGTAATCAGAACTATTGCCTTGAATGTCCTCTGTTTGCTTCAGTTGCCAGAACATATCGCCTGGAATGTCCTCTGTTTGCTTCAGTTACCAGAACATATCGCCTGGAATGTCCTCTGTTTGCTTCAGTTACCAGAACATATCGCCTGGAATGTCCTCTGTTTGTTTCAGTTGCCAGAACATATCGCCTGAATGACCTCTGTTTGCTTCAGTTGCCAGAACATATCGCCCTGAATGACCTCTGTTTGCTTCAGTTGCCAGAACATATCGCCTGAATGACCTCTGTTTGCTTCAGTTACCAGAACATATCGCCTTATGATGTCCCGTTATTGCTTCAGTTATCAGACCACATCGCTTTGGATGTCCTCTTTTTGCTTCAGCTTATCAAAACAATGTTCTATCTGTTGTGTAGATTAGCGTGAAAAGTAACCGTCTCTTGTTCCCTGTTGCCTACAGACCTTGGCGGCGTATACAGATTTATCATGGGGCTCTGACGTCTGCCATGACCATTTTCTGGATGACGTCTGCCATGACCATTTTTTTTTCTGGATGTCCATCATGAGGCGTCTATTTCGTGAAAATTCAAATGGCAAATCTTGCTGCTGCAATATCTTCTTCAGTAACTGTAACTCAAACTCAGTTCACCCAAAATTTGTGCCTTCCATTTTCCTACTTATAACTGATTGGGTATCGTGATATTACATTATTTTCCTTTTTCAGTCAATTTAACTACGTCTTCAACAGAAGTGGTGTCAGAAAACAATAACACTTCACAAGGTTCATTTGTTTCCTTACTTGTTGTTCGACGGTTTGTTTGTCTATATGTTCATTTCTTTTCATATTTCAAATGCGCGCACGCGCACGCGCGCGCAACACACACACACACACATTCACAGGCACACACATAAACACACACACACACACACACGCACGCACGCACGCACGCACACTCACTTATTCGCATATAGGAAGCGTGCAAACAGAGAAAGAGACAAACAGACAGAGGCAGAGAGAGAGAGAGAAAGAGAGGAGAGAGAGAGAGAGAGAGAGAGAGAGAGAGAGAGAAGGGGGAGGGAGTGGAGGAGACAGAAAGAAAGAAAGAGACATTACGAACATGTTATCCACTTCTGAACTAATCATGAACACTTAATTACATCAAGTGGCCGAATGTTTATAAGAAAACGATTCAAAACACAAAATAACTTTAAGATAAACAAACCAAACCAACACAAAACGTAATGACAATTAATTTCCGCTCTGCGTGAACTCCTTTGCAAATTACAGGAGATGAATAAAGTACAAGAGGAAAAGAGGAAAAGTAACAATAAAAAAAACCACACTCAGTCCACCTCCTTTTTAATCTTTCAAACGCCCACATATCCCTCTCATTCTTCCCTGAAGCACCTTCATCTCTCTCATTCGCATCTGTGTTTCTATTAAGCTTCAAGCTTCCAGAACTGATAGAAAACTGTGCACAACATTCACTCCGATAGCAGCAGCAACAGCAGCAATTAATCATACTGAGATCTTGGGATGGAACAAAGCAGAAAAAATGCATATAATATTTAGGTCGAAAGTACATGGTATATGACATGAAACAAGTAATAAGGAACAGATAAAAACAAAGGTAAACATTTCCAGTAACCACGCTTCTGTTTCTCACCATCGAATCCTTATCCAATCAATCAATGCTTCTCATGTCCACTTTCTAAGGATCATCGCACCATTTGTGCTTTTTTTCCACTTTTCTTGCTACGCTGATGATGATCAGGAGGAGGGTGAAAATCATGATGCAGTGGAGCTAAATCAATGACTGAAACTGTGTGACAGGGCTGTGCAACATGATTACTGTCCTGATACACCGTAACATCATGTGGGTCCGAGAGATGCTGACACACGCGGTGTTGATCAGGAAATTTGAGCAACATTTTCAATGACGTATCTGTTAAGTTGATGAGACTCGACTGTGTGGTTTCTGCCTTCCCTCTGTGTAGGAGCTGGCTAGGGCCGAGAAGTGACAAAATTATTTCAACAGGACTGCTAGGATTCGAACCCACAACCTTCTGGTCAGTAGTATGTTGATCTAACCACCGCCCTATAAAAGCTAGTGCTACTTTTCCCTCACCTCCATTCCTTCATCCTCAGAGAAATGACAAAGAAACGGATGCAATCTGGAACCACCACCAGCAGTTAATCAGAGAGACACTGCAGCGATTAGTCAAGACAGAGAACTGGGCACAACATCCTGTTTGGAGGCACAAAGCCAGTTATTTAGATACTGGAGCATCTTCAGTCCCTACTTTTTTGATCAATGAAATTATTTAACGCAATTAAAAAACAACAACAAAGGATGAATAACACACATGAACGAATGAATATATAAATAAACAGAAAAATATATAAATTCAGGTGGGCATCGCATATTTTTTGTCAGAAGGAAGTTCACTTAAAACCAAAGTGATGTACAATTGCCTTTCCTTTCTGATTTTATTTATTGCTCATCACTGAGAGAGAGGAGAGAGAGAGAGAGAGAAAGAGAGAGAGAGAGAGAAGAGAGAGAGAGAGAGAGAGAGAGAGAATTAGTTTACAATGCTCTGAAAGAATATTTTGCAACTGACAACACACCTATATAAAAGGTTTCATTGCAGGAATCATTCAAGAACATTACTCACGACAGAAATGTCTGTCCGCTTCATTCAACCAGCCGTTCCACTGCCACTCTTTTCTCAAACTTACAAAGTAAACTGTTAACAGGTAGTGAAGGAAAGAAAAAAATAATGTCTAGAAGAATTACAAACAGAAACTGCCAAAAGCAAAAGACATCCATGACACCCGGCTTCCTTAGAGTGCTCGAGTGGGGAGGCTTCTTCTCTGAAGATCTTCTGTCGTCCAACTCTCCCCAGTTTCTTGCCACTGAAGAGTTTATGCTGAGCAGGACATGGTACGAATTAAGTTGTTAAATTTTCTTTCCCAATTTTCTTTTAGTTTCTTTGAACTATTCACAAAACCTTTCTGTCAAAAATGTAGAGCCATGAGGTTCTGTCGTGATGTAATTATCTGCAGGCTCGCGCGCATGCGTACAAACACACACATTCGCGCGCGCGCGCACACACACACACACACACACACACACACACACACACACACACATACATACATAATTATGGTCAATGATACACACAATAAAGCATTTGAGTGTGATCAACGTATTTCAATATTAAGACTGATAATAAGAGATATTAATGACACGAGCATTAGTTGTTTTCGATTTTTTCACCATTACAAAAAAAAAAATTATTATATGAATTTGTATATTTCAAAACATCAATTATGATAATAAAATACAACTTTGAAAACTACACATACTCTTTTTCTTTTTTTGTATATAAACGATTTTTGAAAATGCCATTTTAGCATGTACATGTACAGCTGACCATCTTCTTGAGTACAGATCTTACCGCCAGTATTTGTCGTGGCCGTTTCTAAGCACTCGACTGCCACATATTGTCTGCAATCTGTGTAGATAGCCGACCTTTCCAGTGTAATGTGAGTAGATAGAGTAAAAGCAATACGAGGTAGCCAATAACAATGGAAATGTTCATCCTCCACTCTAAGTCCCAACGCTGATGTCACCGATACTAATGCAAAATGACAACAGGACAAAGATATTGAATCAGACAAAGTGGAAGAAAGATCTATCGTGTTTTAGGAGGACAGTGGAGGTAAGCTATGACCCGATGTCTTATATATTCAAATAATTATATTGTACACATACATAATTCGATGCATACAGTGGATGCCAACTCCTGAGATATAAGGATGTCTGCAAACGTGACCTGAAGTCTGCTGATATCAGCGTGGACATCTGGGAAAAGACAGCTACAAATCGATGTGCCTAGAGACAGGCTGTACATCCAGGCATCGCCACTGCAGAAGCAAAACGAATACAACTGTGATCGGACAAAAGAGAGAGAAGGACAGTTGCCACAGCCATTACCCAGCCACAGGCATCAGCCTTCAAGTATGACTGTCACTTAAGAATCGGCTTCATCAGCCAAAGCCGACGTTGTTCCACGTCTGAGTTGTCTCTCTCTCTCTCTCTCTCTCTCTCTCTCTCTCTCTCTCTCTCTCTCTCTCTCTCACTCTCTAACACACACACACACGCACACACACACATACGCACACACACGCACACACATACACACACACACACTCTCTCTCCTCTCTCTCTACGTTACTTTTGCTAGTCTGCATCAAACATTTGCACATTATTACTTAAAACTTTTCTCCTGAATCTAATGCATTTTCTTTAAGATTGTGAGGGTAAAAAGAGGTGAGAATGTTTTGCTATTTCTCCGGGGTATTTATCTACATATTTCCAGTAAAAGAATGTCGTACCATCGCATGTACTCTTGGGGCTATTATCTACATTTTCCAGTAGTAGATTGTTGTACCATTGCAAAGCTGCCGAAGAGAATATTTCTGTTACAAATGTCACTGTCCTCCTGGCAAGTTTTAAGAGGGCAATAACCACTCGACCATCTTTCTGCTCTACCTTCGCCGACACTGAGAAAGTCAGATTTTCACTAGCAACTGGGTGAACTGGAAACCACACCCCGTGCAGAACAACACATAGAGAGACAGACAGACAGACAGACAACAGGCAGGCACAAAGAGAGAAACAGACAGAAAGAGAGAGAGAGAGAGAGTGGAAAGGGATAAAATATTCATTTTTTGTCGGATCATTTGAAAACGAAACATTTGTACCACCACTTCAGAAAACACAGACACACATTATGACTCTTTAACCATCTACATGACCAAATATCTTTTTTCAAGAGACCCCTGACAACTAGTTATTCACCCATTTCCTTAGACAACTGATGATTTTCTCCATCAAATCAAACATCCCATCCATCGAGATGGGCAAACATTGTCCATATTCTCCTGCACAACTGATCAAGAAAAAGATACCCTGTTAATTTGGTATTTTTCAGTATGTACACCCTTATTTCTGCACTGTTTTGTGCAATCTGTCCAGTGAAATCGACAACCAACCATTTGATGGTATGTGAGTTGATATCGCACCAGCAGGCAGCAAAAGTGTGTGTGGTGTTTTTACAGTGATTTTATCGAGGTTCTATTTGATTTTATGCATTGAATTTTATATCAGTTTGTTCCTTTTGAATCTCGATGTGTGGTGATGTGGATAGTTTTTAGGAATTTTGAGTGTTTTACCAGATACTCTGACTTTGGAGTTTTAGAAACCTACTTTTCATCATCTTGGTTCAGCCGCACGGGTCTGACATTTTATCTGTGAACTGTGTTTACATTTTTGGCCTATTGTGTTGGCCCCAACACTACAGCTCCTAAACCTTAGTCGACTGTCGTTTGTGCATGAACAATTCTCCTGTTGCTTGTAAGTTTGCCGTATGCATAGACTGCACTGGATTTTCTTCTTGTCTCTCTGAATCAAGTGTATCGTGAACTGACCAACCCACACACCAACCCACAAACATCTTCCTTTTCCGACTGGCTTGCAACAATGGACGCGTCCCGCATTAGAAAAATTGGACTGTCACTTCTTAAACACAGCAAGTGCTATCTCGGTGGAGACGGTTACCTACGCATACGCAAGTTGGGGCTGTGTTGTAAGCCCCGCACTGCGCGATACTGTCGTGCTGGAACGTCTCCACCGTCTCTGGCACAACCTGCCTCCAGCTGAACCAGTCTCCCTTCCACTGCCCCTGCCCTCGACCTTGCTGCTGCAGACCTTGCCTTCTCCTCTGTCATCTTCACCTTCACCTTCTGTCCTGATGGTGCCGCCTTCACTTTCTCTCCCGCTGGTGCCGCCTTCATCTTCTGTCTCGTCGATGCCGCCTTCATCTTCTGTCTCGTCGATGCCGCCTTCATCTTCAGTCCTGCTGGTGTCACCTTCATCTTCTATCCCGCTGGTGCCGCCTTCATCTTCTGTCTCGTCGATGCCGCCTTCATCTTCTGTCCCGCTGGTGCTGCCTTCATCTTCTGTCCCGTCAGTACTGCCTTCATCTTCTGTCCCGCTGGTGCTGCCTTCATCTTCTGTCTCGTCGGTACCGCCTTCATCTCCACTTCTGCCACCGCCATGTGACTGTGATAAATTGAAATTATGTCTGTTTAATGCTCAGTCAGTGTGCAAAGACGGCAAAGCCGATGTCATTGCTGACTTCATTACAGACGAGCATATTGACATTGTATTTATCTCCGAAACTTGGCTTAACCCCCTTGGTCACGAACCCATACATGCGAATCTCACTCCGAGTGGATATAGGCTTGCTTCTTTCCATCGCCCATCCCGAGGTGGTGGTATCGCCATCCTCTACAACGACTCACTCCATTCCCGCCTATCTTTCTCGCAGTCTCAGCCTTTCTCCCATCCTTCTTTTGAGCACGTTGAAGTATCCTTCCAATCCACCCCTCACCCCATCACCTTCTCCTGTGTCTATCGACCTCCACCTAGCTCTGCCAACAAGCTCACCACATCCATGTTTCTCTCTGACTTTGACCAACTAATTGATTACTACTGCCTCTTACCTGGAAATCTCATCATTCTAGGTGACATCAATGTCCACTACGACAACACTCACCGTTATGACACAAGACATATCATCAACTCTCTGTCCAATCATAATATGACACAACATATTTCTGAACCAACCCATAAAAAAGGTCACATTCTTGACTGGATCATTTCTCGTGATCACCACAATTCAGCTACTGACAACTGCCTAGTTCTTTCTACCCGTCTAACTTCAGCCCTTCCATCTGACCACTCTGCAATTCTCTGTTCTCTTGACATTTCTCCTCCTTCCCGTACCACGCGCACAGTGACTCGACGCAATCTCAAATCTATTGACCTCTCCACATTTTCATCTGATGCCTCCCGCCTCCTTTCTGAAAAGTCACACAACCTTGCCGATGAATTCTATACTACTCTCCACCATCTTCTGGACACTCATGCTCCAGCCACAACTCGTCTTTTACCTGACCGCCCCCCTACCCCCTGGCTCACTCATGAGATTGCCTGTGCAAAACGTGCCCGCCGCAGAGCAGAGCGCCGCTGGCGCAAATCCAAACTCACTGTACATAGGCAACTTTTCCAAGCCTCTAAAACAAAAGTATCCACCCTCATTGCATCTGCAAAAACAAGCTATTTCCAAACCAAAATCCTGAATGCCTCTTCTTCAAGAGAACTCTTTACAACCATGAATCATCTCCTTGGCACACGAAAAGATTTACCTCTCCCAACAAAACACACAAATGAAGAACTCCCATCTGTATTCTCCAAGTATTTCACCACCAAAATACAAACTCTTCGTGACAGGCTTGACAGGACACCCTGTCAACCATGCCCACCTGACCCTTCCTTCTCTGGCACACCTCTTACTACTTTTACCCCAGCCTCACAAGACGAAATTCTCAACACAATCAGATCCATGTCGTTCAAAACCTGCGAACTGGATCCTCTTCCAGGTTCTCTCTACTCTGACTGTCTCCCTACTCTCCTCCCATTCATCACTGACATCATCAACACTTCTCTTCAAACTGGAACTGTCCCAGATACTTTCAAGTCTGCTATTGTTCACCCTCTCCTCAAGAAAAACAATTTAGACCCAAATGAACTGAAAAATTACCGGCCTATCTCTAATCTCTCTTTCTTGTCAAAACTGCTTGAAAATGTTGTCCTCAACCAGCTGAACTCTCACCTGTCTGCGAACAATCTTCTCAATCCTTTCCAGTCAGCCTACCGCCATAGCATAGCCTGAAACTGCCCTGCTACACATTCTCAACAATCTCCTCCTTGCAACTGATACTGGCAAAGTCTCTCTCCTCACACTCCTTGATCTGTCTGCAGCCTTTGATACCATTGATCATGGTATTCTCCTTTCTAGACTTCATCATACTTTTGGCATCTCTGACATTGCTCTCTCCTGGTTCACTTCATATCTGTCAAACAGAAAACAAACTGTTCTCATTAATGGCACTTACTCTCAACCTGCATGCCTGACCTGTGGTGTTCCACAAGGATCTGTCCTTGGCCCTGTACTTTTCACTCTTTACACCTCCCCCCTGTCCACCATCATCAACTCCCACTCTATAAAACACCACTTCTATGCTGATGACACCCAACTTCTAGACAGTGACACACCAAACAATATACAGCGCCTCTTGACTCGCACCACTGAGTGTTTACTCGGACATTAAGAACTGGATGACGTTAAACAAACTTCAACTTAATGACGACAAAACAGAAGCTATCCTCATTGGCACCCGTCAGAAACTTTCTCAGCTGCCTCCTCTTTCTCTCCCATTATGTAACACATCAGTCCCAATTTCTGATTCAGCTAAAAACCTTGGTGTCTGCATTGACTCTACCCTCTCCATGAACAACTTTGTTTCTCAAACTGCCAGATCTTGCTACTATCACCTCCATCGTATAAGCTTGATCAGGAAGTATCTCTCTGTGGAAACAACTGCAAAACTCGTTCTCTCCTTCATAATGTCTCGCATTGACTATTGCAGTTCACTCCTGTCTGGTCTTCCTGCCTCCACCATTCACATCCTACAGCGCATTCAAAACAATGCTGCACGCCTTGTACTCAAAAAGAAAAAAGCTGACCACATATTTCCTCTCCTGGCACAACTTCACTGGCTCCCTGTATCAAAGCGCATACAGTACAAACTAGACACCATGTGCTACAAAAGCCTCAATAACGCAGCCCCCGATTACCTGTCAAGCCTACTTGATATCTATGTTCCCTCAAGTACCCTCCGCTCTGCCTCCGATCCTCTGACTTTTCGCTTTTCACGCACCAAGCTCAATACCTATGGTCCACGAGCCTTCTCTGTTTCTGGTCCACTTTCCTGGAACAAACTTCCTCTCTCTGTCCGTCAGCAACCTACTTTTGTCTCCTTCAAGTCCGCTCTCAAAACTCACCTTTTCTCCTCTGCATAAAATCCTGACCTCACTCATCCCCCCTCTGTAGCCTGTCTCCACTCGGAGGGGAATCACATTGTAATATATATTTGTATATAATATGCTCTCTATAATTTTCCATTGCTTTTATTCTTTTTCCCCATTTGTAGCCATGTGTAAGTGTGTGTGTGCGTGTGTGTGCGCGCGTGCGTAAGTGTATGTTCAGCGCTTAGATTTGATTTTTATCGAGATTTTGCGCTATATAAATATTGTAATTATTATTATTATTATTGTCTCCAACCATTTAGAAAGTTAAACATTTCCCCCACGCTATGCTTGCATGAAATTATTTTCTGAAAGTGTTGTTTACAACCAGTTAATTTTCCCCAACTATATTAACAATTTTTTTGTTTTTTCGAACTTTACTGACAACCAGTAATTTGTTTCAATGTTTACATTCACATGAAAGTTTTATGTAGAAAGCTAATCATTTCTTATTATTTAGAAATGCAGTCACACAAAAGAAACAGACAGTTATTTCCTCTGGATGTCAGTCATATTATCTTCATTACAAAAACAGACAGCTGTTTTCTTCAAAATGTGCAGAAAACATTTCCTGTCTCTCGAACTTTTCAACATTCCTAATCGTTTTCCCAATTCGCCAGAGTAGCTGAATGAGTTGGTTCCCTTGTCCAGTGAAAGCCACGTAACACAGTAGATCAATGAACCGACAGATGATTCCAGACTACAGAGAAGCCTGACACCCTTTTCAACCATGCCCACATATGCCCTCACACCCATCGCGATACGACATTGTACCCTACTTCCTTGTCCTCGGCTAATCTTAATAAGCGATGAAGCATGAAGCGAAAGAGCAGCAGCATTTCCTTAGGCAGGGTAATAATGGCCGTTAGGATTTGGTGTGGTCACCAGACCTTCAATGTGATCATGAGAGAGAGAGGGGGAGAGAGAAAGGGAGGAGGGAGGAAGGGAGGGAGGGAGAGAGAGAGAAAGAGAAAGAAGAGACCGAGAGACTGAGAGAGAGAGAGAGAGAGAGAGAGAGGGAGAGAGAGAGAGAGAGAGAGAGAGAGAGATTGCAGGAGGCCACCAGACAAATTTCTTTACACTTCAGTCATCACATCGCCCTGCGTGCACTCTTTTTGCTTCAATTACACACACACACACATACACACAAACACACACACACACGCACGCACGCACGCACGCACACACGCACGCGCGCACGCGTGCACGACTTCTGCCTCTTTTTAGGTTAATGTTGTAAGTACTTGGTCTTATCTTCACTTTTGTTTCAAGACTTTTCCAGTCCAGATGATTTCTTAGCTGTCTACCGATATTAAGCAAGCAATTCACGTCAAAAGAATGGAGCTTAATATTTACTGGAGATTTCCAATGACTGAAAGGTATATTGTAAAGGACAAAAGGTATCACGACTTCTTTATTCCACAACAATTAAGTCAGCTGGAATTGCATTCTAATGCATCTAGTCAACTTAAATCTATCTGCCTGCCTGCCTGCCTGCCTGGCCTGGCCTGCCTGCCTGCCTGTCTTTTTGTCTATGTTCCCATTACTCTTTATCTCTTTTACAAAAAAAAGGGAAAGGAAAAAAAAAAAAAGGAAAAGAGGAAAAAAGGGGAAAAGTCTGAGATGATGACGAATTTTAAAGAGTCATCTGTCGCCTATCAGCATAATCGAGTTTGATGGTAGCTGCAGCTGCAGACGCCACAACAACTCTCCTTCATTTAGTCCGGTCTTGACTTTTTTGTGCTATTTCCAGTATATCGTAAAACAAAGATTAAGGACAAGAAAAGGAAGATGACGAATTTGCAACAACATTAATACCAGCGGAAACAGCAGCAGCAGCAGCAGCAGCAGCAACAACAACAACAACAACAAAAACAACAGCCCAAAGAAGGAAACATCAAAAATGTTAGCAAGAAATGGCCTTTCTGTTAAACTTGAGCAGAATGGCAAAGAATTGTTACTGGAAGAGCAATTTGTGTCTAAGGTTATACATCTTGATCAGATACCTTCCAGGCTAGCAACACCTTGTGATAAAAGTTAGTTTTACTTTCAAGTTGCTTTAGACGCGTCACAGCCAATAGATGGCATTTCATAGAAATCCAAACCAATCATGACTGTGATAAGAGATGCACACATTTCCACTTCATCTCCTTCAAAACTTAACCACCTCATGGGGGAGAGAGAGAGAGAGAGAGAGAGAGAGAGAGAGAGAGAGAGAGAGAGAGAGAGATGGCATCTGATAGAAATCCAAATTAATCATGACTGCAACAAGAGATCCACAGTCTTTCCATTTCATCTCCTTCAAAACATAACCATCTAATGAATGAGAGATGGACAGCTAGACAGACAGCTAGACAGACAGACACACAGACAAACACATTGACAGACAAGACAACACAAAATCAGACCTTTTAGCGGAGCACGGAAAACTCCAGTTTTTAGGCGAACTGGTCACAATGGGTTTACACTACGTTGCTGCACAATGTGCATCTTTGGTGGGCGAACAAGCTGGATGTTTTCATGTGTCTATAAGCCAGCACGAAGATGACTGAACAGGATCTTTAACGTGCATGCAAACACACACAAAGCGTGTTCAGGCACAAGTTGGCCTACACATAGGCCTACCTTCACTTCAGAGATCGGAAAACACTCCTTAGCCTACCCACCAGGCGGAGGTGTCTAGGTGGACTGAGCCCAAGACTTTCCGACTGGAAGCCTGACGTTTATCCATTTGACTACAATGCCATCAATATAGACTGATACATCATAGAACAACAACTTAACCTGATGTTTGGCACCCCAAAATCATGATTTTTCTCTAATTTTTTGTTTCTAAGTTTTTGTCATTTTAATAAACTTTGATATATTTTCCGTCATGTATGACCATTCGTATGCATGAAAATATCCATTATTTTGAAATAAAATCAACTTGCAAAGCATACCTGGTGTTTATTTTGCTCCGAAAAACCTTTACTCGCTGGAAAAAAGAACACCATATTTATACTTTAGATACGACCGATAAAACAGTGTCAATCACGTCGAGCTTGCACTCGTTGGAATTGTTATTACCTCCCCTGAATTGTGATTCAACTCTTCTTTAACCTTCGTGCTAATTTGGACAACTATAGCCGCGAAAACAAAGTCAATGCTCACACGGAAAATGCCTTATAAGGGAGGAGACCCGGATGTGTTACTAAAAATAGTAACATGACGACATTAACTCAGCTCCTGATTGGTTGCCTCGTTTTCATCCTTTATTTCCGTTGACAACAAAGACGCTTCTAGTGGATTTTCATTAGATCAGAAGCTCGATATGTTTCGACAAAATGCCAAAAGCAAAGCAATCTATGTTGAGAAATCGGCGCCACAAGCCTTCTAGAAGGGCTGAGCAATTACGAGCAGCCAGAGCAAAACGGAAATTCGGCAGCAATGTTTCGAACTCAGGTGATGTTGGCGAGTCGATCTCTTCTGCCTCAGTCCCTTCTTCGCGTGAACGCGAACCGATGCCGTCGTGTTTTACCTCGTTGGAAATTCAGTGTTCGAGCTCCAAGAAGCTGAAAACTTTCCACAAGATGCTGAAATGCGGATCCGAAACCGAGACAGAATCAGCTTCGAGCGCGATCACTGATTCGGTGACCGAAGACATCAGAACGCGTGTTACCGATGTGAAACTTCTGTCGTCAACCATTGTTGACTTGAACGAAGTTGCCAACTTGTTTGCAGCATGTGGATGCCCCGAAATGCGGTCAACAGGTAAAACTGTCTAGTGACGGTTCAAAATCAAAATCGAAAGGTATGGCTGTTCATTTGAAAGTTGTGTGTACTAACTGCAATGTAACTGTTGGGGAAAATTGCACATCAGCTACAATGCCTGGGGATAACAACTGTGTTAAGTAAACAGAAGTAGTGTTTCAGCTAGTTTGCTTTGTGGATTTGCTTTAAAAAATTCAGTAAATTTTGTGAGTACACGAACATGCCAGGCCTGAATTCAAAAACTTTTAAAACTCACTCTGACAAAATCTATGGGCTTACCCCAGAAGTCAGGGCACAGATGGTGGATCTTGCTGTACAGGCTGTGAGAGAAGCTCACAAGGAACTGAACCCCAATATCCAAGATGATGATATCCTGGATATTGGTGTCAGTTTTGATGGGACATGGCTGACAAGAGGACATAGTTGTCAAGTGTGAGTGGCATGTGTTATTGATCTCCTGACAGGAATTTGTCTTGATTTTCATGTCATGTCAAAAATGTGAAACAACAGGCCAAAAAATGCAAGACACTGGTGATAATGCATATCAGGTTTGGTATGAGGACCATCTGGGGGAGTGCCAAAAAAATGTTGATGGAACATCAGGAATGATGGAGGTGGAGGGAGCCAAGATGCTGTGGGGGTGATCCCTTGAGCACAATTTTCGTTACACAACAATTTTGTCAGACGAGGATTGTAAAACCTTCACAGAACTGTGCAAGTTAAAGCCATATGGGGAAGACTGTTTGACAGAAAAAGAAAAGTGCATCAATCTGCATCAATCATGTGTCAAAGAGATTAGGCACTGCACTGAGAAATTTGGTCTCAGATTGGAGTAAACGGGGTGTCACGCTTGTGGGTATAGGGGTGGTGGGCGGCTTACCCAGACAGCTATTTCCAAACTTCAGGGCTATTACACCAAAGCTATCAGATCAAATAATGAGTCTATAGAAGCAATGCAGAATGCAATTTGGCCTTCTGTGTTCCATTGTGTTTCCATTGATGAAGATCCACATCATTTTCGCTATCCGCAAGGTGTTTTTATAACCGTGCCATTGCACGCCATGTACCACCTCCTCCTTACAAAGACAATCTGGGAATAGCAATTAGAGGGAAATCATGGGTAAAATGGTGCCTGTGTATAAACAACTATCAGCAAGGATCTCCTCAAACGCTGCCTTCAGTTCAAGACGCAAAATGCCAATGAAAGTCTGAATGGAGTAATATGGAGTAGATGTCCCAAGCAGACTTTCGCATCGCTCAGTCGTGTTGAACTGGCTACTCTGATCTCAGTGGGAGAATTCAACATTGGGGCAGCTGCCAGTCATAATTTCATGACTGCACAGGGTCTGTGTGTTAGTAGTGACACCAAGAGGCTGCGAAAAGCCAGACATGATGTACGGCAAGCCAACAGCCGCCGAAGGCAGGAATTCAGACAGCAGCAACGTCGGGGAAAAAGTCCGTCAGGCGAAGCTTTTAGAGAGGAGAAAGCAGCAGCAGGCTAAGGGTAGTCTAGTTTTACCTTGCTGGAGCTTTCTAATATACTTAGCTGTGATTTTTAAAAGGTAATTTACCTTGGAGCAGGCATATAGTATGTGCACGCAAATTCATACCAAAAACACGATTTTCTCAAATCCGACTTGTATTCACATAGGGGGAGCGAAAAAATCTTTATTTTTCAACCAAAATACATAAAATTTGGCACACACATTCATTAATATCATACCCACAGTATGGCAATTGAGATTTTAGATGTCTTTATTGTGAAGTGAGATATTACTCAAGAAAGTACACATCTTGTGTCTTTGGTGAGCAGGACAATTTTGGAGTCATGTTTTTAAGTCTTTCCATTGATTTGAACTGTTCGCAAAGACTTCCAACGGGTACATAGATTGATTATTCAAGCCTCGAGGTTCTGAAGTGGTATGGACAGACACACACACACACACACACACACACACACACACACACACACACACACGCACGCACGCACGCACGCACCACACACACACACACGTGCGATCAACGGTTCACACACTGAGGCATTTGACTGTGATCAGCATATCGAAGATTGATAATAGGTGATAGTGACACACAGACCTACATCAGAAGTTACTCATAAAAGTTCGGTAGTACAAATGAAATAACGTTGTTGGATTTTATTCTTTTGTATGAACTCGAATACACTATCAAATTTGAATTTTATTCTTTTGTATGAACTCGAATACACTATCAAATTGCAGCAAAAAAAAATCAAAACTTAGAACCTAAATCGTTACTGATATTAAATGTAGACTGGGTCCATGGAGCGATGACCTTCTCACGTACAGACAACCGTATCGTCAGTATCAGTCATAAGTCTAGAAAAAAACACTTTGATGGCGACCGGCTGTTTGCAGGCTGTTTTGAGGTGATGATCTTTCCAATGTAATGTGATAGTGATAGTGAGGCAACACAACCCTAGGAAGCTTAGATGATGTCTGGCCTCCGTTTCAAGAACCAACGCTGATCTCATCAATCTGACTGCAAGGTGACACCCACACTGAGGTATGTGCGGAACAAAAGTTTGTCATGTTTAAAGGTTTTGTAATGCACTTGATTGATGGACATATTTGAGTCAATATCTTTACAGAATCCATTATTATAACGTCTTTGGTGATGATTTTGTTATGGTTCATCTATCTCCATTATAGCGTAAGTTGACATGTCTCCCGTCTCTTCTTTTGCTTGTTCTTAATGCTTCTTTTATTTTCACTTTTTACTTCTTTGATTATATGTCTATACTTTACTTTTTTTTACGAAAATGTATATAGGTCATATTGAAGTAGAAGGGAGAAAGCCCACATCTACAACACTGAAAAGTATGCCAGTCTAACCAGCAACTTGAGGGCATCCGGCTTTCAAGTCAAAGTCTTCGCCATAGATAGAGGTTGGAGCAAGGAGGTTGATAGGCACATTAGCCTAGCCTATGACCTCATGAAACACTCTCGATTTCTGGGACAGTGAACTAAGGCCCTAAAGGCAATGGCAGAAGCAGCGCAAAGGAGTTCCAGATAGATCCAGTTCAGGAGGAACAAAAATGATCTTCATAGTGCTTAAATTTCCCCTGTATATTGCTGGTGTCAGGGAGTTAAATGATTGAAACAGCTGTCGCAGTTCCAGTTTCAGTTTCAATTTCTCAAGATGACGTCTCCGCTTTCAGAATGAATTCCATATGCACTAACGTCACCGGCTGCAATGTGACGGAGAAGATCCAGAATGAGCATGGCACAAGCCTTTAAGCCTGCACATAAACCCACGAGCTGGTCAGGTCCCGAGGTCCCACCTAGATAGTGCCATAACCCTGGGGTCGTAGGGGAGTGAGGTGGTAGAGACTTCAACTTTTCTCGGGGCCAGCACCACGAGGGCGGAACCCATGCCCTTTTCCTCGCTTCAAATTAATATTCATATTCACTTTTTATTTTTACCAAGGCAAGGTGGCTAATTGGTCTTCAAGGCGTGGGACTTGGGAAATCAGCCTATCTCTCCAATGTTTTATACCAAGGCAACCGGGCAATGCCCTGCTCTTCACGATTTTCAACTGCCCTGGGATCTTTAGCAGGCGCAACCAGAAGGCACACGGGTCCGACTCGTTTTTCGTCCCCTTCCAAAGGCCTAGACGTTCAGTTCGATTTTTAAGTCAAACTGAGGAGAAAAGTCGAGGCCTCTACGGGGAATGAACCCTGGAACCTCGCAGCGGTGACTTGGCCTTCAGACGCCTGACCACCTTGGACGCACAGGTTCGATTCCAGATGAAGGGTAAAATTTCTATATAAAAATATGGCGACAGCAGAAGGGCATCCAGGAGTCATGACCTGGACGCAGCCCGGCCCTCTAGGAGTGTCAGGAATTAAGGGCCGAAACACTTGCTTGACAGGGGTTTGTCCTCTTAGGACCTACTGTCCGGCTGTCCCTAGAATATCTTGCTACTATCATTGCTACTACTAGTATTCTTATGCTATTGTTGTTGTGGTTACTATACGTGGATGACGTGTCTTTGTTTTAAATGTGTCTGCCTTTGTCTCTCATGCTTTTACGCAGCATTTGACAAACCGACAAATATAAGTCAATATATCACTGCAATCCATTGTTATGACTTCTTGCACGTTGTATGGTTCATCTGTTCTATATGTGCAAAGTAGTTAGGACAAGCTGTAAGACAGGTCAAGTCGGACATTATACTGTTGTTCTTTAATATTTTGACGTTTGAAGCTTGAAGTGAAAGTAGATGTAACATGTAAAAATGAAGAAGCACCATAAAAAAAATCCATACTAAGATGAAAGCAAGCTTTTTACGTATGCTATATCACCCATTGCAAACTTTTTCAGAAAAGGGTTACATCTTTGGAGTTTGTTGCACAGTACTATGCCATTTTGATTCTCAAATGCGCACGTCTGTATGAAGTTGTACATTCATGTCTATCCCTATTCTTATATATACACGAACGCAAACAGTGAGCTTCACACACACACACACACACACACACACACACACACACACACACATACACACACACACACACACACACACACACACACACACACACACACACACACACACACACACACACACACCGTCTAATATCACTTATAGTGAAAAGACGTTAAATTAAAGAACGAACGAACACACACACACACACACACACACACACACACACACACACACACACACACACACACACACACACACACACACACACACACATATTATATTCGACGTCCTTGTCAGACATAAAATCGATCAATGAATTGGTTGCTTTTTTATTCTTTTTCGTCAGCTTTATATAGTTTATGTGCAGGAATATCATTCAAACAAAATTCTCTATGCTCAGCATCCTTCTCCCAACATCTTCAAGTCTCCACATAGCCTGTACATTTACCCTCCTTTCACTGATATTCTTTGCAAGAGAGGGGTTCTGAACAATCAGTTCTTTAAGGATCTAAACTTCAATCACGGTCTCATTAGATCAGAATTGTCCGCAGATTGTGCAGTGGTTTTTGTGAAAAGAAACCTGTCGGTCAATGTACTCAGGACTAGCGGTATGTACAATGAACTGAAGGAACAACAAAGTGAAGCCGTCTGTTGAAAGGACACTGACATCTTGATGTTTTCCTTAATGTTCTCTTTTTTGTCATTTCCTTATACGTTCTTTATCTCTTTGGTACAAGCGTGCACGTGGGTGTGTTGTATGAGTGTGCATGTGTTGGAAAACTTGAGCACGTTGACCGAAATTTCAGACAGCACAAACGTTCAAAGATAAGTAGAAACACACCATGCTTTCTCATCATAACTGCGTTTCATATTCGTCTTTGATTCTTGTCAAAAATCAAACGAAAAATAAGTTTGAAAGACAAAAGAAAAATGCCAAGACAAGTAAATAATCAAACAAAAATATATATATGTATATATATATATATATATATATATATGTATATATATATATATATATATATATATATATATATATATATATATATATATATATATATATATATATATATATATATATATATAAGATAAGATAAAGAAGTGTCTGTGGGGTGAATGAATCTATGAAATCATAACCGGCATTGTACCACACAAGGTAAAATCAAACAATTTAAGGAACAAGAGGGGGGGGGGGGGGGAACAAAACAAAAACAAACTCTGTGTGTGTGTGTGTGTGTGTGTGTGTGTGTGTGTGTGTGTGTGTGTGTGTGTGTGTGTGTGTGTGTGTATGGGGTAAACCTTAGTGTTTACGTAAGTAAGGATGTGTATGTGTCTTTTTGTCTGTGTGTCTGTGTAAAGCTGAGTGTTTGAGTGAGTGTAAGGGTATATGTTCGTTTGTTCGTTATTTCTTTCAACGTCTATTCACATATGTGCTTTTAGACGAGAGGGTATGTACCTTTTTGTCTGTGTATCTGTGTAAAGCTCAGTGTTTGCGTGAGTATGAGAGTCTGTATGTGTGTTTTTGACTGTGTGAAGCTCAGTGTTTGTGTGAGTGTAAGGGTTTTCACGTGAGTATGTTTGTGTGTGTACAGTACTGTACAGTTATGCTGTTTACCGCTTTTTCTCTTTCTCTGTCCTACCTCCTTCTCTCTGACTGTCCAGTACCAATATTTGATTATATGGCATCGCCATTTTGAAAGAAGAAAAAGAAGAAAGCAATTATAGCAAACGTTAGATGGAATGAAGTGAGAGAGAGAGAGAGAGAGAGGGGAGAGAGAGAGAGAGAGAGAGAGAGAGAGAGAGAGAGAGAGCTGTACTCAAACACAAATAATATTCACAGAATTTTATCAGTCTATATGTGTGTCATTTCCTCCATTCGACAGGCGCATCACACATTCTGTGGTTTTCTCCATCGTTCTCTTTTTGTCCACAACTCAACAAATTACAGTTTTGTCGTAAAATATCTCATTTCTGATGTTTACTTTTAATCGATAACATAGTGTAGTTTCTGAAGAACTTGGCTATGTTCAGAACAGAATGTTGTCGACGCTCAGCTTATCAAACAAAGGAAGAAAGAAAATGGAAAAAAGGCGATCACATACGCGGAATGATTAAATGGAAAAAAAGCAAGAATAAAATAAGGACATATGCCAGGTATCGGGTAATGCGCGCGCGCGCGTGTGTGCGCACGCTGTGTGTGTGTGTGTGTGTGTGTGTGTGTGTGTGTGTGTGTGAGAGAGAGAGAGAGGAGAGAGTGTGTGTGTGTGTGTGTGTGTGTGTTTGTTGTTTTACTTGCTTTTTTTTCTTCTTCTTTAGCTACTTTAACTATATTTCATGTTCTTGTCCAAAATGCTATGTCCAATCTTTTCTTTCAGAGACAACGAGTACAATGCAGAGGAAAATGTTGTTGTTGCTTAGGTTGTTGATGTCATTTTGTTGTTGTTTGCTGGTAGTGCTGATGGTTTTGCTGTTATGTCTTTGTTGTGGCTGAGTCCTGAAAAGTGAAGACGGAAAAAAGTAAAACAGAAATATATGTGTGTCAAGCTACAAAGAGAAGTATTTATTTCCTCAGACCACTTGTCATCTGTTAGTTCTCGTTAGACAATTTGACAACAATGGTTTGTACCCATCACTCTGAACAATCGATCACACAAACTATATGTCTTTTCTGTCATTTACATCACCAATCATTTATCCCTAGCCGACCAGACGACTAAACTTTGATCTAGTTTGGCCCGCTTAATAATAATGATAATAATCATAATGGTAATGGCAATAATAATGGTATTAGAAGTATTCTTTGTTGTTGTTGTTCGTCCGTCGTGATCGACGATGATCACGGAGCATCACGTTTCATGTGTCCGGCTGTGACTGATGAGGCCGATTCGTACGCGGAAGGCTCGGCCGCAGATGAGACACTTGTGTTCTGCTGGATTCTGGACTTGAGAGTTGGCCCGGGACTTACATCGCTCTCGTTTCTTTTGTCCTCCACTGATCCTGCTTTGTTCGTAGAAGGCGGCACCTTCGCCAGCGCGGCTTCTCCATGATGAGCGGTCTTGTGTAAGGGCCTCTCATGTTTTGGTGTCGATGCCGAAGTTTTTCAGGGACGCTTTAAGCGTGTCCTTGAAGCATAGCTTTGGCCTTCCTCGCGAACGTTTGCCGTCCCAGCTCACCATAGAGCAGTCTCTTCGGGAGACGCGTGTCTTGCATACGCACGAAGTGTCCGGCCCATCTGAGTTGGGCTCTTCTGAGCAGGGTGTGAATGCTAGTCATTCCGGCCTGATCGAGGACATCTGTGTCAGGTATTCTATCCTTCCAGGTGATCTTCAGGAGCTGTCTGAGGCAGTTGATGTGGAATCGGTTGAGTTTCTTGGCGTGGCGCTCGTATACGGTCCATATCTGACAGGCATACAGAAGAGTTGGCAGAACGGCTGCCTTGTATACCTTCAGCTTGGTGGACAGTTTCATACCTCTCTTGTCCCATACCGATACCCTGAGGCGTCCGAAAGCTGAACTTGCTTTGGCAATGCGTGTGTCTACCTCAGTGTCTATGTTCACTGATCTTGAGATCGTGCGTCCGAGGTACGTAAAATTGTCCACAGCTTTTAGGGTTTCTCCCTTGACAGTGATGCTTGGTTCCGAGTACCGCTGTTGTGGTGCAGGCTGAAACAGGACTTCGGTCTTCGTACTGATGGTGAGTCCGAAGTTTCTGCAGGATGATGCGAATCGATCCATACTCTGCTGCATTTTCGCTTCAGTGGTGGCCTATCTCTAATCTCTCTTCTTGTCAAAACTCCTCGAAAAGTTGTCTCAACCAGCTGAACTCTCACCTGTCTGCCAACAATCTCCTCAATCCTTTCCAATCAGCCTACCGCCAGTGCCATAGCACTGAAACTGCCCTACTGCGCATTCTCAACAATCTCCTCCTTGCAACTGATACTGGCAAAGTCTCTCTCCTCACACTACTCGATCTGTCTGCAGCTTTTGATACCATTGATCATGGTATTCTCCTTTCTAGACTCCATCATACTTTTGGCATCTCTGACACTGCTCTCTCCTGGTTCACTTCATATCCATCAAACAGAAAACAAACTGTTCTCATCAATGGCACTTATTCTCAACCTGCATACCTAACCTGTGGTGTTCCACAAGGATCTGTCCTTGGCCCTGTTCTTTTCACTCTTTACACCTCCCCCTGTCCACTATCATCAACTCCCACTCTATAAAACACCAACCTCTATGATGATGACACCCAACTTCAAGACAGTGATTCACCTGACAATGCACAGCGCCTCTTGACTCGCACCACTGAGTGCTACTCGGACATTAAGAACTGGATGACATGCAATAAACTCCAGCTTAATGACGACAAGACGGAAGCTATCCTCATTGGCACCCGTCAGAAACTTTCTCAGCTGCCCCCTCTTTCTCTCTCATTATGTAACACATCAGTCCCAATTTCTGATTCAGCTAAAAACCTTGGTGTTTGCCTTGACTCTACCCTCTCCATGAACAACTTTGTTTCTCAAACTGCCAGATCTTGCTACTATCACCTCCATCGTATAAGCCTGATCAGGAAGTATCTCTCTGTTGAAACAACTGCAAAACTCGTTCTCTCATTCATAATGTCTCGCATTGACTATTGCAGTTCACTCCTGTCTGGTCTTCCTGCCTCCACCATCCACATCCTACAGCGCATTCAAAACAATGCTGCACGCCTTGCACTAAAAAAGAAAAAAGCTGACCACATTTCTCCTCTCCTGGCACAACTTCACTGGTTCCCTGTATCAAAGCGCATACAGTACAAACTAGACACCATGTGCTACAAAAGCCTCAATAACGCAGCCCCCGATTACCTGTCAAGCCTACTTGAGATCTATCTTCCCTCACGTACCCTCCGCTCTGCCTCCGATCCTCTGACTTTTCGCTTTCCACGCACTAAGCTCAATACCTACGGTCCACGAGCCTTCTCTGTTTCTGGTCCACTCTCCTGGAACAAACTTCCTCTCTCAGTCCGTCAGCAACCTACTTTTGTCTCCTTCAAGTCCGCTCTCAAAACTCACCTTTTCTCCTCTGCATGAAATCCTGACCTCATTCATCCCCCTCTGTAGCCTGTCTCCGCTCGGAGTGGAATCACATTCTAATATATATTTGTATATAATATGCTCTCTATAATTTTCCATTGCTTTTATTCTTTTTCCCCATTTATAGCCATGTGTGAGTGTGTGTGTGCGTGTGTGTGCGCGCGTGCGTATGTGTATGTTCACCGCTTAGATTTGATTTCTATCAAGATTTTGCGCTATATAAATATTGTAATTATTAATTATTATTATTGTTATTAGTCATCGGTGAACAGGAAGTCGCGCACCCAGTCTTTTTCAACCTTGGTCTTCACCTGAAGCCTGAGGGCATTGAGGAGCCTTCCGTCTGTCCTGTATCTGAAGCCAATGCATGTGTCATGGTCGTCATAGAATGCGCCTGAGAGCATGGCTGTAAACATCATACTGAACAGTGTTGGCGCCGGTACACAACCCTGCTTGACACCGTTTGCTCTGAGACTTTCTCAGTCACGAACGGTGTCAAGTAGCAGTAATATTAATGATAATAAATATATCAACAACAACAACAATAGTAGAAATCAGAGTAGTAGTAGTACTGATGATATTGATGATGTTTGATGATGACGACGACGATGACGAACACGACGACGATGATGATGATAACGATTACAAAATTAAGAATGCTCGGAGAAATGAGCGTCGGATGCTTGGGAGATTATTGTCTGGAGAGTGGTGAGGCTTCGGTGCTCCAGGTCCTATAAAGCACCCTCGAGTGTTTCTTGTTGATTTCGTTAAATTTTTACATATGTTAACCAACCATAAAACAATAACGACAGCAAGAAGAAGAAGAAAAACAACAAGACTAATGACAATAATGATTTTATTTGTATAGCGCTAAAAGTCCATGTCACAGCATGCTCATTGTATTTCAACCAGAAAAAAATAAGAAAGAAAGAAACTGGGAGGTTGTGGTGCCATGTCTTATGTAAGTGCAGTATAAACACAGTTACACTACCGATAATGATTGTCTCCAGCCATTTAAACATCCCATCACTTCTCGCAATCACTGAGATGAACAACAATACTTCCCATTTTTGTAGTATCATTCGGGAAAAATCATCCCTTTAGTACAGATAATTAGAGTCATTTCTCTCTAGTCCACAGTCCGTTTTTTTCTGTTCAGTTTGCATTGTGGCATTCTGTCAGACTATGTGGACAGTCAGCTATTTGGAGTGAAACTGTCGTCTCATACTCTATTAGTCACGATTTATTTCTCTAAAGCTCCAAACCAAAGCCACAAATATATTCTCTAAAAGTTGAAGTGGACGTATGTTTTAATGGTTACATACATATAGCTGATAATTTTTTGGCTACTCAGAAACCCAATCAGGTTTATAAGAATAAAAAGCATAAGAAAAATATACATTAATTCTCAAGGAGCCAGTCATGGTACTCACACAATGTAAACAGAGTTATGTCCTTGAAGCTTTGCAAAAAGAACTCGTACCTCTCAAAGTTTTTGTTTTTTAAAAAGAACCAATAGTTTTCTCTGTCAACGAGTACAGCTAAATGGCTTCTACGACTTTTCAACGATGGCCACGTGCCTCTATGAATCAGTGAACCAACAGACAGTTCCAGACTGCAGAAAACCCAGACATCCTCTTCCTGCAATGCACTCCACCCCTCACAAACCCAACACTATACGTGCCCTACTTCCTTTTGTTCAGCTCATCTTAGTAATCGAAGAAGCATGAAGCGGAAGAGCAGCGTAACTCCTTTGAGTATGGCCATGAATAGACTGTAATGCAACTAGTGGCGGAAAGGATCTGTTGTGGCCCCCAGACCTTTAGCAGCGTGACTTTACAAGAGAGAATAGACACGTTCCTTAACACTGCATTGTTCTCACCTTGTTGCGTGTCGTCACCGATGCTTCAGGGTTTAGCCTTTCTAGTTTCCTTTTTTTCTAATTTGTTTGTTTATTTATTTATTTTTGTTTCATTTTATTAGTACTATTATTATTTTGTTTGCTATGGTCATTTTGGATCTCTTTGAAAAGTAATGCAACATAGTGTAGAGGATACGCCTATTTCTTTATCTTTTGAGGCCTCTTGGAATAAACTGTAAATCAAATTGATTTTGTCTAAAATATTGCACAGATTCATATGCAATATATACAAACTACAGACAATCTATTGGCAATAACTGGACTCACAAAGTCATGTTATTAGCTGTAATGATGTTAATTACTCTACAGAATTCAGCAGGCTTATCTCTTTCAACAGATCATACGTCAAAGCAGTGGTATCTTACAAACTTTATTTTCTTAGACACGAATCATTTCTTTGTTCACTTCTCTTTTACTATTAGATGCTAACACAAGCACACCCGTATGACTGGCTGATATGGTTAACGGGGAGAGGCACTCCAGGGAATTAATAGAGGCAGTGTTATGGACGGGGAGGTGGTTTATCTAATTTTACATTAACACCACCGGAACTACAGAAGTTAAGATGGGTAGTAAGCAGGTCAGTTTTCAGTTTGCACCCAACGTTTGAAATCGTAATCAACCAACTACGAATTCAGCACTCGACCAACTGAGCCACTGAGACCTCATGCACAAAGATTCATTCACAGTGACTTCACATTTCAGTCTTCAGATAAATTAACCAAAAAGGCCATCAGCCCCTTCCGAAAGAATGCTTGAAATGTTTAAGAAAAAAAATAAACAACTATACCAGAGAACAGGATTAACAACTCATAACAAAATAACAAACTGCTTTATTAAAGCATCACACTTTCTCTTATTTTAAAACCTTTAAGCAGAAACAAACCGAAACTCTTAACAGAATCATAACAAATTTAACTTTTGAATTCCTATAGTATTTTTGAAGGATAAACTTTGATGGAGACACAGAAGGAAAGAGAGAAAGAGCAAGCGAGTGAGTGAGTGAGTGAGTGAGTGAGTGAGTGAGAGAGAGAGAGAGAGAGAGACAGACAGAGAGACAGACAGACAGACAGACAGACAGAGAGAGAGAGAGAGAGAGAGAACATGAGAGCTTTCTTGTTGCCACGGTGATCAATTAAACAAGGTAAATAAATACAAGGTAAACAAACAAGTAAATTAGGTCTATTCTTTCCACTCGAAAACTATCATAAACAGAAAAAATACAAAGCATAAATTTCAGTGATCACAGGACAGTGATCAAAAACACACAACGAACAGATTAAGTACACTAAGTCAAGAATTCTTGCGAGTTCTTGCTCACTGCTTGAGTAAGAACTAGCTAAGCTTGTTAAATGAAGAGACGAAACATCGACAAGATACGGTATGGAAATCAGCGCCGAGACGATCAACCTGACGACCGGCCACAGCACCATCATCATGATGTAACTGTCCATGGACTGACTATGTCATCATCATCAAGTGCCCTGCCACATGGCGTAAGCAATCACGGCCCTCTATCTGCATCTATCCCTTGTTGCTGCAAGCACATCTTCCACCCTCTCTGTCCTCAGCCACTCTGCATGTCCGTCCAATATTTTTTCTCTGGGTCTACCTGGTGCTCTCTTTCCCTCCATCTTTCCTGTTGTGACCAGGTGTTCCAATTCCCCTTCCCTCATAAAATGGCCTATAAATGCTGCCTGTCTTTTCCTAATCTTCCTTATCAATGATCTTCTTGTGTCTGCCTCCATCAAGACTGTATCCTTTGTTTTCTTTGCTGTCCATGGAACTCTCAACATTCTTCTAAGAAACCACACCTCGGCTACCTCAATCTTGTTCTGGCTTTGCTTGTTGACTGTCCACGCCTCACAACTGTATAACATTATCGGTTCTATATAACATTTAAGAACTCTTTTCCTGATGTTAATTGATAGGCATTTGTTGGTAAAAATGCTTTTCATCTTACTGAATGCTGTGCTGGCTTGGCCGATTCTGCTGGCTATTTCCGACGTGCATCTGCCGTCTGGTGAAATGATCGTTCCCAGATATTTAAACTTATCAACCTGTCTCAAGGTTGTGCCGTTTGCTGTTATTTTGCATGAGGGGATTTCATGTTTTTTACCGATTACCATGACTTCAATCTTTTTGCTATTTAGCTCTAACCCCATACTTTTGCTTTCTATTTCTATTATTTTCACAAGGTTTTGCAGGTCCCTTTCATTTTCTGCAATAAGCACGGTGTCATCTGCGTATCGAATGTTGTTTATCATTTTCCTCCAACCTATAATCCAACGTATTCTTCTAGGTTTTTCATGATGTTTTCGCTGTCAAGTGAAAAAAATCTGGTGACAAAACACAACCTAGCCTGACTCTTCTTTGATATTTTGGAAAAAGCTTATATCGTTTTCTATTTTTGTTGCAGCTGTATGTTCCCAATACATATTTCTGATTATTCGTAGATCTTTTCCATCAATACTGAGTCTTTCTAGTTGGTTGATCAATACTTCATGTCTTACCCAATCGAAAGCCTTGATATAATCAACAAAGCATAAATATAAATCCTTATTCAACTCGACTGACCTCTCTATGATAGCTCTTAGGATGCATATGACATTAATATCTACACTATTCTTCCGCTATTTCTCTTTTGATTCTATTCCTTGTCCTCATCATGATTATTCTTATCTCTGTAGTAATACTGTCTGACCCTGGCGCTTTTCCTGGTTTCATCTTTTTCAGTGCTGCTCTAGCTTCATCTTTCATTACGGGTGGTCCTTCAACGTTCTTTCATATAATGTGTTCTTCGTTTCTGTCATATTCAAAGAGGTCTTTAATATACTCTCTCCATCTATCTAATACTTTGTCTTTTTCGATAATAAGCGTATCATCTTTCGATTTTAAGCAACCAGTGGATGTGCATGTCTTTTTCCTGTGGACAGTTCCTTCAATTCGTCTGTACATACCCTGAGGATCCATTTTGTTTTCAGCCAAGCTTCCTCAGCTTCATTGCACCTATTCCTGATTTCTTTGTTTATCTTCCTGTATATTTCCTCGTTTCCCTTTGCATTCCTCCTCTCCTCATCAAGCCTAGAATTTCTTTTGTCATCCAGTTCTTTTTTGCTTTTCTATCTAATCTAGGGATTTCTTCACAAACTTCATTTATCGAGTTTCTCAACTTTGTCCATTGTTCCTCACTGTCACCAACGTCTTCTAGAGCACTGAATTTGTTTTGCACATGTACGTTAAGTTTTTTACGCATCGCTTCATCTGTCTTTAAGAGTCCAAGATTTAGTTTGATGTTCCTTTTGGTCTGTTTCCTTTTCCTTAATTTCAGCCTAAGTCTTCCCTTCACATGATTGTGGTCACTGTTGCTGTCTGCGCCTTCTAGTATTTTGCTGTCAGCAAAGAATTTCCAAATCTTTTATTGATCAGAATGTAGTCAATTTGATGTTTGGTATTATCTCCTGGACTCATCCATGTCCATTTTCTTCTTTTAGGCTGCTCAAACCAGGTGTTTCCTACTATGAACTCATTCATATGTGTGCCCATTCCACAAGTTTCCCTCCCCTTTCATTTTTGTACCAAGGCCATGAGGTTCAACTATATCGTCCACCCTATCCTGGCTCACTTTAGCATTAAAATCTCCCATTATTATTGTAATCTCTTGTGATTTACACTGAGCCTTGGTCATCTCTAATACTGCGTAGAAGTTGTTAATTTCGTTCTGAGTACTAGCGGATGTTGGTGCATACACCTGGATGATGTTGATATCAAATGGCTTGCCATCCAATTTAACCAGCAAAACTCTGTCGGACACAGCCCAGTATCCCTTAACTGCTTTTGATTTGTCCCTGTCAATTTTGATGCCTACTCCTCTTTTATGTACGTTTCCACCAGAATACATTATTATATGCTCTCCTGATGTTATCATGCCTGCCCCCTTCCATCTCACTTCCCCTAGTCCTAAAATACTAATATCAAGCCTTTTCATCTCCATTTCGACATTCTCTAACTTTCCTCCTTGCAACAATGTCCTGACATTCCATGTCGCGATTTTTTTTTTTTTTTTTTTTTTTTTAAAAGATTAAACGCAGTAGTTAGCTGACGGTCTGGTGTCACCTGCGCAGTATGACGGTCCCTATCGGACGAAGGTGCTCCGTAGGAGCCCCTATTTTGGAGCCCCTATTTACGTCGTTATCTTCATTTTTCTTGGTTTTTTCTGGCCATGACTATACTTCGGAAAGTACGATGATGGTTTCCTGTTGCCTTCCATCGGTTTGTGTCCGGTCTCTCCGTTAGCCTTTCTCGTCCCCACGACAACCTACAAGGCAGTAGGAGTGATTTTTTTTTTCAGGGTTTACTCCCTTAGCCTTATTTTCTCCCGAGATACCCACCAGGCAGTGGTGCTATTTACTCGTAGCTGGGGGTCTGGTTCGTGGGCACCAGGGCATATCCACACGCCGATGGGCCTGCGTGCTGCACGTCTGGGGGCCAGACCTCCTCCGAGTCCCTCGAGTTTTAGCCTGAGTCCGTGAGGTGCTCGGTAACCACATGTCGCCACGAGGAGGCATAACGTAGGGCTTGCTGATGGAGAGGCTATGTACTGACAGAGAGAGACGCATTCTGCTGTCCTTTTCGCATAGCTGCAAGCAGCGGCGCTAGCCAGCAGTGCAGCTGAAAGTGAGAAATGACAAGCACGCAGTCACTAGCCAACACACTAGACGCGTCACATCAGCCCTTTGACATGCCGTTAATCAGAGTGATATTGTAGCAATGGAACAAAACAGAATTGGACACAACATCCTTTCCGGACGTACAGAGCCAATTAGTCAAACACGGGAGAAACTGCAGTCTTTGCTTTCTCGAGTTTGTTAAAAAAAAAAGGATGGCCTCAACATTTTTAGTCACCACGCTGTTCAATGAAGGCAACATGATGCACAGTTTCCTTATTTAAACTTTTCTTCTCTAGACTTCATTACATGTAGTGGGGAATATAATCTAATCCTTAGAGTTGTAGTGGTAGTGATGATGGTGTTGTCGCAACTGAAGCAATACTAAGAGTAACACAGCAACAGTAGTAGTAATAGCCTTGCAGTAGCAGAAGCGCCAAAGTGATATTAGCGTGAATAGTGCAGAATGAACCTAGCACGCATCCCACGAGAACTAAAGATTTATCCTTGGCGAAATTCGTAAGCATTTCGCTACATTCATGGCTAAAATTGAAGGCAACAGGGGAAAAGTAAAGAGAAAGACAGGCAGCACTGTACCATCGCGGCATGCCATATCTGGGGAGAACAACCCGCATTTCAAGAAAAATTGATTATCATGACCCTAGAATGAAAAATGAAAAAATCCAATCCAATCCCATCTTATACCCAATAAGAATTCCCCTCCATCTCTCTTGATCACACATTCTCACTGACCATTAGGGAAAAAACAGACAAGAAGAGATGGCATCCAGTTCGAAACAAGCAGTTACTACGAGCTATACTGTAGCGACGGAACAAGGCAGAGAACTGGACACATCTGTTTTGGAAACAAGTCAATTATTCAAAAACTGGAACATCTCAAAATGTCGGCTATTGCTGCCTCCTCACTTTCTCATAGACAGAGAGAGAGAGCGGATTGGGGTGGTGGATGTGGAGGAGAGCCACATACATGGAGGTGTTTTTTCCACCAGGCTGTTCACTCATGCAGAACATATGGAAGGTGATGGACGGCCTCTGGCCATTCTTTTCTCACCTTTTGCTCATTAGTTCTAATAGCACAGACAGATGGAGACAGACAGACAGACAGACAGAGACAGGGGGGAGGGGGCATAGAGACGGACAGACAGAGACAAGTTGGCAAACATACAGACAGAAAAATGTTGCAGGACAAGTACAATATTCTAGCAGATATGCCACACCAAACGATCAAATGCCTTGGCAACACAATTCTGCGAGAAACCATTAAGCAAAAACAAAAATAAAATGAAAAATATCAGACGAGGAAGGTAGCGAAACAAACAGGTGGAAAACATTGCAGAACGGACGTAGATGTCATTTTCAGAGATTCAGGTCAACAACCAATGGAACAGACTCATTATTAACTCGCTAATGTGGCAACCCTACGACTAAAGCAAGGCAAGGCAGAAAGCACGGAAAACCAATTTTCTTAAGATAAAGGAGAAGAAAAAGAAATAGAGGAAAAAGAAAGAGAACACGGAGAAGAAAAATATGAAAACAAAGAGAAGAAAAACAAGAAGAACAATCTATATTTTTGCTCGATGAAAGAAGAGGATGAAAATAAAGATAGAGAAAAAGAATAACAATTATAAAAAAATTAACATTTTGTTTAATGTTGAACATTTTAGGACAATTATTATAAGTTTCTAAAAAATCAATACATTTTATGTACTGGAGTGGGTTTCCTAGCTAAACATATCGTCTGACGCGTTTTCTTTCGTGAGAAGAAGAAAAACATTCTAAAAATCAATTATAAAATAATACAACATTTATTGTCAGATTAACAAATGTTAAATCAGATAAATAAAAACAAAATTATAACGCGTTGAAAACGTTTGATAAGAAAAATATGCACTTTCTTTGCATTCCATTCTCACTCACTCACTCTCTCTCTCTGTCTCTCTCTCTTTCTCTCTCTGTTTCTCTTACACACACTCTCTCGTCCTTTCTTCTCATTTTTTTCTGTACCTTTTACGTCTGTTTCGCAGAAAGAAACTCACAATTACTTTACCATGTTTTTAGCAAAGTTGAAAATTTTCTTTCTCGTAATATTTTCTGCAAATTCGAACAAAGGGCGAATTAAAGGAGATGGGAAGCTGTTGGAAAAACGAAAATCAAAGGAGACCCCACCTTCTTGTATGCAGGAGAATGTAGAACCAGAGCTATTTGGGGTAGTTTCATAGGAAAGTGGGACCAATCCAGGTCATTAAGTGGCCGCAGGAAATGTCCACCATTCTTTTCCTAGGCCGATTTTTATCAAACGTGCGCCAATAATGCATTGTTTGCAAGTGGGCTTTTTTGTTGTTGTTTGTTTGCTTGTTTCCCGGTAGAAGAGGAATGGGTGTTAGGACACATTAGTGTGTGTGGGGTGGAGAGGGGATGAGGGGGGAGGAGTCAAACTCAAAGTCAATTTTTTTTTAACTGGAAAAGCCTCTGGCCCATTACAACAGGGACGAAGCATAATCAAACAAAAACCAATCCAACAAATACAAAGTCTAATGCCTTATAAACGAATAATGCAAGATTTTGCATAATAGTTTCGTTGGTATGTACCACTTATAGCGTAAATCTAAACACTGACGGTAGAACTTCACTGGAATTAATTCAGCTCTGAGAACTTCATATCTAGGGCAAACCAGCACGAAATGAGTCTCGGTTTCAATGCTACCTTCACAAAACGGACAGTTACGATTTCTGGCGTTATTATTTGTTTTGCATCGTAGAAAGTGACAATTCAAAAGTAACATTCCTATTCTGAAATGTGGCAAAACGTTTCCTTTATTTCACATTTTGATTTTAATAAAGATATGGACATAAAGAAAACTCTCAACTGAAATGTGAATAAACGTGACAGAATTACAGGCTGTCGAAAGAAGAATGCAAGTCATGACTAAAGTAATCAACAAGTCTTTACAAAGAATACATTGAAAGAATGAATTTGTTTGCAGTTAAGAAATTTCTTGGTGTCAGCTCAAAAGCCCCAAGGCACTTAATCTATGGTGAACTTAGGAAAATATCCACGATATGTTAATACATACACACAATATATAAGGTTCTGGCTCAGGTGTACCTCGCTAAAAGATTATGTTACTAGGCTTACAGAATCGGAATTACGGCACATGGATTTGTTAAGTCAGCAATATTCTTTATAAGTTTGGTTCGGTATGGTATGGGAAACACAACATGTTGGTAATGTTAAAACATTCATGCATCCAGTTGTCGCCGGATGTAGTTGATTTATTCATACTACTTTTTGCTAACGACGTTGCATAGTTTTCTGACTGTATAATTGGCCTTCACACACAGCTTAATGCATTGTTTGATTGTGACAGACCCTTGGGGTAACTGTGCATTTGGACAAAACCAATATTGTAGTTTTTCGTAATGGTGGATTCGTTACTGTAAAAGAGAAATGGTATTTTGGAAATCATCCATTTCAGACTGTAAATTTGTACAAGTATCTCAGTGTTTGTTTGTAACTGGGCTGTCTTTTGTTCATACCATGAATGACTTTGCAGATCCTACTCGAAAAGAATATTAGCCATTAATATCACTCTGCTCTGGTCAGTTGGTGAATACTCTAGCAGAGTATTCTTTATTGTGTTTGACACTCATATCCAACCCTTTCTGAATTATAGTTATAAAATTTTGGGTTTATTAAGCTGTGCGACATATATGAGCAGACCCTTGTGCGATATATATGAACAATCTGAAGAAAATCCCATTGACTCATTTGCATTTACAATAAGAAGGATTGAACTCTTCAGATATTTAATCAAAATTTCCAAAACCATTCACACATTTATCAGTAGAGGAATTTCTTAAGTTACCGACTTTACTGTTTATTGTTACTGACGTCATAAATATTATCGATGATGTCTGAATACCTAGCTCGCAGGAGGACATTCTGGCATTTGCCACGTTTTATAAATCGTTACACCCACTTGCCAGTTCCAGTAAGCAATCCTCCAATAGCTGTACACCACTGTATGTCTCTGCCTCTTTACAGCATGCAGAAATTTCGGGTGGTAAGTAACATTCTACAAGTAAACAGTCTATGTGTGTGTGTGTGTGTGTGAGAGAGAGAGAGAGAGAGAGAGAGAGACAGACAGACAGACAGACAGACAGACAGACAGAGAGGGGAGTGAGGAGACAACGGGAACGCATTCATAGCATCTGTTTTGAAACTACAGGCAGCAAGCTAATCAGAGTGAAACTCGGCCATGGAACAAGACAGAACTATACACTGCATCTATTTGGAAGCATATATCCAGTCACTCTGACATCACGGAACATCTTCGGTCTGCTACTGCTGTCTTTCCACTATCCCACCTTGAGAGGAAAGAGAGAGGAGAGAGAGAGAAGAAAGATACAAGAGAGACAGACAGACAGAGGAGAGATAGGCAGACAGAGGACAGCCAGAGGTGAGACAGACAGAGGTGAGACAGAGAGAGAGGGAGAGAGAGAGAGAGAGAGAGAGAGAGAGAGAGAAGAAAGAGAGAGAGAGAGAGAGAGAGAGAGTTGGAGGCAGAGCACATAGAGTTGTTTTGTCACAGATTGTTCACTGATGCAGAAGGTGACCAAGGTGATGGACGGCTGCCTGTCCATTCCTTTCTTGCTTGTTGCTCGTTAGTTTTAATAGACAAGAGAGACAGAACAGATAAGACAGATAGAAAAACATACACACAAAACTTCAAACTTGAAAAAGAGACAGAAGAGACAGACAGACAGACAGACACACAGGCAGACAGACAAACATTTCAAACTTCAAAACGCTGTGTTACTCAAGGACAGTAGCATTAGCTCCCGCCTGTCTTACAGCTACCCCTTGATACGCTACAAATATTACCAAAGTATGATTACAAAGACATAAGACAGAGAGAGAGACAGACAGACAGACAGACAGACAGAGTGAGAGAGACAGAGAGAGGGTGTGTGTGGGAGGGGGGTGGACAAAGGGTGAGACAAATGGACACGCAGGCAGACGTTGTGCATGACAATTTGTTATCTTAAAATATAGAGTATACAAACAGATCTTTTCTGTTCTTTGAACAAATTTTACAATCACACTCTCTTTATCTTCAGCAAACTTTCTGTGGAATGTTTCGTTTCAATAATACATCCAGCAAACTCAAACAAAAATGAATGAAACGAATAGGGGCAGCCATTGGCAAGCAGAAGCTCTAAGAAGGCCTTCACTAACTTCTTCCAGATCAACTGTTTACTGCGAGAGCAAGAAGCAAGCTGGGGATTAGGAGACACTGACGTGCAAAGAGAGAGGGTGAGACAGAGAGGGGAAGAGAGAGGGAAAGAGAAAGAAAGAGAGGGAGAGAGGGAGAGAGATGGACAGGAAGAGAGAGACATAGAAAGAGAAAGAGATAAAAAAGAGAGAGACAGTGAGTGAAAGAAACTGAAGACAGTGACAGAAACCAATCATTTTCTCCATTTAAAATAGCACAACAACAAACCGTAAAACTGCAATCTAAATTGACAAGCAAACAACGACAGAAAGAAACAAACCCAGCTATATAACAAGGACAAATTTAACAAACTAAACCATCATACACGAAACACAATACTTTTTTTCACCTGTGTGAGTTTCCTAAAAGACTAAAAATGAAAGGTGACAATAGAAGAACCATATGAAATAAACAGTAAGAAAAAATACAAAGAAGAAAGACAAAGAAAGAAAGAAAGGGAAAAAAAAAAAAAAATAAGGAGTAACTGATCACCCTATCCACTCTAACACTCTAGTCCATGGGTTCAACTGATGTTTCTCATTCTCCCATAAGAACCATTTCCACCCTCTTTTTCGCCCCTTAAAAAAATAGACTGAAAAAACGGACTCAGCATGAGTAACTCAATGGCGCGTCAACCGATACCTCTAATTCTTCCAAAAAAATAAAACCTTTCAATATTTTTTTCCTTGACCATTTAGGGGGAAAAAAAGACAAAAAAGCAGACAAAACATGGACTTCTGAACTGGCAATTAGTCAGGGTGACACTATGGCGATGGAACAAACCAGACATCGGGACAAAACATCCTGTTTAAAACTACAGAGCTAATCATTCAGACATCGGAACATCATCAGTCTCGCCTCCTACCGCACCCTTCTCACTTTTATTTTGAAAGAGAGAAAGGGGGAAGAAGGAGAGAACAGACTGACAAACGGACAGACAGACAGAGAAAAAGAGAGAGACGGAAGAGTTTACGCATACGAATGCAAATGTGATTTATTCAATATAGTTTGAGAGAGGGAAAGATAGAGACAGAGAGACAGGACTGACTGAGACAAAATAAAACACAATCGTTTTTTCCATTAAAAAAATCAGTAGCATAACATGAAACTGCAAATTGAGTGAAATTGTTCAACTAGATGAAATATACAGAAATATCTAATAAACACACACGCAAAGCAAACGAAATAAACAAATGCTAACGCGATTACATTTCTGCCTTGTGTAAGTTTTTTGGAAACGTCGAACGAGACAAACAAACAACAGAATGATTAGATAAAGTTAGTTAATTAACAGACAGAAAAGCTTGCACAAACCTTCCTGTCTTCTCTCACCATTTAACCCTTAGCCACCAAACCACACTTCTTATTTCCTCCCCCAAGAAATATTTTAATTCCTCTCAATCAACATTTTTCTCAGCTAGTTGGATAAAACACTGAAAAACAGACACAGCATCTTATCTAGAATCAGCATCAGGAGCAGACGATCAGAGAGACATTGTAGTGATGGAACAAGTCAGATAACTAGATGCAACTTCTTGGTCAGAAGCACGAGGCCAATCATTTAGAAACTGAACCGTCTCCAATGTCTGCTGTCATTGCCTCCCCACACCCACACCCCAAAGAGAGAGAGGCATAGGCAGGAGAAACAGAGACAGAAAGCACAGAAAGAGAAAGAAATGCAGACAGAAAGTGAGACACAGAGGCAGAAAACTTAAAACCCAGCAAGTTTAACGTGCATCGGCTTTGGAACACAAGGCAGAAAGGGAATGGAACTGGATCAGAGTTTTGCTGAGCTCTCATAAACAATTCTTGAAATTTTCTGCAATCTGCCATGGGAAGAAACCGCTTACGCTTATCTATAGTTTGATTCATATTATACCATTAAAATAAAGTCATACTAAGAGTGAATCATGTAGCCAGCCAGCCAGCCAGATAGCCAGACAGACAGAGACAGACAGAGAGGGAGAGAGTTGGGGGCAGAGCACACAGAGTTGTTTTGTCACAGGTTGTTCATTCTTGCAGAAGGTGACCAAGGTGATGGACGGCCTCCTGTCCATTCTCTTCTTGCTTTATGCTCGTTAGTTCCAGTAGCTGAAAGAGAGAGAGAGAGAGAGAGAGAGAGAGAGAGAGAACAGACAGACAGACAGACAGACAGACAGACAGAGAGACAAAGAGAGAAAGAGAGAGACACACACAGAGAGACACAGAGACAGACACAGACAGACACAGACAGATACACAGTGTGTGTGTGTGTGTGTGTGTGTGTGTGTGTGTGTGTGTGTGTGTGTGTGTGTGTGTGTGTGTGTGTGTGTGTGTGTGTGTGTGTGTGTGTTTGTGTGTGTGTGTGTGTGTGTGTGTGTGTGAGAGAGAGAGAGAGAGAGAGAGAGACAGAGACAGACAGACAGACAGAGACAGACGGACAGACAGACAGGAGGCAGACAGGCAGGCAGGCAGGCAGGGGGGAGTAGACCGATACCGTGCAAGACAATTTGTTATCCTAAAATGTAGAATATGCAAACACCCTTTCTGTTCTTTGAAATAATTCCGCAATCATAATCTTTTTACCTTCAGCAGCTTTTCAGTGGATATTTTATTTTTAAAATACATTCAGCAAATTCGAACAAAAAAAAAATGAACCGAAGACCATAGGGGCAGCCACTGCCAAAAATAAGATAAAAGAAAACCTCCACGCACTTCTTCCGGGCAAAACTGTTTACAGCCACAGGTTTTCATGCCATCTTAACAGAAAAGCGGGACCACTCAGGTCAGTGAAGTGAACGCAGGAAGTATTGTCCATTTTGTCCATTGGCTTTAACCCTCGCAGCTACATTTCGAACAAAGGTAGACAGACCCATGGATCATGAATCTGAATAAACATGCACATGTAATGGGTTGTTTGCCATGAGGATTTTTCTTTAGACTGCCTGTCTCCCAGAAAAAGCAGGTTTTAGATTATGAGACACCGATGTGAAGGGACAGACACAGACAAAGAAGGGGACAGAGAGAGAGAGAGAGAGAAAGAGAGAGACAGACAGACAGACAGACAGACAGACAGACAGACAGACAGAGAGAGAGATGGAAAGGGGTCCGAGAGAGGGAGAGGCAGACAGACACACACACACAAACACAGACAGATAGACAGATAGACAGACAGACAGTAGACTGACAAAGACAGATATACAAGGAGACAAGAGTGAAAGAGACATTTATTGAAGACGGAGACAGAAACCGATCATTCTCTTCATAAAAAATGACAGTATAACAATAAACTGAAAAATTGCAATCTTAATTGACAAGCAAAAAAACAAAGAAACAAACAAACCTGGCTATATAATAAGGACAAATTTATCAAACTAAACCATCACACTCTACACACAGTTATAATTTTTCAATGTGTGAGCTTTCTAGAACACTGAAAATGACAAAGTGACAACTGACGAACCAGATGAAATATATGAATAAAAAGAAACAGTTCCACCAACACTCTGTCCCCTCTAAAACTCCAGTCCATGGGTCACCAACCGATACTTTTTATTCTCCCATAAGAACCAATTCCACCCCTCTCCTTGTTCCCTAATGAAGGAGACTGAAAAGCAGACTCAGCATGACTAAGTCACTGGCTCATCAACCGATACCTCTCATTCTCCAATGAAAAATAAAACTATCCATCCCTCTTCTTGACCCCTTAGAAAAAAAAACAACACACACACACACAGAAAAGGAGACTTGCTATGGACATCTCCAGCAGAGATCAATCAGAGTGACACTGTGACGATGGAAAAGAGACATCGAGCCACAACACTCTGTTTGGAAGTACAGAGCCAATCATTCAGACATCAAAACATCCTCAGATCCTCAGCATCGTTTGCTACTGTACCCTCCTCACTGTCCCTCTGGAAGAGAGAGAAGGAGGAAGAGAGAGAGAAAGACAGAGACAGAGATAGAGACGACAGACAGAGACAGACAGACAGAGACAGAGATAGAGACAGAGAGAGAGAAGAAGAAGAAGAAGAGGAAGAAGAAGAAGATGAAGAGACAGACAGACAGAGACAGAGATAGAGACACAGACACAGACAGAGAGAGAGTGAGAGGGAGAGAGAGAGAGATAAGAAGAAGAAGAAGACAGACAGACAGACAGAGAGGACTGACTGAGAAAGACAAACCAAACCACAATCATTCTTTCCATTACAAAAAAATAGAATAACATTAACCTGGACAGTGATGAAATTATTCAACCAGAAGAAATAAACAAAATTACCAAATAAACACGACTGTAAAGCAAACTGAACCCAACAAATAACAAACACGATTACAGTTCTAACCTGTTTGAGATTTTGGATACATCAAGGAAGACAAACACGCAACAGAATGATCAGAAAATGTAAATGGATGAATGAATAAAGAAAGAAAAAAAAGAAATACGTACATAATTACATAAATATACATATTAACAAAAATGAATACATAAACAGATAAGAAATAAGAAAAGTTGAAACATTCCAGTTTGTCATTTCTAACCTTTAAACCCTTAGCCACCAACCCACACTTTTTATCCCCTCTCACAAGAAACATTTTAAGTTGTCTCAATCAACATTTTCCCTTAATTCACCGGATAAAACATAGAAAAACTAAAGTATCATCTTATCTACAATCAGTACCACCAGCAGACTTTGTAGTGATGGAATGAGTCAGAGAACTGAACTCAACTTCTTGGTCAGAAGCACGAAGCCAATCACTTAGACTTTGAAACATCTCAAAGTGTTGCTGTTACTGCTTCCCCGCTTCTACATACCAAACAGACAAAATGCACAAAAGGAAGAAGAAAGGCAGACAAAGACAGAAACAGACACACAGAGACTGATAACTCAGAACTCAGGAAGTTTAATGTACATCGGCTCTGGCCCACAAGACAAAAAGTGGGTCGGATGGAATTGGGTTCTTTTTTTTTTTGATTTTACAAACACTTAACAACCATTTCGTGCAATCTGCTGTGGGAAGAAACCAATTATGCGAATCTATAGTATGACAGTATGACATATCATTACACTTACTTTCACACACACACACACACACACACACACACACACACACACACACACGCATATATATATATATATATATATATATATATATATATATATATATATATATATATATATATATATACACATACATACATATATATGTATACATATATATAGACAGAGAGAGAGAGAGATGAAAACAGTTTGTTACTCAAGTATATTAACATTAAATCCCAATGAACCTGTCTTACAGCTAGCCCTTGCTACTCTACACATTTTCATAAGCACATTAACAACAGCTGAATCATAGAATAGACAATCCATGCGAGATATAACACGCGAATCATGATGAAATATGAAGTATTGCTTTCTATATGTCAACTGGTCAAGCGCATTGCAAAAGCATGCCAAAGGCAGACACATGGAAGAGAGAGAAAGGAGAGGGGGAGAGAGACACAGAATGAGAGACGAAGAGAGGGAGAGAGAAATGAAAACAGACAGACAGACAGAGAGACAGGGAGTGAGTGAGGGAGAGCAGGGAGAGAAGATCAGTATGAGAGAAAGAGAGGATGGGAGAAAAACAGAATAGTTGACTGATGAATACTTTCTATTTTGCAGGCCGTAGAGACGAGATGCTTCAGAAGACTTTGGCATCTCTTATACCGACCATGTTACAAGAGATGAATGCGAATAAAAACTGCCGAACACTCACAACATTATGAAGACGTGCACATCTCACAGTGAGGAATGATTATTGAACAAGATCTAGCAGACTTTCAAATGCCATCCTCCAATAAACAGTCATCATCATCATCATCATCATCATCATCTTCATTATGTGCCTTGCCGCGCTGCGTTGGCGATCATGGCTCTCCATACGAATCCATCTTTTGTTGTTGCAAGCACATCTCCCATCTTTTCTGTCTTCATCCGCTCCGCAGATCCGCCCAGCATCTTCTCCCTGGGTTTACTTGGTGCTCTCTTTCCCTCAGCTTTCCTGTTGTGACGAGGTGTTCAAATTTCTCTTTCCTCATAAAATGTCCTATAAATAAGTGTTCCTTGTCTTTTCCTAACCTTCTTCATATATGTTGTTTCTGTGTTTGCTTCTTTCAAGACTGTCTCGTTTGTTTTCTTTGCTGTCCATGAAAGGCTTAACATTCTTCTTAGAAGCCACATTTTAGCGGTAAACAGTACGAGAGAGAGAGAGAGAGAGAGAGAGAGAGAGAGAGAAAGAGAGAGGAAGAGAAGAGAAGAGAAGATGCAGACAGATAAAGAATTGAAAGGCATCATCTCAGAGTAGACTGTGAATAAAGTAATCACAATCCAACCCCTGACCCACAATCCTGAAACGTGGAGGCAACTGGTGCATGTTCCACCAGTACATCACCCTGTGACCCAAGTGGATTGCGTGATCCGTAGGCCATAGGCCGTCAAGACGTGACGATGACATACCAGAATGACGCTTGGCCAATTTTCCGTATCTGACACACACACACACACACACACACACACACACACACACACACACACACACACACACACACACACGTACACACACACACACACACACACACACTTACACACAATAGAGAGTGAGACAGACAGACAGACAGACAGACAGACAGAGACAGACAGATAGACAGAGACAGAGAAAGAGACAGAGACAAAAATACTGAGAAAGACAGAGACAGACGCACAGGTAGACAGAGACAGAAAAGTGTGTGTGGGGTATATATATATAATATTTAGAGAGAAAGAGAGAGACTCAGAGAGAGAGGGAGACACACAGTGACAAACAGAGAAAGACATACAGACAAGCAGAGAGAGGGAGAGTGACGAATAAAGAGGAGAGAGAGAGAGAAAAAATTCGAAACAAGAGAGAGAAAAAGATATAGACATTACATTATCACTGAAGTCACGTGTAGCAATCTACTGTTGGAAGAAAAACAAGAAAACAAAGAAAACAACAACAACAAAAAGGAGATGTGAGTCTTCGTGTTACTTATGATTAAACGTACGTTGAAGATGATATAGTTTTTATTTCATAATTTATAATATCTCCCAAATCTGAATGGGTATCATAAAGCCAAATGAATTACCTGGTATGTCTTTTTTCTTCGAGGCAGAAAGAAAGTTATGTCGCAAAACAAATTGATTCAATTCAACAGCCATTCGTTCTTAAGTCATTTTGACAATCAAAACAAAAAAACAAAACAAAAATATGGGAAATCTTTGATTTAAGAAATATGAGCACTGTCTATATTTTCTTTTTTCTCATTCTTTCGCATTTCTTTTCTCTCTCTATCCTTTTATTTTGTCTTTATTTTCTTTCTATCCTATTGTTTCTCTTTAAAGAAATTAAACAATTGATTGTTCATACTTTCAGCGACTTTTCTGTGGAAGTTTTCTTTTCAATAACTGTTCCTGCGAATGGTAAAGAAGAGTGAACTGAGGGAACAAATTCTGACAAATATAAGATCAAAGCGGACTTCCACTACCTTCTTGTAAACAGACGCATTTAGAGCCACGACTGCCTGGACTGTCTTCTAAGGAAGGTGGGACTAGTCAAGGTCAATGAATTGAATACAGGAAGTGCTGTCTATTCTGTCTCTTAGAAAAAATGTAGCAGTGAAGTAGACAGACTTGTGGACCCTTAACTAGATCAAGCGTGTACACGTGATGGATTAATGGCCATGAGGCTAATTGCTTGACTGCTTTTCTCTCCAACCCCCATTAAACACAAATGTGAAAGCCATTCACATGTCTTGAAATAGGTCTATGCATAGTCTAGTCTCAAGGACAAAAAAAGAAACGAGCTCGTGTCCATGCCAAAATACCAAAGATTGTCACTAGCCTAAAACAAGTACGCAAACGCAGGATTAGATGATGCGTGTGGGTGTTCTTGAATTTAACGTCTATTCAAAATTCTAGCGATTTGTAGACAACAACAAAATGAAAACATGCCTGGGGAATCAAGCACCATTAAAAAGTGATCAGGTAATTCACAAAACAACTGAAACTAATGACCAATAAGACATTAAAATCAACATTCAGCAATAGTTGCCTGAAATAATAAAAAAAATCTGTTCATCAGAATGATATTTGGCAAAAAACATCTACAGCTTCAATTAAAAAAATAACATGACGGTGATAGACTTTTTCAGCACAAGAACGCTGTTTTTAAACATGATGAAATACTGTATGTATACATGTGGATCTTTGAATCGTACCGTATTGCGTCATATTGTTTGAAGTTATATTTTGTTATGACAGGTTTTCTTTCCATGCAAACTTTGGACTAACCTTATTGTCTCCTACACGTTTCAACGTATTTCTGGAATGCAACATAACTGACGTACAATTAGATCCTGTCAGCGCAGTCAGCACTAGAGGAAGAACCATCACGAATCTTTACTTCGCAGATGACACTGATGGCCTGGATGCTAGAGAACAAGTTCTATGCTTGTTAAAAGGCAGACTAAACATTAACACGATATGGCATAGAAATCAGTGCTGAGAAGACCAAGTTGATGGACAGACACAACGCCACACCACCACTGCTGATAAACGTGTCCACGGACTGAAGCTAGGAACTGTTCAGTAATTCACTTGCTTGGGATACGCCGTAAGCACTACGAGATCCACATCAAAAATTCTCTCAAAGGCAGAGAAGTCAACATCAACACTGTCCAGGCTGAAATCTGTATAACAGGACAAGAACATCTCTTCGAAACACACGATCAGGTTCCTATGTGCGCTGATATATTCCATCTTCCTGTATGCATGTCAGACATGGACTCTGACAGCGGAATTGGAGAGAAGAATCCAAGCCATGGAAATAAAGTGCAATCGCAAGATATCAAACATCAGATATACTGATCATATCGCCAATAAACAAGTGTGCCAAACCATCAAGCAGCACACTGGACCATATTAAGATCTACTGGCATAAGTTAAGAAAAGAAAACTTCGTTGATATGATCAGGTAACAAGGTCCAATGGCTTGTTAAATTAGTTCTCCACGGGACAATTGAAGGAGGGAGACAGGGGGGGGGGGGGGAGAGGAGACAGAAACAAGCAAAAATGAACAACGATAGACTGACAACATTGGGGAATGGACAGAGAACCCGTCTGCAGAAACTCAAGCTTTGGAACACAACCGACAGAGCTGGAAGAATTTGGTGAATATTTCTTTTCAATGGCGTTTTACAAAGTTACGGGAAAAGAATAAGAATGTGGTGGGGGGGGGGGGGCACCATGTTGCAGCACTACCGTTTTCGCTTGTAAGTAATCTTGTTTTGCTTTTGCATGAAAATGTGGATTTCGGATTACTTTACATGTGCTGAATGCATGAGACATTATGTGATTTAAAAGATTTGCACTCTGCATACAATTCATAATCTACAATACATATATAACAAACCCCTCTCCAAAATTTGGGTCGAATCTGGGACCTCTTCATGTTCTAAGTGGCTACCCGATCCATACAGCCACTGTAATGTGTCGAACAAGAAATCTTATATATGTTTGTATCGTTAAGATTTGAATCACCATGGTATATTTCATTGAAATCGACAACAAGTATATATGGAGGCGTTTGCTTAAAATATATAGGGTTCAGAGCACTTGTAAACATAAATTTGAAACATTTGATAGTCGGGGGGACATGAAGGAGATTAGAATGATTGCCAGTAAAATCATCATCATCACCATCAGCAGCAGCAGCAGCAGGAGCACAACAACAACAGCAGAAAAAAATCTTCAAATACGCCGGTGCATAAACGTTTTCTTTTTCTTTTTCCAGTAGCCCAGTATTAAAATATTATGTTTCTACTTATCTGCTTGAAACTATGATATTAAATGTGTACATAATTATAAGTACATCAATATTACATAAGTGTGTGCCCAATCTCAACATTGCAATAACAAATGACGATAATGCTTATATAATGCTCTCTGGAAAGACAGGCCGTTTGTTTAAAATTAAAACAATTTCAATATGTTCTTAACAGACTCGGTGAATGTGGATGTCACGACAGTTATTTTGTATATCTTAATTTTGTGTATCTTATTTCATTTATTCAATTCTTTTTTCTTTCCTTCTTTCTTTTTATCAAGATCAATTGCTTCCACAAATGAGCATTGCTACAGACCATTCATCTCTGTAACAAGTCCAAATTGAAATTGCGTTCACTCTCTCTCTTTCTCAAACACACACACACACACACACACACACACACACACACACACACACACACACACACACACACACACACACACACACACACACACACACACATAGAGAGATACTAAGACAAACCATCTCCAACGTAGAAAGAAAGGCCGAGGGAAGGCATGCAATGGGAGCACAATGATTACTGATCTAATTAAAGCTAGCTTGCAAAACAAGTGTGCTCACCTCATTGTTCGTGAATGAGTCTGTGATTCGTTTTATATGGGAAGGAGACAAGACAAAGGTGCACATTTTGCAGGCTCAAGTAGACCTAACTTCTCACCTTTCTCAACACATTAAAATAGGCTTGCGTGCCTTGACATGAGAGATCAGAACACAGTGGAGACACAATGACCGATTTCTCCTAAATAAAATGAAAAAAGAAAGGTCAGATGAAGACTCGGGCTATCGAAGAGAACTAGACAATACATTTCCAGATGAAATGTCATTTTCTTTGCTATAGTTTTCTATTTGCTCTTGTTTTTCCCCCTGTTTGAAAGAAAACCCAACAACAGAATTTCATCTCAAACTCTCTGTTCTGAAGATAATTGAAATTTCGTTTCTGTTTACTTCATTGTTTATTTTAAATTATTTTCACAACACGGTAACAATAACAAGAAAATAAAATGAAGTAAAACCGAACAGTATAAAGCAAAACCAAGTAAAATAAGAAAAAAAAAGTCATGATAATTTCAAGAAGATTAAGTTGTAGTAAACTCCTGTTAATATGTTTTTTATTTCTTTTTTACTCATCATTAGATATTTATGCATAATGACGACATTGAAAGTACACACGTAATGCCATTCCTTTTGTTTTTAGCACAAACATAAATCCCGAGTAAAGAACATCGTCACTCAAGTTTCTAACAATCTGTCAATAAACAAATGAGATTAAGTCTTTTGAAATTCTTTCATGGAGGCAACAATGATAATGTGAAAAGGTAAACATGCATGAATACATAATGTGAGATAAAAATCCGCTTTTTGGTTTCTATTTTAACGAGCAGCAAGTAAAAGAAATAACGACACAAGCAATTTGTATTTTTATATGACACTAATACAAGCCAATAAATCTTTCTTAAAATTAGAAATAACAATTTTAAAAAGGACACAAAGAAGAAAAGAAAGGACAATTTTCGATTTATGAGGGTACTGGCAAGAGCTAAAAAAACGCATTATTGCATCCGACCTTGTCCATGGATGGTCAGAGACAGTAAGGGAGGGAGGGAGGGAGTTTAAAGAGAGAGGGGGACAGAGAGAGAGAAGGAGAGAGAAAAATGTGTGTGTGAGAAAGAGAGAGGAGAGGGGAAGGATAGAGGGGAAAAGAAGGGAAGAGAGAGAGTGAGAGAGAGAGACAGACAGAGAGAGGAGACACTCAGGAGGAAGGGGAATAGAGACACACAGACGAACAGAGAAAGAGACAGAAAGAGAAAGAGAAAGAGAAAACACGGGAGAGAGAGAGAGAGAGAGAGAGGAGAGAGAGAGAATAAACAGGAAGGGGGAAAGAAGGGAGAGAGAGGTAGAGAGATAGATAGATAGATAGATAGAGATAGAGAGAGAGAGAGAGAACAAATAAATAAAAAAAAGTTGCAAATTAGGGCATTTCGAATAGAAAGTCAGAAAAGGTGCTTTTCATCAAAATTTCCGTTTTCTGATAGATTTGTGCTGTGCACACACACACACATATATAGAGATTCAGATAGATAGATAGATAGATAGATAGATAGATAGATAGATAGATAGATAGATAGATAGATAGTCAAATACATATATGTATACATATCCACACACACACACACACACACACACGCACACACACACATATATATATATATATATATAATATATATATATACACATATATATGTATGTATGTATGTATGTGTATATATATATATATATATTCATAGATAGATATAGATATATATATATGTAAACATATTAGATAGATAGATAGATAGATAGATAGATAGATAGATAGATAGATAGATAGATAGATAGATAGATAGATGGATGGATGGATGGATAGATAGATAGATAGATAGATAGATAGATAGATAGATAGATGGATGGATGGATGGATAGATAGATAGATAGATAGAAAGACAGACAGACAGATAGATAAACAGATAGATACATATATACATACATACATACATACATACATACATACATACATACAAAATGGATAGATGATAGATAGATACATATATACAGTGGAAACCTGATATAACAGGGATGATGGGACCAAATCAAAATCCCTGTTATATCAGATCCCTGTTATATCAGATATCAAGGGAAATAAGGACTGATCAACTAACTCTTGATAAACAGTAGATCTAGGCCTAGATCTGGTCTGGTGTAAGTGTGCAGTAAGCTTACAAACTGAATGATGGCGCAGTCAGTCACTGACTCAGTGGCCTCAGGCCTACACGCTTGCGCGCGCATCACGCTCGCATTGCGAAGCGTTCTTTCAGTGTACAGTACACAGTATACCAAGGCTAGCCTAGATCTAGATCTAGGCCTACTGCGTGGCGTGCTGAGTCTAGGCCTAGGCCTTTCTGCTGCAGAGCCCGTCTCGGCATCCCTGCTATAACCGATCGAGCCCTCTTGTCTCCCTGTTATTGCCGATAAGTTTTAATAGAGACAAAGAGGAAGAAAAAATGGGGATTGAAAAAAGCCCTGTTATATCCGGATTCCTGTTATAACCGGTCCTGTTATAAATGGTTTCCACTGTACATGCATACATACATACATACATACATACATACATACATACATACATACATACATACATACATAGACAGAGAGACAGACAGATAGATAGATAGATAGATAGATAGATAGATAGATAGATAGATAGACAGATAGACAAATGTACACACACACACACACACACACACACACACACACACACACACACACACACACACACACACACACACACACACACACACACACACACATACACACACACACACAGAGTCTTGTCACTTACTTTACATACTTTGGTAGGTGTGTGAGTGTGCGTGCGTGTGCATGTTAGTATACGTGTAAGTCATGTGAGAAAGTTGAAGACAGAGAGGTAAGGTTGAAGGGGAAGGGACAGATTTTTGGGGGACCACTGCATATGAATTTGTTTTCATGTAACACAGATATGGTAACTGTACACTCTGTTAGGTTGATTTGATAAAATACCAAAGAAACAATTAATACAACCACTAAGTGAAATGAAACTGTCTCCCTTCTTCCTCCTCCCTCCGGTCTATGCCTTTTCCACTCTCTTTTTTTTTTCCTCTGCATTTATTTCTCTCACTTTGCTTCATTACTATGATTAGCTTCGTAAAGAGAATAATATGATTCTATGATTATTAGGAACGCCATGACACACCAAAAAAGCTGCACAAAAAATAAAGATTACTTTCTTGGTGTGTTGGGCAAGAATATCATGAATTGAACTTTTCATTTCAAATGACATTATGATTGCTCATTTTCTTTTACACTCAGCAGTTTCCGCTCTCACGTTTTTCCCTCCTATTCATGAACATTCCAACGAAAGAATAACAATTGCATGAAAGCATTACGAAAACTATTGGCAAGCAGAAGATCAAAGACAGCATCCACCTTCTTGCGGAATTAAGCGTGTAGACCAGAGCCACTAGTGGGGCCATCTTCAAAGGAATGTGGGACCAGTCCAAGGCAGTGAAGTGAACACAGGAAGTGTCGTCCATTCTCGTTTCCAAAGCTTTAATCTTTTAGACAGCAAAGTCTGGCAGCAGTGTTGGCGGAGGTTCTAGGACCAAAATTGTGATCAAAAGCGCACCTTTGATAAATTGTCAGTGGTGTTTTCCAATTTGATTGACCTTCTGGAAGAAGCAGACTAGGGATCTGGAGAAAATAAAGGGTAATGGGAGAGGAGGAGAAGGAGAGGGGGGATAGAGAGAGAGAAACAGAGAGGGAGAGAGAAAGATGAGACAGAGAGATGAGAGACAGACAGGCAGACAGACAGCAAATAGTTTGCTCAAAACTATTGACATGCACTTTGATGGTATACCTGATAGGGTCTACTATCAGCATGTCTTTTCGTGTCTTTTTTATGGATGTCACGATTAATAACTGCGTTTCTATAGCACAAACTGTCCATCAGAAAAGTATGCTTCTTGCACTTTGCAAGAATAGAACAAACAATGTGAGCGCGTGCGCGCGTACACACACACACACACACACACACACACACACACACACACACACACACACACACACACACACACACACACACACACACACACACGATACGTAGATATTCATTTTTATATTCATATTCATTTCTTTTCATTACAATGGATATACATATAAAACTCCGGTTGCTCTTCCCGTTGAGATCGCGTCACCGCGGTGCAGCGCTACCCGTTACATTATTTTATTTTATGGTAATGTTTTCATTTTATTTTATCAAGACTTCAGAAAACCAAGAAGGCTCATTGGCTGTTAAAGGGAAGGATCTGGAAAATGAACGTATTGGCTGTTAAAGGGAGGGACCTAGAAAATGAACGTACTGGTTTTTAAATGGAGGTACCTGGAATATGAACCCACTCTCCAATCTTTATACCAGGATACTCGGGCGAATGCCCTTCTCTTCCCTATTTTTAAACTCCCTTGGGATCTTTAGCGTGCGCAGGCCAGCAGGCATACGGGTCCGACTCGTTTTTCGTCTCCTTGCGAAGGACTAGACGTTCAGTTCGATTTTCCGGTCAAACTGAGAACAGTCGAGGCCTCAACGGGAAACAAACCTCGACAGGCGAACGTCTGAACCATTCTGCCACTCTTCTTCCTGTCGGTTGGTGATATTACTTGTGACAAGTTGGTGTGGAGTGATCTCATATCAGTTTGGAAACAATAATAAATCTAGGAACTGCAGCAAAACAACAGCCTAAGCTTTGATGCAGTTGCCCTCTTATACTCGTACTGAATCCTTTGACTCAAATTTGGTGACAATTCAGACAAAGAAGTACATACGCTCAGAGGAAAAGTTTATGCTGAGAGGAATAGAAAGAAAGAGAAAGACATATGTATACTTGCACAGGATGAGAGAGAGAGAGAGAAAGAGACAGACAGACAGAGGAAGAATAGAGAGAGAGAGAGACAGACAGACAGAGACAGAGACAGAGAAGACAGGGGATGAAGAAAGCGGAGTAGTGATGTTGCTTTGAATAACATAAAAGAAAAGCACATCAATGTACTGGAAACTCGACTGATTTTAAGCTGGATTTGAGGTGCGTGCTCTGAAAGAGTTTGTTTAACTGAAAAGGGTAGAGGGAATCTAAGTGAGAATGTGAATGGATGTGCGTTGAATATTTCATGTCCACAGTGTGTGAAGCATTACATCTTGCGGATCTCTCCACAGCAAACACTTTGCATTTGATATGGCAACGGCTTGTTTTATATTTCCCGATGAAGAAGATAATAAAAAAAATAATAATGAATAATGATGATGATGATAATAATAACAACAATAATGATAACGTACAAATGTGTACTTGCCATTTGCACTATTCCATAGTCTTAACTAAAGCATTTCTAGTAGCTGTGAACTTATGTCATTAAAAATAGACTGCTATTTCTTTTCATCGTAAATCCTAATATACCAAGATTTTCATTTGACAATATAAGATAAAGTAAAATAAAGTAAAATAAATTAAATAAAATAGAATAAAATAAAATAAAATAAAATAAAATAAAAAAACAAAATAAAATAAAATAAAATGAAATAAAATAACTGAGACAAAACAAAACCAAATAAAATGAATATAATACAAAATAAATGAAAGAAAAACTAAGGTGGTGTTGTGATAATGTAAATTGGACATCAAATGATTATGGAAATCATCTGATCATTGCCATCGTCAACTTCTCCTTCTTCCTGTTAATCGGGTTTTGGCTTGTTTCTCCACTGACATGTTACTTGAGTATATCTGGGTCATAATGTGACTTGTGAAATGTATGAAACTGGGCAAGATGCACGCTTTAATGATCTGTCTTCGAACACCATTTTGATTGACAAAGCCTGAAAATGGGGTGAAAAAGAAACTCTTGTTTTCTACAATTTTTTTTTTATTCCCGATCCATATTTTCTTTTTATTTCATTTTATTCTAATCTGATCTATTCCGTTTTTCTGTTGCTCTTGTTGCTGGTGTTGTTTTTGCTGTTGTTGTTGTATCTAAAATATCGACTGCTAGACGAAAACAAACAAGTAAGCCCATCCACGCATACAAACAAAGAATGCTTCACTTTCTGACTTCCTTCCTAACAAGCATAAAAGAGAATGCATGAAAAATGACATAAACAACCCGCAACCCTAGCCATGTTTTAAAACGACTTGTATCCCGCAAGAAAAAAACATCTGTTCCCTGTTTTCCCCCTCACCCCATATCGTTTCCGTGGTTCTGGCGACAGAGATGAGCTTTCTTGCCCTACGCAGTGAGCTGAAGGGGAGCAAGAACAATGCCATGTCTCTATCAATTCCCCACCCACTCCTCCAACTTCTTCACGCCCATTTGCATGTTTCCCATTCACACCGCAGTAAACGTAGAGTCATATCATAAACAGCTAGGTCAGCACATGTTTGTTTTCAGTAATACATTCTTTTCTAATTTACAATAATGCTGTAAAGGCCAGTCAGCCCATTAAAACGAACATTTTTATATGCCTTTTTATGTTGGCATGGTGTCCCATGTTTTATGAGGTGTCTGCTGTGTTAATGTCTTTTATATTCCAGAAGCACGCGAAAACAGAACGAGAACGCGTATGTAATTCACAAAGCAAGACAGGCGCAAATTTTCTTTCTTTCTGCTGCTGCTGCTTCTGCTGCTGCTGCTGCTGTTGCTAATGTTGTTGTTGTTGTTGTTGTTGTTGTTGTTGTTGTTGTTGTTGTTTCCTGCTCAACGAAACACCACAGAAGTTCAGTTTTTCCCTCATAAATTTTGTGTGTTTGTTCTTTGTTGTCTTTTGTGTACACTTGACAAAGGCCAGCTGACCGAAAATTGCGCTTGTCATGTTTTGTGAATTAAATACACGATCTCATTCTATTTTTTATGTGTTTCTGGTATCTGTCTGCTTGATGCTGGCAGTCGAGTCATTTTGGTTTAGGCCTCATATATTGCTGATTTATCATACACGTATACATCGGTGGTCAGTTTGATTTAGGTCTTACATACTGTTAGTGTATCATATTTGTATACTTTTACTCTGCCAAATTTGCTGTGTTATACAGAATGGCAAAAGTGTGTAGCGATTTAAGTAGAAACAAATATAAATTATTGGAGAGAAAAAAATGCTTTGAATATATTCGTCAGAAAACGTCTATTTTTTTTAATTTTGTAGATTATTGAGTATTCTAAGTGTGGATCTTAAATTGTCTGTTATTAGGCAAAGCCGCTACTTCTTCCCGAACCACTTAAGTGATTATCACAATGTAAAGCCTTCTTCATCCCATGCTCCCAAACTTCAGTTCGATTGGCAAAAAAACTTGAGCTGCTATGTTTGCCTTTTCGCACCAATTCACTTTCCAACGGTCTTTCTCTTTAAGTATTCATGAGAATGCAATTCACACGCGTCAATGATTCATGCCTTTGATCTATTATGGATAAGAGAAAGGATGGATGTTTACGATGCGGCTAAGAAACTGATGCTAACAAAACACTCAACGTGTTTTCAATGAGCGTAAAAGCATTGCTGACCACAGATCCAGTTTTCTGTCACGGTTATGTTGATGGCTTCATCTAGCAACAATTTTTACATAACTGTGTAGTGGGCTCATCGTTTCTCTGTGTTTTCAGGACAACACATTTGTTTCCTTTCTATGGCTAAACTGTCTAGAAATCTTTTGGAAGAACCAGAAATGGTATCACTCTTGCCAATCCACACGATGATATACACAATGCTTACGTGGGCACAGAATTAAAATATGGGGTCGTATCTGAATTTATCATTGTTAGTACTCTCATGAAATCTTTGTTAAGAATATTTTTTTCCATCTTCACAGACAAGGCTGTTCTAAGTACAGGAAGACTTGACCAACGACAGACTATCCACAGCACTGTTAACAAACATCTAAAAACTTATTTTCGCATATTTATCCATACATTCACTGCAAATCCTGCTGCCTCGTCTACCTCTCTGCCTTTCTAGTTTCTCTCTTATGTCATACTGCTAATGAACAATGCCGTGACGTGAACAGCTGGAAGTGCTGTCCCAGTTTACCCTATTTTCTTCATACCTATTCATGTCATGAGGACATACTACAGATAGTAGAGCAGTATATTTCTTATCTGCAAACTTTAATTCAATCGGCAATCACTATGCTGTCATCACAACCCTCCACATACTCCTTCCATAGGAATGAATGTATTTTGATACGATAAAACGCCATTTTGATTTTGATGCTGTATAAATGAGGATTCTCCTCCAGCCAACATTTGTCTTATTGATGGAGCAAGTAATATTGACCTAATGTTGATACTTATAAGCCAATGATTTCCACATTAAGAAAAACTTATAATAAACTAATCAGAGAATCAGTTGTCTGAACTTGACATGTTTTCTTGCATTGGATCTATGTATGTGATAATGTTAAACCTGTAATGATGCTTCATGTCTTCTTATCTTAGTGGTGGTCTTCCTTAGTGTGTTCTCTGTTTTGGTCTTGAGGTCAGATTGTGTAAAAGTTACTATTTGAAAAAAAACTGAATGCACTCCACTTGGCCTAGATGAAAAAGGCACTTGATAAGATAAATGTTTAATTCTTGTATGCATATCCGTTTAATGTGACCTCACTCATGCAGTAAGTGCACTGTGGTATAAATGATCTGTAAAAACACATGCTATAATGGTAAACAATAATGTGAACGTACACTCATGAATTCATGAAACTGGTCATTCAGTCAAGTGATGACGTTATCAGCTGAAGCCAGTGTTTTACAATTTCGGTATCTTTTTCACAGTTACCATCATCCTATCGTTTTCGGCTTCACTTCGTGAGTATTTTTCAATCCAATCAAAACGTGTCTCCATTGATTGGCAGCGCAACTTTCAATTATAGGTGGCATCACAAATACAAATAGGTTATTATGGGTACTATTTCAAAATATGACAATTCGCACAGATATGTTGTAATGAACAATATATACTTACCATTACTGTCCTTTAGATTCCATATTTTTTTGTACTTTGAAAGAAAAACCTTGTTGAGAGTAATCTCTCGGATCCATTTTAATCGATTTGTATTTCATCACTCTGATAGTTTCCTTTGCGTGTCTTCAAAGAAAATCCTTTCCTCCTCACTTCCCACCTTCTCTTTTTCGAGGCACAAAGCAAAGTCAACCCTCGTCCCGGTATAAAAGTATCAGCAAAGACATTTTAGGTCGGACAGATTATTACCTAAACTAGGTCAAGGACTCTTCATCAACGAATATGAGCCAAAGGAAGACCACAGTAGCGCTGAACAAATTGAGTGGCAAACACGCTCCGTATCGACAAACATGACTACGTCGTTTTTCCCGTTTAGCTGCACACTGTCTTTATCATCTTCCCAGGACATCTCTTGATGAACAAAGTAAAAACAAGCAAAGTTTTCTTGTTACTGATGTTGTAATTCTTGCTACTGATATATCTGATGTTACAGTTGTTGCCATAGCTGTTACTGTAACATGTAATGTTACAAATCTCTCTCTCTCTCTCCTCTCTCTCAGTCACACACACACACACACACACACACTCTCTCTCTCTCTCTCTCTTTCTATCTCTCTCTCTCTCCCTCCCTCTCTCTCTCTCTCTCTTCCTCCCTCGTCTTGACACAGGTGTTTCCCAGTCTTGAACCTATCTCCACCGGGAGCTTTAACGGAAAACTCTTCTCACCAAGAAACCGCTACAAACACTCGTCTGATCTGAGCACCGGTCCTGTAGTCTGTCCACCTTGCTGACAGACATCGCTGCTTCAGACTTAAAGCCTGACCAGTAGAATGTTTGAAGCTTATCGTGTTCTGTGTTCATTTTACTGCCACGAACCCGTCCCGCTTTCCTTGAAGACGGATCCAATGGAGCTGATTTTAAACACTCACGTTTGGTTGAAAGGAAAGTTCTCTTTAATTTTCTTCATGTCGATCTTTTATTCTTTATGTCAGATTTAGTCTTTGTGCAAATTTCATAAACGTTAATTCCCGAAAGACGTTAGGCGCGCGCGCGCGCGTGCGCGCGCGTGTGTGTGTGTGTGTCTGTTTCACATACAGACAGACTGAGAGAGAGTGAGAGAGATGAAAACATGTCTGTTACAACCAACACTACAGAAGATAAGTGCACAACTTAACTATTTTCTCTCTTCTTCCCACCCCTTCATATCCCATTTATGTTTCCCTCCTAAAATAGTAATGGCAGACCCACATATGAAGTATGCCCCCAACATACTTGCTCTTAAAATTAAATTCTATCAGTAATCACCATGCTGCCATTCTATGATCCGGTGTCTCGAGTTCAATCCTAGCCCACAACACACCCACTCCCATTTCAATATATGGTCAACGCACAGGTATTTTTTGCAGACTCAAGATGTTTGCCAGATATTTGTTGCCAGATTTGGATGGAGTGCATATGAAATCATCCGAGCGTGATGATTCCCTTTTGAACAAACTCCAACCTTCAAACACCATGCCTTTTCATGCCATATCTGTGTCTGTATGTCCTAATTTTCATCTCTCTCTCGCTCTCCCTCCCTCCTCTCTCTCTCTCTCTCTCTCTCTCTCTCTCTCTGTCTGTCTGTCTGTCTGAGCGCGCGCGTGAGAGAGATAAATCACACCAAACCATGTTGTAGGGTTGAGGCAATTACAGAGATGAGAACTGGATGATGTATGTTCAAAGCTCCTAATTTCCGATCTGAATGTACAGAGTCAAGTACGCTCATGACACTGCGTTAGTACTTCAAATCTACCCTAGTTTGAATACCCGGGTACGTGATATTCTTTAGAATCGAGGACTCAGAAAATATATTATTATCTGCTCTCACTTCCTTGGATGCTACAACGGTCTGGCATCGCAAATTCTATGTTGCACAACATTTAGAAGTCCAAATCACAGTCATGCCAGCGTTCAAGCAAATAAGAACCAAAAATACAGAAAAATGAATCAGAACGCGTATATAATATAAGAAGAGTCTTGTCTTGTCACGTCTTTTTTTTTTTTTTTTTTTTGTCTCGTTTTGTTATATCAAATGCGTGTTTTGTTTCATTTTTGTGTGTCTCTGGTCTTTAAACTTTAAGAAGCTGCTCCATAAAACAGGGAAGGTTTGTCCTCTGTAAGGGCCTTTATGATGAGGACGGTATCTGTGACAAAACCAAGCTACTGCTCTGCGTTACTTGTTTCATACATCATGAAAGCATCATGCACAAAAACCTGAATTTCTGCTCCATAATTGAAAGAGTCCCTGACGCAAACACATCTTCCAAGCTTGTATTTTTCTGAGAAAAAAATATTATGACCCTGCCATCCTCTGATGACTTCTGAATTTGTCACACTGTTGTCCACATAAACGTGAATCCAGAAGACAGCAAGAATATTACATCAGCAACAAACATTGTAAAATCATGTTTAGAATTCATTCATTCATTCATTCATTCATTCATTCATTCATTCATTCATTCATTCATTTGCGCACTGAATCAAACTATCAATCATTCTTTGCTAATGTCAGCTGTGTTTTACTTAATACCTCTTCAGTATTTATTACATAGTGCTTTAAACTTTTTTACAACACTACATGTTAGATGTTCACTCCCATGATCAATAACTATTACACAATGCAACGTCAATGAAACAAAGTATGCTGCTTTTATTATACATGCATTACTGAAGGAATGTGAACAAGATATTTTATCCACAATGATAAAATGTTCAGAATTTACTTTCCCACAAGACAGAATGTTCAGTATGGGGCAAGACAGAGAGTGCGGGCGTGTCGTTATATGAATTTCAAAGAGTTTGCAGTGGTGGCCAGCAGCGGAGAGTAATGTCTTTTATAAACAATGTGGCAGTGAAATAATAAATAAACATACGTTCATACTGCCGTCACTTTGCTGAATTGTGCACTCACGTTTAGATAAACAATGTTCGACACACCATCGTCTCCAATCTTTGCAATGTTTGTTTCATCATATTGAATTTTTCAAGGTAAATTTCCTTTATTTTCTCAATCTAATTCTGTTTCTGCGCTTTTCTTTCTTTTCCTGGCTGATATATTTCTGCAGGCTCAGTGACTCTGACAGACAATGAACCCAATATCTCATGTCCAGTGTTCAATTCCTTCTGTCTGAAATATAAAAACTGGCATGTTTAATGCCCATTTTAATGCTTCTGGTGGTGTCAGCTTTGTGTTTCGTAGGTCCTGTTCTCGCTTTTCTCCCTCCGCATTTCAAGACCTCACTAGCGCAGGGGACTTTGTGCATGTTCAAAAAGTTGGTCAGATAATTGCTGACAGATTTGAGTGGAACACATGCAGAACTGTTTTAGTCCAATGAATCCATCTTGAACAAACTCCAATCTCTCTCTCTACTCTCTTGCACTGGTGTTTCAAGGAATGTGCTGGCCAACTGGAATGGGCCTAGATATGTCCTCAGAGTAAACTATTCACACACACACACACAAACACACACACACACACACACACACACACACTCTCTCTCTCTCTCTCTCTATCTATCTATATATCTATCTATCTATCTATCTCCCTCCCTCCCTCCACCTCCCGCCTCTCCCACTCTCACTCTCTCCCTTCCAGTACTAGTCTTGAAACAAATGCCCAGCCTATCTCCATTGGGAAATGGCTAATTTACAGCGGAAAAATCGCCACCAACAAACTATCACAAGTGTATGTTTGATCTGAGCACTGGCCTTGCTGGCAGACTTTGCTGCCTCAGACTAAAGCCTCACCATTAGTTTGAACAACATTTCCTGTATTCACGTCACTGGCCAGGGCAGGCCCTACTTTCTTTTGAAGATGTTCCCAATAGTGCTGGCTGTATACTTTCTGGTTGCTTTTGCGCTGGTTTCCTGTTTATAGCAAAACTGAGTACAATATTTCTTCTCTGTGTCAGCATACTTGCTCTTAATTTATATTCCATCAACAATCACCACGTCACCCTGCTGTCATTTCTTGCTGTTTTATTCTGTGTCAAAGTTGGCTTTAGTTTCTCTCAGAGTTTGTGAAAAAGACAACAGATCCATCCATTTTGTGGATTAGGCATAATTACAGAGTTGATGCATGGAAGGTGCAGAGATAGAGCTCACACCTTCAAGCCTGGGTTACGAAACTCTAAATAGCACTTGATCTTGTTCAGGTTTGGGGAATGGCAAATCACACCATCATCAGCGGTCCTTTCTTGAGATGCACACACTGCATTACTACTCAAATACGTTGTGTGACTCTCAGAAGTGTTCTTTTTCTCCACAAAGCAAAGAAAGCTATCTCCAGTGATAGCTTCCATGACGAGGACATCAACGAAGATCACATACACCATGGAAGCAATCTGTATAATAATTTGTTGTATTCCATAATTTTTACAGCTTTTGCTCGCATGTATATTTGTTATGAATGTATACCCCAAGGATATCTAATAAACACACCCACTGTTCTGTAGGCAAATACATTTGTCAAAGAGATATCTATGCAGATGTGGATCCAAGATTCCCAGAAAATTATTGAAGAATTCAGTCTATTGTTGGCGAATACATTTGTCAGAAAGTCATCGATGTAGATGAGAATCCAGGAACTATTTGGATCATAACAATAAAAACTCAAAAACTGTGTTTCACAGATGATAATGATGTGTTAATAATTTTGAACTGAATCATTCATATCACACAACTGCACAACGTGGTCTAGCACGCTCTAGTTCTTAATCTTCAATGGCTGTTGATCCTGCCCTTGCAGCTCGTTATCTTTTTACTACATGCATTTTGATATCTCGTTTGATGGCTGGAAGGGACGGCCATTGTTGGGCTGATTATATCACTTTTCGCATAACAAGCTGTTTCAACTCAAGTCGGATGTTACCACACATGAGACTTGAGTTACTGCAGCTTCTTTGAATATGCATCTGTCATTAGGCATATCATGTTGACTGGATTTAAACTAGACAGAACTTTTTAATACCGTTTTTAAGCTGTGATAAAATGTTTGGCACAAGACAGCACAGAGTGTAGACGTGTCACTTCATCAAAGTATTTGCGGTGAATCAGCAGCATGGAGTAATGTTTTTCAAAGTGTGGCACTGAATGTTTATTCTCACATTGACTTGTGTGCGCCAGTTTATATAAATATTTGTTCAGGCCACTCCCTTTTCAATCTTAAAACTATTGTTTTCCATCCCTATAATGCTTTTGTTTTCTCAGATCAATGACGCAAAGAGCCTCTCTCCACATTTTCTTCTTCTCCTCCTCTTCCTTCTTGCTTTTCTTCCCCCTTCTTGTGCTCCTTTGTCGAGACAAAAGTGCTTCCCAATCTCTGGCCTCTCTCTATTGGGAGATATTGATTTAATGAAAAAAAAACAACTCACCACTAACAAACAATTCCGAGCTCACGTTTGATCTGAGTATCGGTCCTGCACTCTGTCTTCCTTGCTATCGGATTTTGCTGCCTCAAACCAATCCCTGACCAGTGGGATGGACGACACTTCCTGTGTTCACATCACTGCGCTGGACTGGTCCCATTTTCCTTTGAAGATACCAAGGAAAGGGCTTGGTCTAAACCCTGCCTCCACCCCACCTGATACGAGACAGAGATTTTCTTTAATCTTGTTTAGCCAACAGCGTTCTTTTCTTGTACAGTCCACTCCTTCTCCATCTCCCATTTTATTTCAAGTTGCAGACACCGTTACTACAAAGAAGGTTCCGGAGAAAACATTGCTGAGAGAAAAAAGGGACAACTGTCACGTTCTTTGAAGCTAAACAAAAGAAGAGAAAGAACAGTGTATGCGTGTGTGTCTGTATGTGTATGTGTAGGCGTGTGTGTGTGTTTGTGTATATGTGTCATTTGCACGTCTGTGTGTGTGTGTGTGTGTGTGTGTGTGTGTGTGTGTGTGTGTGTGTGTGTGTGTGTGTGTGTGTGTGTGTGTGTGTGTGTGTGTGTGTGTGTGTGTGCACGGTTTCATTTACGAATGCGTTTCAGTGTGCGTTTCAGTGTGTGTGTCACTGTGTGCCTCACTGTATGGGTTCAAGCCTGGCTCATGAATCCTTGTATACAAAATCTCTAATCCACCCAATTTTGGTACTTATTATTCATGAGGCTGCAGGATTCACAAAATATACCATTATACACCCTCTATCACTAAGTATCATAGAGGACTGGTACTATTGTGAGACCACCCATCTTTCACTAATTTCATTAATTTTTATTTACTGGCACTACTTTTATTGAATTCTTTTTTTTTTTTCCTTGCAAGTTCTGCAAACTAATAGTAACACTATTACGCTTGTATCATCTCTTGTTGCTGCAATACTGTGTTGACCTCTTTTAATGTGGATATGTGTGTGCATGTACATGTGAGCATATTTACGTGTGTCTGTTTGTTTTCTAGATGCGCGCGAGCGCGTGTGCGTACGTGCGTGCGAGCGTGCGTGCGTGC
>JAPXFY010000012.1:64129971-64137471 GCA_030674185.1 Monoplex corrugatus
AGAGCCTGATCAACTGACATGGAAGTCAACATTTTGTTGTAATTCATTTTTATAGTTTCTCTGACATTGTATGTGTTTGTATGCGTTTGTTTTCATCACAGCGTTAAGACTACTTGCCCCTTATTTGTTTTTAAGGCTGTCTTTACTTCCCTCATCCCCTTTTCTAATATGCTTATGTTAAAGGTGTAACATAGCAAGAACTAGCTGCAAGACAAATCCAGTAGGACCATTTGCTACTATCCATGAGCAGTAAGTTGTTCTTGAGCAATACGTGTTGTTTTGAAGTTAAAAGTTTGAAGTTTGCTCAATCGTATGTCGTTTCTGGCATAACTGCTTAAACTTCCTTAATGAGAACAACATACGATTTCACAGGACTTGCATTCAGATTCTCTTTGAATTTCACACCCCTTCCTGGGGCAATGGCCAAATGAATAAATCATCTGAAGCCTGAAGTCTGAACTATCTCTGTCTGTCTGTCTGTCTGTCTGTCTCTCTGAACTATCTCTGTCTGTCTGCCTCTCTCTCTCTCTCTCTCTTTCTCGCACTGGTGTGTTGCTGGATATGTGTTCATCCACTGAAATGAGCATATAGCCTACTGAGTAAAGTATTCAGACAGACTCAGACCCAGTCTCCAATGGTAGATGGCTAATTAACCGAAAACGGCCACGCCACAACAAACTATTGTAATTACTCGTTTGATCCGAGTACTGGTCCTGGACTCTTGTCTACCTGACTCCTACTTTGCTGCCTCAGTCAAAATCCTGACAGGCACAATGGTCGACGCTTCCTGTCTTCTCTTCACTGACCTGAACTAGCCCCACTCTTCTCTCAAGATGGCCCCAATAATGCTGGCCCTTCAGCCCCCTCCCTCTTCCTATCTGCTGTGTGAGAGTGGTCTTCTTTGATCTCGTTTTTCTTTTCCTACGATTCTGTCTCGTTCAACTACCTTACCCTTCCCCTCTTTCTTTTTGAAATTGCAGACGCTTTTATTACAAAGGACGTTTTCGAGAAAACGGTGCTTAGTGATGAAAAAAATAACCGTCACCTTCTTTGAAGTAAAAGGAGAGATACGTTGTGGCAGTGGTAATGGTGGTAGTGTGTGTGTGTGTGTGTGTGTGTGTGTGTGTGTGTGTGTGTGTGTGTGTGTGTGTGTGTGTGTGTGTGTGTGTGTGTGCGCGCGCGCGGGGCGCATGCACATGCAGGCAGAGAAAGTAATGGTGTGGAGAAAGAACAGGGTGGGACAGAAAGTAACGTTGATAAAGAAAAGAAAACACAGTAATATGATTTCCATTCTTGTTTTTCTGTCCGACTGCTTAAGACTTGACTGTACAAAAACACAATGACAGATGAATTCGTGATGCTGACCTTTCATTGTAAGGAGTAAAAGACAAGAAAATATTTCTCCTCAACCACAGAAGAACAGAGCAAACACATTTTATGACAACGAAGGAACTGCGTGGTCAACAGAGATGAACATTAATCATTGGTACAGGGTAAAAGAAAGTCAGTATCCATCCTTGGGTATAATTCAAAGACTCTTTGGTATGATTTATATGCAATGAAAGCAGTAACAGTAGCAGAAGTGCCGCCAGCAGCGGTAGTAGAAGTAGTAATATCAGCAACAGCAGTAACAATGGTAGTAATAGTAGTAACAGTCTTTGCTATGTTGTGGAGGACCGTAGACGTTTGTCGTGCTGTTTTGGTTCTGATTCATTCGGAATAATGGTGTAGCGCATTGTGAGATCAAATGTGCGTACTGTCACATATTCCTGACAACACTGGAATAAAAGAATAAAAAATGAAATAAACGTACAATGATTTATGAGCCGTAGTAAAGCCGATAAATAATTTTAGTTTTTCACAGAATAGGAGAGGAAAAGGAAAGGAATGACGAGAGAAGAAAAGCCTGAATGACACAGAGAAAGTATTCCTACTTTCCAGTCCGACCGTGTGGGCTCTGGCTTGACAAAAATTTGTGTGTCATATCAAGAAGTGTTTATTAATGAAACTGTTGTTGAGAAGGAAATGAAGGCATGACCTCGATTTTGTACCTAAAACTAAGCCGACAATGACTATAGCTGCCTTCTTCTGGGAGAATAAACGCCTAGATGAGGCAAACGACAAACAGATCCTCTTAGCAGCGATTACTGGATAAGACAAAGAAGACGACTTGGGAGAGAAGTTCAGAAGGAGGACGATGGTCACGAAGAAAAAAAACGAGACAACGACTCATTACGATAACGTTTGCTAAAAAGCAATGGCTGTACCATACTTTGAAGATCGTTGGCAACTGAGGTGACCGAGGCTTTTTTCGGGTCTGTTTTCAACAGTGGGTCCTGCTCCTGCCCCTCAAAGTACTGCCTTCTCCATCCCAGAACATGGTACTGACACACGGCTGAATGAAGCTGAGACCGAACGCACTTTTTTTTTCTCAACCCAGAACACATGTAATGCAGACAGCGTGGAAAGCAGGAACTCTACCTCTACGTCATTCAAACTCGGCTGTAGTGCCTAACACATTAGAGGGGCAATGAAAGGGCTTTTACAATGCCAGTTATTATATTCGCAGTCTGGAATTGAACTCTTGATCTTGAAACCATAAGCAGGACTCTACGAACTCTCGCGAGGAAGATGGAAGAAAGCAATGATCAGAAGTGTAGAGAGATGCTTAGTTGGAGAGGCATAGTTTTCTCTACTCTTAAGCTGACTACGGATCACTCAAACCTATTTGTTGGACAAATACAATGCCACACAAGTGTGTGTCATATCAACACGAAGGGATAATGATAGCACGTGGGAAATGTCAGCCCTTGGGCACCTGCGCTCTCTCTCTCTCTCGCTCTCTCTCTCTCTCTCTCTCTCTCTCTCTCTCTCTCTCTCTCTCTCTCTCTCTCTCTCTCTCTCTCATTTCTTCCTAATCTTCTTTCCATCCTAACCCTTCCCCTCTTCTCTGTTCAAGTCACTTTTATTTCCTATTATCATCTTCTCTCATTCGTGCAGGCAAAAGTGTGTGTGTGTGTGTGTGTGTGTGTGTGTGTGTGTGTGTGTGTGTGTGTGTGTGTGTGTGTGTGTGTGTGTGTGTGTACGTGTTGTAAGTGCGTGCGGGCGCGCGTGATTGCGTGCGTGTGTGCGAGCGTGTGTGTGTGTACGTGCGAGTGCGCGTTAGTTTCTGTTTCTCTCTCTCTCTCTTTATCTGTCTCTCTCTGCCTGCGTGCCTGCGTGCCTGCCTCCCCCCCCCCCCCCCCCCCCCCCCTCTCTCTCTCTCTCTCTCTCATGGCTGATACGAGTATGAAACACCGTTCCTTTGAATTAATATAAAAAAAGTGGCTAAACGGCTTGAGCCATATATCAGTTCGATCATGCCGTATCTGCGAGTACAAAATCATAGAAACAAACGCTCGATCGCGCGCTCGTACACACACACACACACACACGCACGCACGCACGCACGAGTTCACACACACACACACACACACACACACATATATATATATAATAATAATAATAATAATAATAATTACAATATTTATATAGCGCAAAATCTTGATAAAATCAAATCTAAGCGCTGAAGCAGACACACACGCAGGCACGCACGCTCGCACACACACGCACGCACACATACAGACACACACACACACACACACACACACACACACACACACACACACACACACACACACACACACACACACACACACGCATGGCTATAAATGGGGAGAAAGAATAAAAGCAATAAAAGCAAGAATAAAAGCAATGGAAAATTATAGAGAGCATAGCATACAATTATATATTATAACCATGTGATTCCCTCCGAGCGGAGACAGGCTGCAGAGGGGAGGGTTGAGTGGGGGTTAGGATTTTATGCAGGAGAGAAAAGGTGAGTTTTGAGAGCGGACTTGAAGGAGACAAAAGTAGGTTGCTGACGGACTGAGAGAGGAAGTTTGTTCCAGGAGAGTGGACCAGAAACAGAGAAGGCTCGTGGACCATAGGTATTGAGCTTAGTGCGTGGAAAGCGAAGAGTCAGAGGATCAGAGGCAGAGCGGAGGGTACGTGAGGGAACATAGATCTCAAGTAGGCTTGACAGGTAATCGGGGGCTGCGTTATTGAGGCTTTTGTAGCACATGGTGTCTAGTTTGTACTGTATGCGCTTTGATACAGGGAGCCAGTGAAGTTGTGCCAGGAGAGGAGATATGTGGTCAGCTTTTTTCTTTTTGAGTACAAGGCGTGCAGCATTGTTTTGAATGCGCTGTAGGATGTGAATGGTGGAGGCAGGAAGACCAGACAGGAGTGAATTGCAATAGTCAATGCGAGACATTATGAAGGAGAGAACGAGTTTTGCAGTTGTTTCGACAGAGAGATACTTCCTGATCAGCTTTATACGATGGAGATGATAGTAGCAGGATCTGGCAGTTTGAGAAACAAAGTTGTTCATGGAGAGGGTAGAGTCAATGCAGACACCAAGGTTTTTAGCTGAATCAGAAATTGGGACTGATGTGTTACATAATGGGAGAGAAAGAGGAGGCAGCTGAGAAAGTTTCTGACGGGTGCCAATGAGGATAGCTTCTGTTTTGTCGTCATTAAGCTGAAGTCTATTGTGTGTCATCCAGTTCTTAATGTCCGAGTAACACTCAGTGGTGCGAGTCAACAGGCGCTGTATATTATCAGGTGAGTCACTGTCTTGAAGTTGGGTGTCATCAGCATAGAAGTGGTGTTTTATAGAATGGGAGTTGGTGATGGTGGACAGGGGGGAGGTGTAAAGAGTGAAAAGAACAGGGCCAAGGACAGATCCTTGTGGAACACCACAGGTCAGGTATGCAGGTTGAGAGTAAGTGCCATTGATGAGAACGGTTTGTTTTCTGTTTGATAGGTATGAAGTGAACCAAGACAGAGCAATGTCAGAGATGCCAAAAGTATGATGAAGTCTAGAAAGGAGAATACCATGATCAATGGTATCAAAGGCTGCAGACAGATCAAGGAGTGTGAGGAGAGAGACTTTGCCAGTATCAGTTGCAAGGAGGAGATTGTTGAGAATGTGTAGTAGGGCAGTTTCAGTGCTATGGCACTGGCGGTAGGCTGACTGGAAAGGATTGAGGAGATTGTTGGCAGACAGGTGAGAGTATATATATATATGTATATATATGTACACATGTGTGTGTGTGTGAGAGAGAGTGTATGTGTGTGTGTATGTGCGTGCGTGCGTGCGTGCGTGCGTGCGTGCGTGTGTGTGTGCGTGTGTGTGTGTGTGTGTGTGTGTGTGTGTGTGTGTGTGTGTGTGTGTGTGTGTGTGTGTGTGTGTGTGTGTGTGTGTGTGTGTGTGTGTGTGTGTGTGTGTGTGACTTCTCTCCTTCGCCGGGATCGACGGTACGAGCCATGCTCGACGTCACAAGTTTTCTCCAGGTCACATGATTGAGACATCTCTGGGCGACTTCCTGGATCCCCAGACCACAGACAACAGCGACATTGAAGTAGGAGGTGTGCGGTCCTCTCTCGTCTTCTCAACGTTCCTCTGCAGGGCCGTTGATATCAAATCTGTTTTGGCGTTTCTGATCGCATGTTCTACATATTTCAGCTTTCTTTTGTTGATCTCTGTTAGCAGTTGGCGCTTAACATTCAGTTCCCTAAATATGCTATCATTTGTTCTTCTGTCTGTCCACTTGACTTTGAGAAGCCGTCTCTAAACCCACATTTCTTCGTCTTTTCTTAGTGTCCACACATTAAAATAGGCCAAATCAAAATTTTTAGAATTCTTAATTTTCATATCTTTGGGAAGCCCTCAGTCTTTCCATACGTTGTTCAACTGGACCGGTTTTTGTTTTGCTATGTCAATTCTTGTTTTCACATCTTTGGTGCAGGAGCCGTCACTCGCTTTTAAAAATCCTAGATACCTGAAATATTTGACATTTTCTGTTTTACTTATTTTAATGGTTGGATGTTCCTGGCCTTCTTTTCTCGCTATGTGCACGACTTAAATCTTTTTAGTAGTCAGTTTCAATCCTCTCCTGCAACCTGCTGCATCTACTGGGTAAATAATTCTCTTCATGTTTGTGATGTTATCTGCCATTAATGCAGTGTTGTCTGCATATCTCAGGTTCTTCCTCTGATCTTTATTCCCACCTGTTTAAAATCTGCCTATCTAATGACCTGCTCTGTATATATGTTAAAAAGATGAGGCGAAATGATGCAGCCCTGCCTGACTCCTTTCTTAACGCCAAAGTATTCGCAGTGTGCACCATTCCATCTGATGGTCGCTTTTTGGTTTTCGCATAATGCTGCTATAAGTGACACCAAGTGTTTGGGGATGCCCATCTTTGCCATTGTGTTAAACAGTTGATGGTGTATGACACTGTCAAAGGCCTTGCTGTAATCGATACTGGTAATGAACGCTTCTTGTTCGCTGTTCCTTACTTTTTCCATCAGAATCTGTAAGACAAACATCATGTCTGTTGTGTCCCTTTGGATCTGTAACCCGCCTGACAATTAGAAAGTTCTACTTTTTGTTTCATTCTGTTCAGTATGATGATTAGGAGTACTTTACTGGTGTCACTGATTAGGGCGATGGTTTTCTATAGTTACTACAGTCCTTCGCGTTTCCTTTTTTGTGTAGCACGACAAATTCGTGTAGCCTCCAGTCATCAGGCCATTGACATGATTTCCACATTCTTGTACACAGATGATGTTAAGGCAGTTATACCTGCTTCTCCAGTGATCGTTAACAGTTCGCCTGGCACGTTGTCCAATCCAGGTGATTTTCCTAACTTGAGCTGGTTTATTGCTGCTCTGACTTCGCTAACAAGTGGTTTTGCTTCCAATTCTTGAAAATCAAGGCACACCACACACACACACACACACACACACACACACACACACACACACACACACACACACACACACACACACACACACATACACACACACACACACATACACACACACACACATGGATACATTACATACATTACATACACGCATACATACATACATACATACATACATACATACATACATACATACATACATATATACACATATACATACAAATATGCATACATACATACATACATACATACATACATACATACATACATACATACATACATACATACATACATACATACATACATACATGCATGCATGCATGCATGCATACATACATAATACGGAGGACAGACGCGGTCCTGTGACAAAAGATGAATGCTTTAAGTTACCGTGCAAGGAATTGAATTGGAATTTCCAATTTGTTCAACTGAAATGTTCCTACTCGGGTAGTTCCCTAGATGTAACCCGAGTTCTACAAGACTTTTAGCCAACATAAAAACTTGATCACAATTATTAAGGTGTTTGACTTTGCTTTTGTAAAAAGTCTTTGTTCCATTAACGACAAGTGTTAAAGAAAGGCTTTTCTGTCATTTTGATTGATAAGGAGCAGGAATTAAAAGTTTGATAATAACTGCCACATACCAACAAATGCAAATGTTGTGATCTTGAAAAGGACAGCAATAC
>JAPXFY010000012.1:64139971-64154971 GCA_030674185.1 Monoplex corrugatus
CACACACACACATGTTCCCGACAATCAGAAGAGAAAGTGGACCCTCAGTGGCTGACTTCCATGACACCATTCCCATTTCACAAACCAATGAAGTCGTCACTCCCGTGCATCGAGGACCCGCAGAGAGAGGAAATCTCATTCCACCAACACTCCTCATGCAAGGAATTGAATTGGAATTTCCAATTTGTTCAACTGAAATGTTCCTACTCGGGTAGTTCCGTAGACGTACACCCGAGTTCTACAAGACTCTTAGCCAACATAAAAACTTGAACTATGCACGAGCTGTTTTTTGTTTTTGGTTTTGTTTTTTGTTGATGTTTTTTTTTTTTTAAGTAGAGGCTCCTTGCCACTAATGTGGAAATTTCCAAAGCCAGAACTTGATTCAGTTATCTTTCTGATGACGATAGTCTTCTAGAACAAGTTTCCTATAACCTATAGCCTACCAAGACTCAAGGTCCATTCCGTCGCTGAATTTCTATTGATTCGATAAGCAAAAGTAGCAAAATGGCCAGTGCATCAAGGCGGCAGAAACAAAGTTCATGTTGCAAGCAGACCAAAGTTTTTGTTGTGGGATTGCAAATGAACTCGAGACATTAGACCCTGAATCCACGGCCGTGTCAAGTGAGCTAGCAACCCGCAAAGACGGATCAGCAGAATAGGATTGCCTCAGGACAAACATCACTCTACGTGCGAGAATACCGGGCAATGAAACAGTGTATTGCCTTCAGCCAACATGCCCTTGCAGAGAGGACCGGTCGGAAAGAAGGGATTGCGTTCTGTCAACACTTTATGCGGCAAGGAAGATCAGACAGAGTGACAGCACTGCATTCAAGCTCCAAATTCATGGAGGTGGGGAAGACAAGAGAGGATTGCATGCCGTCAACAGTCTCTATAGCAAAGAAGATCAGTCAGAAAGTCAGCATTCCAGCGATACTCCCGGTGTAAGGAAGGATGGGGAGAAAGAGGGCATCGCTTTCAATCAACGCTTCCCAACTGAGCGGCTGCCTTCCATACAGCCAACGCCTCTTCTTCTCATTACGGCCATCATCATATGGTGGGTCTCTCCATTGGCATATGAAATTATGTTTATTTTGGTATGTTCCATGCTTTTTTATTTAACGACCCTCCACAAGACCTTCAGGAGTGATCAAGATGCTGGTCTTTCGGATAAAACGAAAAACTGATGTCGTCTGTGCAGCGTGCACTTGACGCTCGTAAAAGATCCCACGATAATAAAGAAACTCTCCCTGGCAAAATTCTGAAGAAAAGTTATGCTGACAGGTTAAAGAAACATACGACTGAAACGATACTGATCAAACGGTTGATCATTTCATAATAAAAGTATACTAACGCGCGCGCGCGCACACACACACGCACACACACACACGCACACACACACACACACACACACACACACACACACACACACACACACACACACACACACACACGCACACACGAGTGCTCGCCTTCGCACGCACACATACACTCACAACATGTATACACTGACACAGTACAGACACGTACACACAAAATCAAACCCTCTCTCCCATGCGCGTGCACACACACGCTCGCACGCTGGCACACACACACACACACACACACACACACACACACACACACACACACACACACACACACACACACACACACACACACACACACACACACACACACACACTGTAATCGGTTTATGGATGCAAGTCAATTCCTTGTGAAGCAGGCTTCAGGTTATGTGTTCTGCCTCTTGCAGAGCTCATTGAAACAGTAAAAAGAACTTCAGTTTCCAAAATGCCTCTAAACAGTTGCTACATGAATCAAACAAGCTCATCTGCGCAGGCCTTGTTTTATGGCTCCCTTTCCTCGAGAACAGCGGTCAGAATTTCAAACAGAAGGCTGCATTGCTTCAAACCATTAGCCTACTCAAGGTTCCCTGTACAACAACAAAAATCTGAATGCTAAAACTCCCCCCGGTTCGTTTTGGCTCTTTTGTGTCCTGCTCCATGGTGACAAGAGTCTGGTGGTTCTTCATCCACTTTATCTCTCTATCTGCCTGTATTGTATGTACGTCTGTATGTCTATATGTCTCTTTTCCACCCCGCCCTTCTTCTCTCACTCTCTCACCTCAAATTACTGAATGGTTGTTTCCAGTCAATCTAAATTCAGAATATTACCGTTTGCCTATCTGAATGACCAATTAATCAAAAACTGAGAAGACCGGACCCAGTTTTCAAACAACTTTATTTGGTAGACCGTAGTATACTGTACTCGTACCTTTAATTAATGTAGCTTGTAGAAGCTGAGAAAACTGGACTGTGTTTTCACAAAAAATTATCTGAAAGTATAGTGTACTCTTGCCTTCAATACAGCTCTCTCTCTCTCTCTCTCTCTCTCTCTCTCTCTCTCTCTTTCTCTCTCTCTCTCTTTCTGTCTCTGTCTCTCTCTCTCTGTCTTTCTGTCTGTTTATCTGCCTGTCTCTCCTCTGTGACACAAGATCTCTCTGTCTGCCTGTCTCTCTTTTCCAACACAAGACTGTACTCTGCCAGACAACTGTGAATCACAGTCCATCATTGCTATCGACTACCGGGAAATGAGTTTGTCCACGACGTGACCAGAACGACCGTTAACATCGTTGCCACAAACTAGTTATATCAGGTCGCAAACTATAAGTCATCACCTTGGCCCACATTCTTGTTATAAAAACAACGCCGACAACAAAATATCAAACAAACAGAGAGACATACAGACAAACAGGCAGAACGAACGAAATAAAGACGCTGAAGTGAAACAGGGTATTTCTCACTCCCAGGTACTTTTCTGAACAATGTGGATATGATTATGATGGCCTTACAATAGACCATTACGTGTCTGTTCAATGTCATTGGGCCGATTTTCTATGACCCTTAAGTGAAGTTAAGTATACAGAGTTTGTCCCAGTCGTTGATGCTTGCCTCTCAATGTTTTTTTGTTGTTAATGCTAGCGACGGCTTCCCTCCAGGACATTCTGACGGATGGTCTTGGCAACTGTGTTGTGTTGGGTGACGTGCCCAAAAAAAGCAAGTGAGCGTCGTTTCACTGTGTGTAGACGCGGTTCCTATGGGCTCACCAAGGTGTTGATCTTGTTCCGAATGTAATCATTCGTCTTATTATCATTGTAGGAAATGTGAAATAGTATCCTTAGGCATGTCCTCGGTCAGACTGGGATTTTCTTCCTCCTCCACTAGATCATGAGTGGTGGTCTTAAGTGGTGATCAGGATGCTAGTCTTTTAGATGAAACCAAAAGCCAAGATCCCCTGAGCATAAAGTACATGTAAAAAGATCCACCAGTTACAAAAAAATGTCCTGGCAAAATTTAGTAGAAAAATCCAGTTTCTTTGGTAAACAGAAATAAGTGCGTGCACGACAAAGCCAAAAAAGAAAGCAATACCGTGATATAGTGACATGCCTTTTCTTGGGACAACGCCATGCATCTGATGTGAAAAAAAATCCAATGAGACAACAACAAAATTCAATTTGAACTCAAAGGCCTGGATGCTCTTCTCTAAGCCAGTGAGCAGCGTCAAAGTTTGGCATCCGTAGAGAAAGATGGAGACGGGTGACTTGTATAGTCTATACCTAATGGTGTAGCTCATTGGATGTATCTACTGTAGAAAATGCTTCAGACTGTCATTGCGACAACACAACTCCTGTTGCAATCGTGATGCGTATTTCTGCTGTGCAGCTACCACAGCGTAGTTTCCAGGTACGCAGAGATGGCCATCGAACGAGTTACATGCTATGTTTCAGGTTGGGATTGAACTTGGTGCACGTCTTTATCATTTGGGCTACACAGCTAGCATTACGTCAGTCTCTCTCTCTCTCTCTCTCTCTCTCTCTCTCTCTCTCTCTCTCTCTCTCTCTCTCTCTCTCTCTCTCTCCATGCGTCCCCTGCCTCTCTCCCTTTCTTTCTTAACTTTATGAAAGCAGGAGTGTATACAGAAAAAGGCCAAGCACAAAGGGAAAAATGAGAAATAAGAAGAAGAAAAAAAGAAATTGTTTAGAAATAGAATAGGGAATAGAAAGTAAGCTGGTAACATTGTTTGCTCTCGCTCTGCTCGCTATTATTCTCCTTCATCCAGCAAAAATGGGACACTCTGGGCTTCATTCCCACACTGTTGTGCTAGCTCTGGTGTAATTTTATATAAATGATGAGAAATGTTATCTCAGTTCTGTCACAGCTATAATCACACAAAACTTCTTAAACAATCACTAATGGGCGGGGAGGGAAAGCGGAAGAAAAGACTAGGGAGAGTGAGTTCGTGTGTGTTGACTTCCGTTGTTATTGATGCCTCTAGAATTGTTTCTGCTTTCAGAACGGGTTTGGCTCAATCATTTTATTGTGATGACAGCAGAGTAGCTTATTATAAAAAAAACAAACCCTGCTGAATCTCGGCAGGAAAATACATACCGAAAATGCTATTTCAATTATTTTTATTTTCACACATATACACATGTCTTAGAGACAGACCATATTTCTAACTAAGACACCTGTTATGCTTCAACATTATTTCAGGCTTCTGGTGTCTCACCGCTTCCGACTGTAACCAACAACCATGAGATTAAGACTGCAGACAAATTCTGCTACTTGGGCAGTACACTGATCAGCGACGGATTTCTTTGATGGCGAGGTGGAGTTGCGCATCTCCAAGGCTAGTTCTGTCTTTGAAGAGATGACGAAGAGGTTGTGACAAGACCATGACATTAGGCCCGCCACAAAGATAGCTGTGTACAGAGCAGTACAGAGCAGTACACCTTAGCTCCCTGCTGTACTGCTGCCAGACCTAGACTACCTACCGATAGCACACTGGGCAAATGGAACAGTTCCACTAAACATGTCTGCATAAGGCTTCACGTGGCAAGTTTGAGTGTCCATCCTTCCAGTTCTGAAAAAGTGTGGCTTTTCTTCCACCTACACCATTCTCCAAAACAAGGAAGGCTAGCAAAATCTTTCATGGACAACAACGCTGAAGCCGGCAAACTGGGGTTCCATGACACCTTACACAGGAGCTGAGACCGTGTCGCCTGGCGATCCTTCGTGACAAATGAGTAGAGCTCCCAACGTCGTCCACAGCGATGGAGATAAATGATGATGATGATGACACCATTCTCCTCTGTATCTCTTTAAGCAATCCATATTTTTGTGCATACAGTTGAATAATTTATCCATATTTGGGGTTCCTTTAGGCAAATAAATATCACCTAAAACGTAAGTCAGGCGAACAGGAAATACAAAATTATAAGACGGAATGGAAAGTAGAACACAGTAACTACACGACTCACTGGACTAAGCACTACCATCCATAACTCGACATAAACAAACGCAGCAACACTAACGACAATACACGTCGAAACGTATAGCAGAACAATCACTACACACCTACTGATGACGCAGATGACTGACTGACAACTGCAATACGATGTAAACAATACACACAGCAAGACTGACACGGACAACTGCCCAACACTACGCTACACCTGCCTTGCTAGAGCAATACAAAGCACACTGCCCAAGCGGTGTTCTTAATGAGGACACGACTCCGACCAAGAAAAGCGCCTTCCACCTACATCAAAGTGGAAATATTAACGCAGCTAAAACACAGAAACGCCGATTTTCTCCTCCAGGTCTAAGGCAGCTGTCTACCTACTGCCTAGTTGTCAGAAAATCTGATGAATGTTAGCCCAGTACGGTTCAACCGCACAACAAGAGAATTTCTAAACTAGTGACGATAGAATATCATATGGCCAACGGAGCTGTAGCCTTCAAAACTGAATCTAACTTAACACAACACTGCGATACTTGAGAACTATGAGACATACAAACTAAAGGTAATACCTACGACACAACACAAATCTAAGGGAGTCTTACCTGCCATGTCTATACACAAAACATCCTTTCTACACACTGTGTCACCGAGCATGCCGGATCCAAGACACACATTCTACATGAGACATCCTCTCCCTTTCAAAACTTACATGAAAAGGAGAAGTTTCAGAACAGGAAATGTGTATGTTCGTCCATGAGAGAGAGAGAGACAGCGAAAGAGAGAAAGGGAGAGGGAGTGAGAGAAATAAGACAAGAAAAGCAAACAGTAAATGAAAAGAAAAAGAAAAAAAAACCAGTTTGAGAGAGAGAGAGGGAGGGAGGTAGAGAGAGAGAGAGAGAGAGAGAGAGAGAGAGAGAGAGAGAGAAGAGAAGAGAAGAGAAGAGAAACAAGAGACAAAGAAAAATAAAAGGAGAAGAAAGATCACCAAAAGAGGAAAAAAGATAGAGAAAAACCCAGAGAATGAAAAGCAAGCTGGTATCATTATTTGCTCTCCATCTGCTCGCTATTATTCTCCTTCGTCCAGCAAAGATGGGACACTCCGGGCTTCAATCCCATGCTGTTGTGCTGGCTCTGGTGTAATTTTGGAAAGATGATGAGAAATATGACCTCAGTTCTGTCGTGGCCATAATCACACAAAACTCCTTGAACCATCATGTTCGAGAGCTGTGGGGGAGAGGAGGAAAAGCAAACCTGGGGGTGACTCGCAAGCGTGTGTGTGTGTGTGTGTGTGTGTGTGTGTGTGTGTGTGTGTGTGTGTGTGTGTGTGTGTGTGTGTGTGTGTGTGTGTGTGTGTGTGTGTGTGTGTGTGTGTTTGTGGGGTGTCTGTGTCTGTGCGCTGACTTTCATTGTCACTAATGGCTTCTAGAATCTTACAGTTTTGGAACTGCCTGCGGTCATGTTTCTGGCTGGCTGGGCAGATTTGGGTTCTTGTGGTAAAGGCAGATTGGTTTTAGTTATAAAAAACATATTGTAGACGATCAGGTGCAGAAAACAGGGATTTTTTTTTTCAACAATCACTTTAATTACAGAGCTCAAATACACATGTATACACAGGCATAGACACAGACAAACAAACAAACAGAGAGAGAGAGAAAGAGACAGAGAGAGACAGACAGACAGAGAGACAGAGACAGAGAGAGACAGAGGGAGAGACAGACAGAGAGACAGAAAAGAGAGAGAAAGGGAGGTAAATAGGATAGTCAGACAGACAGGCGGACAGACAGACTACAGACAGACAGAGTGACGGATGGATAGAAAAATTACTGAAAAATTACCGGCCTATCTCTAATCTCTCTTTCTTGTCAAAACTCCTTGAAAAAGTCGTCCTCAACCAGCTGAACTCTCACCTGTCTGCCAACAATCTCCTCAATCCTTTCCAGTCAGCCTACCGCCAGTGCCATAGCACTGAAACTGCCCTACTACACATTCTCAACAATCTCCTCCTTGCAACTGATACTGGCAAAGTCTCTCTCCTCACACTCCTTGATCTGTCTGCAGCCTTTGATACCATTGATCATGGTATTCTCCTTTCTAGACTTCATCATACTTTTGGCATCTCTGACATTGCTCTGTCTTGGTTCACTTCATACCTATCAAACAGAAAACAAACCGTTCTCATCAATGGCACTTACTCTCAACCTGCATACCTGACCTGTGGTGTTCCACAAGGATCTGTCCTTGGCCCTGTTCTTTTCACTCTTTACACCTCCCCCCTGTCCACCATCACCAACTCCCATTCTATAAAACACCACTTCTATGCTGATGACACCCAACTTCAAGACAGTGACTCACCTGATAATATACAGCGCCTGTTGACTCGCACCACTGAGTGTTACTCGGACATTAAGAACTGGATGACACACAATAGACTTCAGCTTAATGACGACAAAACAGAAGCTATCCTCATTGGCACCCGTCAGAAACTTTCTAAGCTGCCTCCTCTTTCTCTCCCATTATGTAACACATCAGTCCCAATTTCTGATTCAGCTAAAAACCTTGGTGTCTGCATTGACTCTACCCTCTCCATGAACAACTTTGTTTCTCAAACTGCCAGATCCTGCTACTATCATCTCCATCGTATAAAGCTGATCAGGAAGTATCTCTCTGTCGAAACAACTGCAAAACTCGTTCTCTCCTTCATAATGTCTCGCATTGACTATTGCAATTCACTCCTGTCTGGTCTTCCTGCCTCCACCATTCACATCCTACAGCGCATTCAAAACAATGCTGCACGCCTTGTACTCAAAAAGAAAAAAGCTGACCACATATCTCCTCTCCTGGCACAACTTCACTGGCTCCCTGTATCAAAGCGCATACAGTACAAACTAGACACCATGTGCTACAAAAGCCTCAATAACGCAGCCCCCGATTACCTGTCAAGCCTACTTGAGATCTATCTTCCCTCATGTACCCTCCGCTCTGCCTCTGATCCTCTGACTCTTCGCTTTCCACGCACTAAGCTCAATACCTATGGTCCACGAGCCTTCTCTGTTTCTGGTCCACTCTCCTGGAACAAACTTCCTCTCTCAGTCCGTCAGCAACCTACTTTTGTCTCCTTCAAGTCCGCTCTCAAAACTCACCTTTTCTCTCCTGCATAAAATCCTAACCTCACTCAACCCTCCCCTCTGCAGCCTGTCTCCGCTCGGAGGGAATCACATGGTTATAATATATAATTGTATGCTATGCTCTCTATAATTTTCCATTGCTTTTATTCTTACTTTTATTGCTTTTATTCTTTCTCCCCATTTATAGCCATGCGTGTGTGTGTGTGTGTGTGTGTGTGTGTGTGTGTGTGTGTGTGTGTGTGTGTGTGTGTGTGTGTGTGTGTGTGTGTGTCTGTATGTGTGCGTGCGTGTGTGTGCGAGCGTGCGTGCCTGCGTGTGTGTCTGCTTCAGCGCTTAGATTTGATTTTATCAAGATTTTGCGCTATATAAATATTGTAATTATTATTATTATTATTATTATAGAGATAGACAGACAGACAGACAAACAGATAGATACAGATAGATCTACAAATAAATGAAATGAAAAATGAAGTTAGAGTAGCACTGAAAAAGATGAAACCAGGAAAAGCCCCAGGACCAGACAATTTTAATACAGAGATGATTGAAGCCCTGGAGAAATTTGGTATTGGAAAAATAACAGTCCTCCTAAACGAAATTTATGACACTGGAAAAATCCCCAAAGATATGTCAAAATCAATTTTCATTGCACTTCCAAAGAAGACAGGGGCTGTAGATTGCGAACTCAATCGCACAATCAGCTTGATAAGTCATGTTACAAAAATCCTGCTAAGAATAACCATGATGAAGACAAGGAATAGAGTCAAAAGAGAAATAGCAGAAGAACAGTGTGGATTTGTGGAAGGGAAAGTAACTATTAATGCCATATACATCCTAAGGACTACCATAGAGAGGTCAATCGAGATAAATAAGGATTTATATTTATGCTTTGTCGATTATACCAAGGCTTTCGATCGGGTACGACATGAAGAATTGATCAACCAACTAAAAAGACTCACTATTGATGGAAAAGACCTACGAATAATCAGAAATATGTATTGGGAACAAACAGCTGCAATGAGAATAGAAAACGATATAAGCTCTTTCCAAAATATCAAAAGAGGAGTCAGACAAGGTTGTGTTTTGTCACCAGATCTGTTTTCACTTTACAGTGAAAACATGAGAAACCGAGAGGAAGACCCTGGATTAAAGATTGGAGGAAAAATGATAACATTCGGTACGCAGATGACACCGTGCTATTTGCATAAAACGAAAAGGACCCATAAAACCTTGTGAATATACTAGAAATAGAAAGCATAGGTAAGGGGTTGGAACTAAACAGCAAGAAGACTGAAGTCATGATGATCAGTAAAAAATAAAAAACACATGAAATCCCATAATGCAAAATAAACAGCAAACGACACAACCTTGAGACAGGTTGATCAGTTTAAATACCTGGGAACTATCATTTCACCAGACAGCAGATGCACATCGGAAATAGCCAGCAGAATCGGCCAAGCCAAAACAGCATTCAACAAAATGAAAAGCATTCTTACCACCAAATGCTTATCAATTAACATCAGGAAGAGAGTTCTTGAATGTTATATAGAACCGATCATGTTATACGGTTGTGAGGCGTGGACAGTAAACAAGCAAAGCCAGAAGAAGATTGAGGCAGCCGAGATGTGGTTTCTAAGAATCAGAATCAGAAATTTATTCAGTAAGGCCAAAGCCCCATTTGAAGGGGTGTGAACACCTTATAATTATACATACACAGACTATAATGTATAGTCGTTCTTGGATGATGCATACTTCAAATATTTTGAAATGATTACAATATAGGACTCACAGTCAAACTTCAATAATAGAATAGGAACATATAAATAGGTTTTAACAGACACACATCACAAGAATTTGTGTGAACACATTATAAACAATATATAAACACAGCATATAATACACAGTCGTTCTTGGATAATGCATATTTCAAATATTTTGAAACGTTCACAGTCAAATTTCAATAATACAATAGGAACACATAAATAGGTTTAACAGACACACATCACAAAAATTTAACTTTATGATAAGGCAAACTCTCTTCTTTTAAAAGCTTTATAGACGTATGTTGCCAAATTTCTAATTGTACGCTCATTTTTTGAAGCCATGAGCATTATTAACCTGAAATCATTTGGTTTATAGTAGTACTTTGGCTGAATTAGCAGGCGTCTCATATCCTCAAGGGCTGGACAACATAAAATAAAGTGAATTTCATTTTCAGTAACACTGAATGGGCATTTCGTTGCCTCTTTATCACGTCTTTTATATCTTAATCAATGCACTGATAGGTCAGACAAACCAAACCTAAATCTTGCGAAAACAAATCTAATAAATCTGTTAAAGTCCAACAACAAGTATGCTTCTACCTCATGTGACTTTCTATATTGTGCAAAAACATCACTAGTATTGATATGATAATCCCAATTTTGCCATCTGCAATCAACTAATCTTTCTTTGAAAGTTTATATAAAAGACTTCATACAACCCACAACCTGATTTTTCCAGACGTATGAAAAACCGTACATATTTAATATATCACGGACTTTTGAAGCCCAATTTATTTTTCCTCTTTTGGCTAAACTTAATAGCATTTTATATGCTTTATAAGGCAATCTCTCTTCACTAATTCTCGTTAGTTTTAGCCAATATCGAATACAACAAACGTTTGAGTTTATAGTTATGGGAAATCTTGCCAACTGACCATAAATGAAATCGTTTGGTGTTCTTATGTTGACCCCTAAGTATTTTTTCAACATAAACAATTGAACACTTTCATCGCCAACCTTGTTTTGACAGCTTCAAATCTGGTTTACAAAATATCGTATAGTTTGGAAACAAATGGCTTTCTAGGTATTCCACGAAAGTTTCCACAATACAAAGTCGAAAGAGGTAATATACTTGATAAACATTCTATCGTTAAGTTTGGATAAGAGACCTTCCACATTCCAGTGAAGAAAAGAAATGACTGAGTACAATTTTTTCTTATTGTTCTTTGAACATTTCACATATTTTCACCTTTGTTTTTGCTTTGCATTGCATTCATACATTCTTCAAAACTATCTTGGAAATATACCCCCTTATGAACTTAATTTTTACTTTCTTGGAAGGAGCGCGGAAGAGAGGGAGTACAGGAAAAGCGGAGGGACTTGTTACGACACGCACGACATGCCTGCATGGTATCTTGGCTTTTCAACACATTACTGACCACGTCTGAATCTTCACTGAGAATTTTGAGAACCGGTGTTGAGGGGGAATTTGTTACCTCTTGATATTTGTTTAAGGTGTTTTGTTTTTGGCTTACAGTACATGTTTGTTTTCATTGGGCTGGCCAGACACTTATCTGATTTCTTTTAATTTATCATTGTCATCTAATCCAAACTTCTTACCCTCAATAAGGAGGTGATCATAGATCATGGTGGCCCTTTTGTTGTTATCTCTAGCTGCTCTCAAATGAGGCCCCAATCGTTTCCTAATGTCGCGTGAGCAGGTAAGTCTGTAACTGCGATTTGAAGTGCTTAAGGGTGAGCAATTAACAAATCAATCAATTAATCAGTCACTCAAAGAATCAATTAACTCAATCAATCAATTAATCAGTCACTCAAAGAATCAATAAACTAAACAATCAATCGATTGATCAATCAATCAATTAATGATATGTTAGTTAATTACTTGATTAAACAAATATGCTGGTTATAGTGTAACATATCCAATTTTGTCACCAAACGACATTTCTTCTTTCTTCTTCTTCTTCTTCTTCTTTCTCTTCTCTCTCTCTCTCTCTCTCTCTCTTTTTCTCTGAAAATATTTTAGGTCTCTTTCTGTCTCTCTCTGTCTCTCTCTCTCTCTGGGAGGGGGTCAGGGAGTTTGTAAAATGAGTAATCCAATATATATTTTATTAACAGAAATTTATTCAAGTTTTTCGTCGTCTCGAGGGACTATATATTCACACTGTGGCTACCCCTGAAAGCTTGCGGCAGCAGTGACCAGGACATAGGAAAAAGGTTGTACCTAAAAAGCTAATTTACTTAATGATGTGTGTCCTTAGCTCTGTTTGGCATCTGTACCTTGTCCGGTCAGACCTGAGTAAAACAAATCGATACTGCGGTCACTGGACATCCCTCTTCTCTGCCTCTGAACAGAAAAGGACCAATCCTCCAGAAAGTGCATTTTCTGGGTGTTGGTGGCTCTTGCATTGGCGAGAGTGTGGACTCGTTTTTTTCGTTGTCTTCGTTTGACCATCACACAATCAATTTGTCGGCGTTGTGGTGTCTGACAGTTTGCCTTCTTTTTGGTAGTTATTCTAGTGCAGATTTCCTGTTTTCTGTAAAGGGGGACGCCGAAAGACACAGGGAGCTGGAGAGACAGAGAAAGAGAGAGAGAGAGGGAGGGAGGAGGGAGGGAGGGAGAGAGACACAGACAGACTGACAGACAGACAGATATAGATAGATAGTGATAGATAGATAGATATACAGACAGACAGAGACAGACAGACAGACAGATAGATAGATAGTAGATAGATAGATTAGATAGATAGATAGATTGATAGTAGATAGATAGATAGATAGATACAGACAGACAGAGACAGACAAACAGACAGATTAGATAGATAGATAGATAGATAGATAGATAGAATAGATAGATAGATAGATAGATAGATAGATAGATAGTGATTGATAGAGACAGACGGAGACAGAACGAGTCAAAGAGACAGCCTGAGAGATTGTGAGAGATTTTTTTTATAGTCTGCATGATAATTGTGTGGCAAATGCTTGTGCAAATCGAATTTAACAACTGTTTTGTTTGGGGGTTACAAAGTGGACACTACATGAGAGTTTAAGTAGCTGAAACAGTCTCAAAAATGTGTCCTTACAAAGTACGTTATTATGCTGCATGTTGTTTTTATTTGGTTGCTGGTAATATGTCGATCTTACTGATTATGATTATGTTTATTAACAATGATCAGATTATGAACGTGTTTTACCATGGCTTCATCCCTATCTGTGGACAAATGTAGCCACATTCTGGTCAAACTTCTGAAGGAATCACAATCATCATTTTCGGTATCACTGATAACAATAAAAACGTGTGTCGTGAAAACGAGAGATCGCTGCAAGATGAAAGTGTTTATCTACTTTGTCTCGTATGTCTTCGTGTTAGTATACCACAACAAATTCGGACAAATGTCACTGTGATCACTGACACATCTCTCTCTAAAACATTATGAAGAAAAGATAAAGTCTGAGAAATAAGAAAGAAAGAGAGACAGACACACAGACAGAGACAGAGGACAGAGAGACAGAAAGAGAGAGGAGAAGAAGAATAAGAGAAGACATGTGAGAGAGAGAGAGAGACACAGAGAGAGAGAGAGGAAGAGGAAGAAGACGAAGAAGAAGAAGAAGAGAGAGGGGGTGGAGGTGGAAGGGAGGATGCAGAAAAGAGAGCTGGGCCAGAATGTGCCACCCACTTTTCACTTACTTGCAAAATCCTCCCTCGCCCCTCCTCATACTGTGACACACTACACCACTGGGTTTGCCGTATTCACAGCAAAGAAAGAGTAGTCAGGGGACTTAAACCTTGCAAGTTCGTGGTCAATATTTCTGCAGTGGTGTACGAAAGAGTGTCACTACTTGATCTGACGTAAGCACTGCGTCACCGGTGATACTGAAATCATGACGTAATCCTAGGTCAACAGCGCTACAATGAGGCTACTAACATTATAATATCATACCGAGTGGAGATTACAAATCTTCCAGCCTAGCTAACGAAAAACAACAACAACAAAAAGCCATGCAATTAACAGAAACACAAGTCATTTTCTGTAGAAATGCAGCACATAAAATGACAGCACCAAGTCCAAAGTGATAATACAACACGCCATAAAATGAGCGTACATCACGTCTTGTTCGCTATAAACTGTGTACATAACTAAAGCAAGTCACTAAAGCAACTTCCTGTTCTCTTGACTCCCCAGTCTCTCCTGTCAATGCCTTTCCTCTGGGTCTGTAATTGCATCAAGTGATTGGGACAGACTTTGCATTACAGGCTGAATCCTATTGACCTGACGTCATTACCATCCCTTTCACTACTGGCACAACTCAAAACTAAATAGCCACATTCCACAGGTATTGCATGGCGTTCAGCTTGTAAATCGAAAACTCTATAGTAGTAGTAGTACTAGTAGTAGTAGTAGTAGTAGTAGTAGTAGTAGTAGTAGTAGTAGTAGCAGCAGCAGAAACAACAACAATAACAACAACAGTCGTAGTAGTAGTAGTTGTAATAGTAGTAGTAGTAGTAGACGCAGTAGCTTTTTCTTGTTGTAGTAGTAGTAGAAGCAACACAGCGGCAGGAACAGTAGTAGTAGTAGTTTAGTCGTAGTAATAACAGTAATAGTAGAGCAGAAGCAGCAACGGTAGCAGCAGTAACAGCAGCAACAACAGCAGCAGTTTCTGCCATAGCAGGAACAGTGGTGGTGGTGGTGGTGGTGGTGTGGTATACCGGTACAAAGGAGTAGAAGAAGTATTAAGCAGCACAACAACAGCGACAGCAGTATAAGTACTTATACTAGAAAGCACGTACA
>JAPXFY010000012.1:64159971-64197471 GCA_030674185.1 Monoplex corrugatus
GGAGCCAATTATCTATTTTAAATTAATCTGCAATGTTCTGTTTAGCCTTATCAAAATGATTCAGTCAAAGCATGGTTGATTATCAATATACGGTTTGTGAGCATCAATATACAGTGCTTAGTTCTAATTATCAATCTACAAAATCGCTAAGCACATTATCACGGGTCACACATCCTACAACTGTGACGAGCTGATGAGTCACCTTGCTGAATGCTTGGTCTTGCATGATGTGAGACATTAGCATTATACGGTGGACTCCTCAAAGGACCTCTTTCGAGACGTCCCTCGTCGTATACAATGGAGTCATTTTCATCATTAGAAAATTACAACACATTACTCATTCACTCTGTGTGTGTGCGCGCGTGCGCGTGTGCGTGCGTGCGTGCGTGCGTGCGTGCGTGTGTGTATGTGTGTGTGTGTGTATTTCACATTCTCTGTGTGTATTCCGAAAGGGAAAAAATGAGAAAAATAGAGATGGATCCTTTCATTTAAAGAAAGAATCCGGAGAAACCACAGAGAGAAACAAGGACATACTGATACAGAAACAGGCAGACAGAAATAAAAACACACGCACGCAGAAAGGACAGATAGAGAGAGAGAGAGAGAGAGAGAGAGAGAGAGGAGAGAGAGAGAGAGAGAGAGAGAAAAACAGGGATATACAAAGGCAGACGGACAGACATGAGCACACACACACAGAGAAAAGGACAGAGAGAGAAACAGGAAGAGACAGACAGAGTGGTAGACAGACAGACCGAAGTACAAGCAGAGAGGAAAAGGACAGAAACAGAGTCTATGGTCCTTCATGTCATGGTGAAAGGTGTACTGCCTGGCAAAAATCAGGGCTATGGGAATAGTAACACAGATGCAGTGCAGAAAATGCGGCAGCACACACACGAACACGCACGCACAAGCACGCGCGCGCGCGCGCACGCACACACACATACACACACACACACACTCACACACACACACACACACACATACACACACACACACACACACACACACACACACACACACACACACACACACACACACACACAGTCAAAAGAAAAGGGACAGAAAATATAGACTGTTTTAAAGATGTCTGTTACGAGCAACAGTCCATAAGCATCGCCATCATCAACAGCAAAGAAATGACGTCAACACATTCTCTGTCCAGCTCATCTCAATTACGAACACGGCAATTCATCACACACCTTACCAAGTAACCAGCCAACCGACAAGTTACAAATGAAGAAAAAAAAACAAGTTAACAGACAAGCAAACACATTCACAAGCAAACAAACAAAATAAAGTAAACAAAGACAAAAACAAGTTAACAGACAAGCAAACACATTCACAAGCAAACAAACAAAATGAAGTAAACAAAGAAAGATACATTACCCATTGTTGCCGATGAGTGTGGGGGAATGTTTCATGGTTGTACACATGGAAAGTACTTACCTGAAACAAAAGATACATATTTGATTAATTCTGTGTATCACTGCACTGGCGAGCAAAAACCAATTTCCAATATTGTACTCATTTCGCTTTACTGTGTATTGTACTGATATGTAGTGTAGTGTTTTATTGTATTATGCTGCACTGATTTAATATTGTTGTTTTTCTTTACTTCACTCTTATTTCGTGTTCCCTTTCTTAAAAGAAAGTAGCATTTATTTAAACATAATTTATTAATTATTGAAGAAAAAAAAAGTTCTGTTGTGTTGTCAGATGGTCATTAATTTGTTGCCGATATAAATTCCAAGATGAAACGTAAATGTAAACGGCTTCTCATGCGAGTGCGTGACCATGTAAGATGCAAGTGTTTGTGTATTGCATAAGTATGCACGGTCAGTACATGTTTTCTTTGTGTCATACGTAATACTTGATGTAGTTTTTAAATACCGTCCGTACGTTTCAATTTGTCACTAATTCGAATTCGTCATTATCCCTTATTTTCGGGAGAAGATTATGGAACTGTCCTATCTTTTCCTTTGTGTCATCATCACCTTTTGTTAATGACATTAAATCTTCATAGCATTAAAGAGAGAGAGAGAGAGAGAGAGAGAGCGTGTGTGTGTGTGTATGTGTGTGTGTGTGTGTGTGTGTGTGTGTGTGTGTGTGTGTGTGTGTGTGTGTGTGTGTGTGTGTGTGTGTGTGTGAGTGTCTGTCTGTCTGTGACAGCGTTTGTGTATGCACTTACACGCAGACCAAAATATTGTTTTAGGCTCTTTAATTTTCATTATCAACACAGTCTAAACAGGACGAAAAGAAGAGTAACACTGCCCATGGGATTCCCATGAATAACACATATCTGTATGCCAACTCTTACCGTCGCATATCACAAGGTCCAAGTGAGTAGTAAACTGAAAGGGGAGTCTGTCAGACATATTCATCAGCCTTGTCTATACCATTCTTAAACTTTTGGATTAGTTTGCGCTCTCCGTCCCTCCGTCTGTCCCTCCCCCCCCCCCTCTCTCTCTCTCTCTCTCTCTCTCTCTCTCTCTCTCTCTGCACATGTCCCACGCGTGTATAACTTGTGTACGTGTGTCCGTATACCTGTGTAGTGTGTGTGTGTGTGTGGTGTGTGTGTGTGTGTGTGTGTGTGTGTGTGTGTGTGTGTGTGTGTGTGTGTGTGTGTTGTGTTGTGTGTGTGTGTGTGTGTGTGCGTGAGCGTTCCTTGCGTATACTAGAATATGCAGATGAGTACGTGTACGATTGTGCGTATTAGTCTAAGTGTACGCAGACATGTGTGTATAGAGGTGTCTCTGTGTGTGTTCACGGACACACGTTTGTCTATAAGTGCTGTATGAGTAAGCACACATAAGCATGAGTGCATGTGTTCATGCACACGCGTTTGTCTATATGCATTGTATGAGTAAGCACACACAAGTACGAGCGCATATGGATGTTTTGATGCTCAAGTCAACTTTGTCTATGTTGGGGGACATTAGGAGAAAGGAAGCAGAGGGCCTTCGTCGTGATTTCAGTGATCTGTCAATGAACATTGCGGGACCCGTCGTCTTTTCAGCCAATAATGTGAAATTACTGCCCTAAGGATTCTTCATCGGGGCGGGGCGGGGGGGCGGGATAGAGAAGAAGAAATGAAAAAAAAATCAAGAAGAAGAAGAAAACTAAACCGTCTTACCAGCACTCTACCCTTCCTGCATCTTTTGAATATGTTGTGTCGTCGATATTCTATAAAACAATTTGTTCTTGAAACAAAATGTATCATACCTTAATCAAACAATATATCTTTAAATCTCATTTTTTCTGTGAAAATCTTGTCGAATAGAATTGTTTTGTACTGCCAAAATAGCTAAATGGAGTACGAAAAACGATGGTGTGGTGCGTGTGTTTCGTGATTATAACATTGAATAAACTTGGTAGTAGATCTTTTCTGTAGAAAACACACCAGAACTCATTTTTGAACCTTTTCTTCTTTTTCAAATGTCTTGTTGCATATTGTGATTAAGAAGACATTATCTTTTACACTTGTATATTCATCTTTGTGCACTATGAAATATGTATTGAGACTTAGGTAAAGATCCATATATAAACTTTCGCATCATTGTTCCTAAAGCCTTTTCATTCACAGTTGCACAGATATACATTACGTCGATAAGAGTTCATTGTTCAGCTTTATTAAAGAGAAGAACAAGAAGAGAAGGAGCAAGAGGAAAAAGAGAAACATGTGGAGAAATATGAGAACAAGGACGAGGAAAAAAAAGATAAAACATGGAACAAGAATAAGAAAACTGAGGTTTCAGTTTCAGTTCCAGTTTCTCACTGGCGTCATGCAATGGAGAAAATCTAAAATGATCATGGCACAAGCCTTCAGCCTGCACATAATCCAATGAGCTGAATAAAAACTGGGAATAGAAGAAGACGAAGAAAAAGGGAAGAAAGATCAGGAGAGGAAAAAGAAGAAAATTATGGATGATGATGATGATGACGATGATGATGATGACGACGACGACGATGATGATGATGATGATGAAATGGGGAGAAATAAGGAAAATGGCAAATGGGAAAATGAGAGAGGGTCTCAAACTCAGACTGTTTTAGTGTACAACGGGGTCTTGGGCCACAACATATGCAATATTCCGGAAGGGGAAAAGGCGAAATTTGAAAGCTCACATTTCACAAGATGAATACATATCAAACCACATGCAATGACATCATTCTTCAAAATACCCTGCATCAGTTACAAACTGTAACTGAGTAAGAGAGAGAGAGAGACAGACAGACAGACAGACAGACAGACAGACAGACAGACAGACAGACAGAGACAGAGACAGAGAGAATCGGATAATTCATACAAACGATTTAACGTCAGTTAAAGCTTCAGTCTAATCAAGACAGGAGGCTGGTCCTAATTAAGGACCAGTAACATTGAAAATCACAAAATTTAGCTAAGTCAAACAATAATCATGCTGCATAATTAATTAGTTTGTCACATTCATCCTCTATCTTAACGCAACGAAACAAGCCTCTAGTATCCTTGCAGTTATCAATCTCTGCATATACGCTCAGAGAGAGAGAGAGAGAGACAGACAGACAGACAGACAGACAGGCAAACAGACAGACAGACAGACAGAAAGGCAGACAGACAGATAGAGAGAAAGACAGACAGACGGACAGACAGACAAACAAACAGACAGATGTTAGCTTTCATGGAAGAAATGGTTTACCAGACGCATATGTCAACTTCCATAGATGTCCACACTCTCACTGGGGAAGATGAGGCAATGACAGATAAGCCATAACAGCTTTCTTTTTGTTCTCTTTCCTCGTATTTCAGAGTATATTTGCGTACATGTGAGTGTGTGTGTATGCGAGTGCATGTTGTGTGGTATGTGAGTGCATACAGTGTGTGTGTGTGTGTGTGTGTGTGTGTGTGTGTGTGTGTGTGTGTGTGTGTGTGTGTGTGTGTGTATGTGTGTGTGTCTGTGTGTGCGCGCGCACACGCGCACATCTATGTATGTGTGGTGTGTGTATATTTAGTGTGTGCGTGTATACATGTGTATGTGAGTGTGTGTTTGTGCACATGTTATGTATGTGTATCTGTTTGTGTATGGTTTGTGTGTGCACGCGTGCTTGTGTGTGTGTGTGTGTGTGTGTGTGTGTGTGTGTGTGTGTGTGTGTGTGTGTGTGTGTGTGGTGTGTGTGTGTGTGTGTGTCTGTATGGTGTGTGTGTGCGCACATGCATGTGTGTGTATGTGTGTGTGTGTGTGTCCGCGCGCACGTGTGCGCGTCCGTGTATGCATGTGTGCGTGCGCGGGCGAACGGGAGAAAGAGAGACAGAGAGAAAGAGGCAATGACATGAAGTTCAACTACAAGATACAAGATACAAGAAGATACAAGAATTTTATTTAGCCCAAAGCATCACAATGGGAAATTGTTTTGGCATTCGCATTAAAATACATATAGGCACAAGAACGCATAAACAAATGTACACACATACTCTTACTCTCTCTCACTCTCTCTTTCACCCCTCTCTCACCCTCTTCCTCCCCTCATCTCTCTCCCCCTCCCTCTTTGTCGAAACAATATCAAAGATAATGACTAAATCTAAAATATATACGGTTAAAAAAGCACGTCATAAGAGTCAGATGCCTTGGTCAGGACTTTTAACAATGGACAAAAAGGGCAATACTCATTGAAAAACAACTTTGGTAGGTATAGAAAAAATTTGAGATTAAAGATGCAACGCGATATGCACATTAAAATCAAAATGAGTTAAATACAATAAAATGAGTATGTAGACTAAGAGGACAAGGTTAAACAAGAGAAGAACAAGAACAAGATTTTATTTTAGCCCAGTGCTCAGACACGTGGAAAATGTTTGCAATACTAATGTGTACAATTCTTCGAATTACGCGAGTATCATTGTATCAGAAGTGCCAAGAGCCTAGTTCGGGTTGGTTTGTGCTAGCACCATCTTATATCTAGATGATGTACATTGACATGTTCCCGGACAGAGGTTAAACAAGAGAAGAACAAGAACAGTGCTCAGACACGTGGAAAATGTTTGCAATACTAATATGTACAATTCTTCGAATTACGCGAGTATCATTGTATCAGAAGTGCCAAGAGCCTAGTTCGGGTTGGTTTGTGCTAGCACCATCTTATATCTAGATGATGTACATTGACATGTTTCCGGACAGAGGCTCCGCCATGACCATGATCAATATTATTAAAAGTTTTTAATTTACGAGAAAATACTTTGCGCTGGAAACACGCATACTCCGAGAACGACGACATGATTGTTCCGACAGATTCCCAAAGGACAGGAATGATTTTCAGTTAAAAGTGAAAAGAGCAACTGGCTTGACAGCATTATTGTAAAAATCATTTGCAGGGTGATTATACTCGTAAAGGTATCAGGAAAGTAAAGTTTTAGAGACAGACGCTGGAGCAAAATGCTTTTTATTATTTCAAATACCCTCGTTCTATTGGAAGAAAGCGCGTCATTAAGATGCTTTAACATCTGTTGGCACGTACTGATAAATCATATCTAATACTGGTTCAGCATATCTGGAGATGGTGAAGCATAGCGTTCGAATGCATTAGTATGATTGACAATCGTCTTTATATACATGCGATGTGTTTGTTTTTTCTGAGTGTGCTTTGCTGCGCGCACGTGCATTTGAAGGATTTGGACCAGTGACGAACGCAGACAAACATGCAGAAAAGCAAACGGACAAAGATGAAGAAAGAAAAAAGCGAAAATGGCGGATGTCTGTTTGAAATAAATTACTTTATTTTATTAATGTTTTGAATCGTAATTCATACATATTCTAAGACTGGAAGAAAGCACGAAGACAGAAGGCAAAAGAATAAAAATGAATAAGAGCGAGTGAGCGAGAGAAAGAGAGAGAGAGAGAGAAGGGGAGGAAAAGAAGGAAGGGAGAAAGAAAAGACAAAAAGGAAAGACAATACTAACACACCAAAGCAATAGCCACATTACAACAAACCAAGAAGACAAAATCAAAAACAAAAACAAAACAAAAAAAACAATAACAAAGAAAAGAAATTGTCCAGTCCACTTGTAACAGATTATTAAATGTAAACAAAATCATTTCTCTCCAACATTTTAAGATCAATATTGATCAAAACGCATTTTTAAATGGTTTCCAGCAAGGATGATATATCATAATAAAAACCAGAAAGGCAGCTATATGAATCTCTTCTACTTTAACCACATATACAACTAATTAATTTTCAAGGGTATGTCAAAAGCTTTTCTTCGTTACGGACATTGAGTAGTTTTAATTAAAAGAATGTATGTTTACCTCGCTACGTATTGAATTCAAATCTATGAAATACGGTTGTAACCACACTCAACGTTTTTTCAATCAGTTGTTTGGAAAAACGTGTGAAATATTTCTTAACAGACAAGTACACACAGTTTGTGAGCTTTCTCGGTGTAAAGCGTCTTGTTATCCCTCTGTTTTCCCATTAGTTCGACAAAATGGTACAGCAAGACACTATACAATGAATTGTAACACCAGTGTGCTTTGCAGTACGGAAATAGGAGGGAATGCTAATCCAAGCTATCGGATCAAATTTCAAGCGTATAGTCAAGGAAGTTTTAGCAAATACAACTCGCCCAAACTTGACCAAAGAAACAAAAACAAAAATAAAACGACAGAAAGACAGAAAGAAAGAAAGAATGCAAGACTGAAAGAAAGAATAAATGAATGAAAGAAAGAAAGAAAGAAAGAAAGAAAGAAAATCATAGATAGGCCACCTGGCAGCCTTATTTACAGTATTACAGTGAAAATCGAAGTCCCTACCATTATGTCGAAACCTTTTTTTTCTGTACTGTACACAATGTTGTGTTTTGTCACCAGATCTGTTTTCACTTTACAGCGAAAACATCATGAGGAACCTAGAAGAATATCCTGGATTAAAGGTTGGAGGAAAAATGATAAACAATATTCGATACGCAGATGACACCGTGCTAATTGCAGAAAATGAAAGGGACCTACAAAATCTTGTGAATATAACAGAAACAGAAGCAAAAGTAAGGGGTTGGAGCTAAACAGCAAGAAGACTGAAGTCATGGTAATCAGTTATAAACATGAAATCTTCTCATGCAAAATAACATCAAACGGCACAACCTTGAAACAGGTTGATAAGTTTAAATATCTGGGAACGATCATTTCACCAGAGGGCAGATGCACAACAGAAATGGCTAGCAGAATCGACCAAACCGAAACAGCATTCAAGAAAATGAAAAGCATTCTTACCAACAAATGCCTATCAATTAACATCAGGAAGAGATATCTTGAATGTTATATAGAACCGATAATGTTATACGGTTGTGAGGCGTGGACAGTCAACAAGCAAAGCCAGAAAAAGCCGAGATGTGGTTTCTAAGAAGAATGTTGAGAGTTCCATGGACAGCAAAGTAAACAAAAGAGACAATCTTGATGGAAGCTGACATAAGAAGATCATTCATAAGGAAGATTAGGAAAAGACAGGCAACATGTAAAGGCCATTTTATGAGGAAAGGGGAATTGAAGCACCAAGTCTCAACAGTAAAGTTGAACGGAAAGAGAGCACCAGGTAGACCCAGGGAAACATATTGAACGGACTTGCAGAGTGGCTGAAGACAGAGAGGGTGGAGGATATGCTTGCAGCAACAAGGGATATATACATATGGAGGACCATGATCGCCAACGCCATGTGCAAGGCACTTGATGATGATGATGACTGTAAACAATGCAAAACAAATTATTACCTACTTGTTGGTTATAAAGCAAGGAATTGCGCATAATGGAAAGGTGGCTTCAGCTAGTTTCGAAGGACCCATACAATCATCAGTAATGGAAATACCTGTCAACATCTATGGTTTAGGAAAAATGGTAAGACAGAATGATTAGATTTCGTGTCAAAGTGCAAACATAAATCAGTGGAGCACTAAAAATTGTGTGCTAGACACAAATAGTAGTAAAACTCCTTTATCAGCAACATTTCGCAGGACATTCATTCACATTTATTTGTCCCATGACTGGCACGGTCACTGGGTAATCAGTCTGAGCTACCAATGTTATTGTTGCCATTTCTGCATCACTCACCACACTTATAACAGTTCATTTCAGTCCTTTCTTGATACGGTCATCTATTTTCCCTCAGTCTTCTCTTTCTCCTTCGTTCAAATTCTCTTTGTGTTCATTGAACAATAATGCTTGTAATGGTTGTAGGTTTTGTAACTTTGCTCAAACTTATTTTCATTATTTTTACAGAAAGAACAAAGATACATTGTCTGTGAAGCATAATTACTTAAAACCTCAAAGTTCAAAACACATGAAAGTCAGTTTTACAGAAGAAAATATATAAGTTTATGAAATGATACAATGCGAAGCATAGTGAGTTCAAATTTCAAAACACTTGAAATGATTTTGCAGCTTAAAGATAACAATATTGTCTTCCATCATTTTATTGTGGATGTAGTATTAGGTCTTTGTCTGCTCCTGTGTCAAATGGATTGTTACTAACACTTCTATCTTTATGACATGATTTTTTTACCAGATGCCTGTCGACGATTGAGATTTTTGTCCTTCGATAAATGTATTTTATGACCATTGTTTTTGAGAAATTATAATAGGCACAATCTTATTATAATCTACACATATCACGCCTAAAGAATATTATCCATCAAGGAATTTCACTTACTTTTTGTTAGGCCTGATCGGTTCAGCCAACCCTCGTCAGATATGTGTAAATTATAATAAGATTGTGCCTATTATAATTTCTCAAAAACAATGGTCATAAAATTACGTAACGCCTATATGGCTGAAAACAAGAAAACTCAGCATAAATTTATTTTTCTCGCTTGTATCCTTCTCTCGGCATTTGCTGTAAGCGACTAGGTCTCACACCCACGTAAGGCAGATCGCAGCAATCTTATTATCAGTCTGACAGAGATGGTTGTCCCTCCTCAGGTTATGCATAGTCTTCTTAGCTCTGATCATGTCTGAGCTGTTAATGTCAAGATGTCTGGATTCAACCGTTTGACGATGATAACCGTCTTTAGTGATTTGAAACTTATTCCTATTTTCAATCTGTGCCTCTCACTTGTAAGTATCATATGGTCCCTGTAATACACATACACCTTTAAAAAAGATTGCAATATTCTCCGAGGATCACAGATTCTCTTGTGATCGAAACCTTACCCAAACCGAGCAATTTTCAATTTTCACACGTCCAGAAATTCTACTCTGAAAATGAGGACACATGAATATTTGGTGGCTCATTTCGATGACCAGCTGATTACATTTTAACCACAGTATTTTTTACGAAAGTTAGGTCTTGTCTAAACATTCTGTCACTACCTCAAATTCCCTGCCGCACTGCAGGATTCTGTCAATTGATTTATGTCTCTGTAACGTAATATACCCAAAAGAATGTTTTCGTGTCTTTGTAACTAAATACATCCAGTAGAATGTATGATGCTTGGTGACTGATACATAAAGTGTTCTCTATTTGTCGATTCATGAAATGCATGTGTAGTGAACGCAATGCCTGTAAAATAAAACAAATCAGTTCATGGTGACTTAGTCTTCTTTGTGGATTTATTGGTTTTGATGTCTCCATTTCGTTGTTGCTGCGGCTGGTTTTTGTTTGTACGTCTGTCTGTCTGTCTTTTCATGTTTTATTCTTTTTATTTGTTTGTTTGCTTTTTTGTTGTTTTTCCCATTTTTGGGGGGAGGGTGGGCGGGTGGGTTGCCTTTTTTAAAGGTATTTTCTGTAATTCACTGCGATTTTTTAACCAGATATTAACATTATAGACAAATGCACTTAACATGATCATGTGTACCAAGTCGAATATTTGTATGCTGTACTTTGTGTCAGCCATCAAAAGCAGCATTTACTAGTACGAAAAAAGTCTTTTAAAGTAAAAAAAAATTCGTTTCATCTTGTATACGCCCATAAACTATGTTCTCAGTCATCATCATTACAGCCATCCTCTGCTCCTCATTTTTTCCGGTTTTTTTTTTCTTTTTCTTGTTCTTTCTTCATGTGCGTGCTCTTGTTCTTGTTGCTAACATTCTTTTTGTTTACAACTGCGGACAGATCTGGGACACCATTTTCGATTTTTGAAGGACATATCATTTGGCGAGTAAAGATAAAGATCCGGTGGATTTTTGGCTTGTGGGTGCAGAGTCTGCAATCTGACGATAATAACCGTCAAAAATGTTATCCTCCATATCCACACAATCACGCCTGGCATTTCCTATCACAGATTGTGAGAGATGATGTTTGTTTCCTGTCCCTATGGCTTATATTGAATTGTGTGTGGGTGTTTTTGTTTTCATGTGGTTGGTTGGATGATTGGTTGACTGGTTGGTTGGTTGGTAGGTTGAATGATTGGATGGTTGTGTTGTGTTGTGTTGTGTTGTGTTGTGTTGTGTTGTGTTGTGTTGTGTTGTGTGTGTGTGTGGTGTGGTGTGGTGTGGTGTGGTGTGGTGTGGTGTGGTGTGGTGTGGGTGTGGCTGTGCTGTGTTGTACTGTGCTGCGTTCTGTTGTATTGTGTTCTACTGTATTGTGCTGTGTTGCACTGTACCGTGCTGTATCAAGCTGTAATGTAGCACCGTGTCGTGTTTACTGAACGAAACTGACTTGTGTTGTGCTGGATGGTTCGATGGCAGGTTGATCAATCGGCTAGCTGGGTGGTTGGTTAGTTAGCTGATTGGATGACTGGTTGATTGGATGCGTGTTTTCCTGCATAGTGTTGGTTGTTTGGGTTGGTTGGTTTTTTGTTGTTGTTTTTTTTATCCCTTAGTTTACTTGTTTGTTGGTTGGTTGTTTCGGTATTATGCCACTGATGGGAAGGTTGGTCCCTTTGAGGATCTCCACTGATAGGAAGACTTATCACAGTGACAGGAAGGTTGGTCCCACTGAGGATCTCCATCGATAGGAAGACTTATCATCCCACTGATGGGAAGGTTGGTCCCTTTGAGGATCTCCGTCAATAGGGAGACTTATTATCCCACTGATGGGAAGGTTGGTCCCTTTGATGGATCTCCATCAATAGGGAGACTTATTATCCCACTGATGGAAAGGTTGGTCCCTTTGAGGATCTCCGTCAATAGGGAGACTTATTATCCCACTGATGGGAAGGTTGGTCCCTTTGAGGATCTCCGTCAATAGGGAAACTTATTATCCCACTGATGGGAAGGTTGGTCCCTTTGAGGATCTCTATCAATAGGGAGACTTATTATCCCACTGATGGGAAGGTTGGTCCCTTTGATGGATCTCCATCGATAGGGAGACTTATTATCCCACTGATGGGAAGGTTGGTCCCTTTGATGGATCTCCATCAATACAGAGACAAATCTCAGTGATAGGAAGGTTGGTCCCATTCAGGATCACCATCGATAGGAAGACTTATTATCCCAGTGATAGGAAGGCTGACCCTATTCAGGATCACCATCGACAGGAAGACTTACCCCACTGATAGGAAGGATGTCCCCATTGAAGATCATCATCGATAGGGAGACCTATCCCAGTGACCGGCTCAAATAGGCAGAATGATTCTGATAGCCAATACTGATAGGCAGGGTGGCTCAGATGACCAGCGGTGATTGGCGGATTGATCTCGATGACCATTGCTGATAGGCAAACAAGTCCCATTTCCACGACACAAACCAATACTTTCTCTCCTGTTTTGTGTGACCGTTCATGCATGTGAGTTGATGTCATTGAGTAGATGTGTTTGTGTGGGCTTGTATGTGTGTGTGTGTGTGTGTGTGCGGCGTTCGGTGTGTCCGTGTGTGAGGTGTGTGTGTGTGTGTGTGTGTGTGTGTGTGTGTGTGTGTGTGTGTGTGTGTGTGTGTGTGTGTATGTGTATGTGTGTGTGTGTGTGTGTGTTTGTGTGTGTGTGTGTGTGTGCGTGCGCGCGCGCGCGCACGCGTACTTTATACTATGTCTGTGTGTCTGCTATGATTATTTTTAAAATTGATTTCTTTTTAATCTCTATCTTTATCTCTTTCCAATGTTCTAAATATTCAGCCATTTCTGCTATGTTGTCATATGCTGTCATCTCCACCTTCTAGGCCTCTTTTATTAACTGGAAACGTACAGCTATACTTCACTGAAATTTCGTTCTACTATAATTAGTGTAATTCCCAAGGTAAAGACCTGCTGGCGGCTCGGAAAGACGGCAAACTTTTGGGGGCATATTAAGACCTAGCTGAGCAGCAAAAGGAGCACTTTTTAGAGCACCTTGCCAGGTAACTTTCGCGGCCGTTCAAGCACCACCTCTGGTTGTAATAAAACAATGTTGGGAGCTTCCGACTCATAGCTGCCGACACTATAGAAAGGGGAACAGAGCAAGCAGCTATGCTAGCTAGTGGTTGAGCGGGCTGCCCAACATAGAGATGAAGGCACTGAAGAAGTCTAGAGAGGGTTCGTCCATTCTCTTGATCTGGTAGGTGGGATCGACCTGGTCGGTGTGCATTGTGTGGCTATGTCCTGGAGTTTATCATCTTCCTCCCTTGCCGTTCGGTTTGTAAACAAGGTAACTGATGACAGGGTCCGAATGGGTCATGCAGCTTTTGGACAGCCCTCTTTGCTTGACGAAATGGCCATCGTCATGCGTCGGGTGCTTGGGAGGCGATTGTCCAGAGAGTGGTGAGGCATTAGTGCTTCAAGTCCCATCCAGCACCCTAGGGTGTTTCTTGTTAACGTTGTTAACTAAATGAAACTGACACTGACAATTGCAAACAGTCTATTTGGTTGATTCGGGCACTTCGAATGATTACTGAAATTGACGGCTTTTGGTACTGCTGATCCTGAATCGTTACTACTGCATTTTCTACAGTTGTGTGCGTGTGCCTGAGCCAAGTGTTAGCTGGATTCAGATACTGTACTGTGATAGACGCTTTGTATAATATTATATCTCATTATCAGCGCTTTAGTTCCCGTAAATTGACGGTGTGTCTATCTGTGGCCAGTGTTGGCTGAACTGTTGCACTTACACCTTGGTTACTTATCATGTATAAATATTTACCTTCTATTTACATCACTGTGTAATATTATCGTTTACACTTTGTATTACGTGTTGACCAGATTTTTTATTTTACTAAGTGCATAATACAGACGTGCTGTTCAAATCACCAATGGCCACATTCATACGGGAGAAAAAAAACAGGATCTACGGGTTGGTCATGCTATTGTTTAGCATCTACAAAACAAGGTGCCAGATCTGTGCGTATTTTTACACACACAAAAAAATCATTTTCATTTGTACGATGTGACCGAGACACGACTAGCACCTCAACTTTTCAGTAACCAGGAGAGACCCTCATACCCCAGAGAAACTGGAGTTGCGCTTTACATCTACAGAGATATCCAACAGATGACCAAAAGACGTTTTGACTTGAAAAGAAAAGAAACAATGTATCTCGGTGGAACTAAAGCCTTTACCAACAGCTTCATCTTACTTACTGGAATTCTATACAGAAATCCTAGGAGCACATTTGAATAGCATGACCACTTTCTAAAAACCATGGACAAAATATGTCAACGAAATATACACATACTAATGTTTGGTAACTTCAATTGTGACCTACTTACGCCACAATCTACATGGCAATCAACAGCCACACTAGTTGGCCTAAAGCAATTCATAAAAGATCCAACAAGAATCACAACATCAGAAACACCCTTAGATCAAACAGAAGGCACGTAGTACTAGTTCATTTAATATTCCTACCACAGCAGTCCATGAAACCGGCATGTATATAAGTAAACTGAGAAATAGAAAAATCATCAGGACCAGACAAAATTCGTCCCAAAAGACTAAAACTACCTCCGCCCTACATCACGGAACCATTAGCAAATACTTACAATACCAGTATAAAACAAAAATTATTTCCCAGTCTTTTAAAAGAAGCCAAAGTTATACCATTGCCAAAAATAAAAGATCTGTCACAAATAACTAATTTCAGGCTAATATTTCTTCTTTCTGTTCTGTCAAAGCCCTCAGAAAAACACCTTCCAAACTACCTGGAAACCAAATTTTCCTCAACCACTTCAATCGGGTATCCGTCAAAACCATTTTTGTCATGGAGCTCTGAAGCGGCTCGCCGACACTTGGTTATCAGCCATGAATGAACAGGAGCAATATTCCTAGATTGTTAAAAAAGCCTTCGATTTCGTTAATTATGATATACTGACTAAATTACGTACGCAATTTGCTAACTATACAACAGTTTCATTGTCAAATCTTATTTTCATGAACGCAGACAAACATATTTATAAATGGATCATATTCATCCGACGATCATGTGAGATGTGGTGTTCTTCAAGGATAAATTTTAGGACCCGTTTTGTCTTCTATATTCCTAAACGATTTATCACTTCATATACATGATCCTGCGGTTCACTGTCATATGTTCGCTGATGACAGAACAGTCCATACATAAGACAAAAGTATAGCGATTGTGAACACACGCTTTAAATAAATCCTGAATGAAATCTCTGACTGGCATTAAACCCTACGAAAACTAGAAGTAGTTTGTATACACCAGCCCAAAACGGCAGCTTGGCCCTCTCTCACTCAATCTGTCCCTGAGAGGCAATTCTATAACACAAATGCCTGAACACCGTCTACTGAGCGTCATTATCGATCACAATCTGACCTGGCAGAACCACACTGATTATTTATGAAAGTCTATCTCAAAAACATATTTATTCTGTCCAAATAAGATAGTTAACAAACACAAGTACACGCCAATTATTTCATAATATTCATTTCAAGTCGTACATACGTTATGCTTCTACAGTACGGGATAGTTCATGTAAAGTTATCTAAAAACACTGAACCTTACACAGAAGCGCAGCACAATTTATCATGCCAGATCCCACTTTAACAACAGACGAAAAACTTCAACAGTTAGAAATCCTCCCTCTGACGTTACATTTCATGTTCAATAAAGGTATCATGATTTTTAAAGTATCAAAACAGACAGTCCCACAATATCTTCTTAATTTGTTTAACTAGCAGGTGCGATCATACCCAAGTTCAAGACAAAATCAATTCAACATTATCTGTCTGAGAATTGACATACATAAAAATAGCCTCTCATTTTCTGGTGCACAACTATGGAACTCACTCTCCCCAAACATCACAAATACCCAATCAATTTTTGGTCTTCTAAGACAGATCATTCAAATACCCAATGCTAGTATTGTAGTTTAACTCAACGAGCAACAATACTGTCAACCGACATTTGACACCCAATCCAGTCATGTGTAGGTATTTGTGTGTATGCATGTGCACAATGGAAATGCATCGAAACTACTAATATTTGTACCACTGCCAACACTGTTATTTCTGTAACGGTTCAACAATCAGTACTTCTTTCTGCATCCCGTGCGTTGACATACTCTAAACTAAGTTTGTTGGTAAACGTATGACTTTGTTCTTTTCTTCCCTCCCCCCTCCCCCAACTACTTTTTCTTCTTCTTCTTCTTCTTCTTCTTCTTCTTCTTCTTCTTTCTCTCTCTCTCTCTCCGGGTTTGTTTTCAGATATGACATTGACAGTACGTCCATTAAGTAAACTAGTCTTAGATGAACAAGTCATATCAGGAGCAAGGTATAACATCATTTCTCGCTTTTAGACTCTAAAACATCTGTAGATATCTATCTATATCTATGTATCTAATATCATAATACTGTTTGTTGTCCTTTTCTTTGCATCTTTCTCATCTGCCTCCTTCCGTCTCTTTAATTCTCATAAGCGCGCGCGCGCGCGTGTGTGTGTGTGTGTGTGTGTGTGTGTGTGTGTGTGTGTGTGTGTGTGTGTGTGTGTGTGTGTTGTGTGTCTGTATGTGTGTGTGTGTGTGTGTGTGTGTGTGTGTGTGTGTGTCTGTGTGTCTATGTGTCCGTGGGTCTCTGTGTGTCCCTGCGTGTCTGTCTGTCTGTCTGAATATAATAATGAAATAAACAGGCACAAAAGAGGAAATGAAAACTTTCAGAAGGTCGAATAAAAAGACAAAATTATAACAGGTCCATATTTGCTCTCACTCATGTCGCTGTTCCTCTCCATCCAGATAAGATAGGACATTCTGGATTTCAATCCCGAACTGATGTGTTAGCTCTGGAGTAATTTTGCAAAGATGATGAGAAATATCACCTCCGTTCTGTCGTGGCCATAATCAAACAAAGCTTCTTGGCCAATCACTGCTAGGGGAGATGATGGCGGGGGGGGGGGGGGGGCGACAAAGGGGAGGACAGATGTGGGAGCGGTTGGAGTGGGCTATGTGCTGTCGTCCGTTGTGCGTGGCTTCTGAAACCATTTCCAGTTCCGCAACCGACTTCTTCTTCCTTTGTTTGCCGTCTACATAGTCAGGCCACATCTGGCGATAAATGTGGCCCTTTTTTCACCCAGTTCTGCTGGGTGCCATGGAATTTGGTGGTCAGATGTGTTATCGTTGTAAGATCAAATCAGACATTTGTGTTTACCTAGACAGAGTTGTCTTGTTTCTGGTTAGAGCACGTACTGATAAAATTCTTATATCTTGTATCTTGTACTGCTGAAGTTTACCGGAGGAACGGTAGGAAAATACTTCAAAAACGATTTTCATGGCACAAACATACACACACGCACAAGCGCGCGCACATACAGAGAGAGACAGACAGACAGAGACTCAGGACAGACAGAGATACAGAGAGAAACAGAGAGAGAGAGAGAGAGAGAGAGAGAGAGAGAGACAGACATTCAGACAGGCAGATGGACAGACACACACACACCACACGAGCGCGCGCGCGCGCACACACACACACACACACACACACACACACACACACACACACACACACACACACACATACACACACACAGTGAAAAGACCTTAAATCAAAGAGCGAACGAACTCAGAGACAAAGACACACACAGAGGCACAGACACACAGAGGCAGAGGCACACACAGAGGCACACACACAGAGGCACAAACACACATATACATACACTAACACACAAACACAAACTTACACAATCATTTCTGTCAGACCCAACTGATGTTGGATTCATTCACACATACACACACGTGCGTGCGTGCACGCACACACATATACACACACTTCAACAACTTTTTTTGCTGGTTATATTCACAGCGAGAGAGAGAGAGAAAGAGAGACAGACAGACAGACAGGGGGGGGGGGGGGGCTGATGGAGTACAACAGACGTGTTCACTCTGATGTAGTCTTGGTCTAGATGTCTATGTGTATCTTTTGACAAGTTTTGAAAAGCCAAAATTACTTGCAATTTCTGAATGAAAATACTGGTTCTTTGTATAATATACCCCCCTTTTTGGTAGGCTTCGACTGCGTGATCTTGCGACACAATTTCATATGGCCATCTTTAGTCTCAAAAATGTGCTGGGAAAGAAAATTATCTTGTCTGGGTCATAGTACAGATGAACCGCATCTCTCTGACACACACATTACATTCATGCCACATAATGAAAGATAAAGAGATCTGTCACCGTGCTGCAAGTGGTTGGTGCAAAGGACTAAACCTGAAAGGTTATGGGTTCGAATTCCATTAGTCATGTCAAAATCATTGTGGTAGTTTTCAGCCTCAACCGGCTACTACTGGTCTCGCTGGGAAAACTGGGACCACAAAGTCGAGTTTCAATCACTTCACGGATGCTCAAATTTCCTGGTCAACTCTGCAGATGTGTGCATTTCTCGGGCGTTATTCTCCAAACTCATCTGGACTCACTGCGCATTACACAGAGACCTTGTCTTTTCCCGAAGCACGGAGAACTGCAGCCATCAAGTGCGCTGACATTCCCCTAGTTTGTTGCACTATCTGCATCTTTTATAGATTATATGAAAGGAGCGTTGTGCATAGCCCTGTCACGCAGAATGGAGCAACATAGTATCATCATTATCATTGCCATCGTCATGCATCACATAGCGTTGAGAGAAATTGTTTCAAAATTTGTGGTCACTGAAGTGGAATACAACACGGGACAACAAGAAGAAAAGGAAAGTTAATGTGACAAAACAAACAAAACGACGTAAATATTTCCGAACTTTTTTTGGCGGTACATCCGCTTTCCCTATTGCAGACTTTATTCATTGACTATGATATGCTAAAAGACATGGATTGTTAAAAAAAATTATTCACCAAATTTGAAATTCACAAAGTTATAAACCAGATACAAAGCGTGCAAGACGCTGTATTTGCCAATGCATTAGCTATTGTCCATGTTTACACACATGCACGCACGCACACGCACTAATTCTTACACACACACACAACACACACACACACACACACACACACACACACACACACACACCACACACAAAACACACACAAACACACACTTGAGCACACACACTTAAGCACAAATCTTATCATATGAGCAAGAACTCACAGCAGCGCACACACAAACACACAAATATACACCAGCACAAAAATGCCGAAAAAAATTAAATATGGAAAAAATGTATAAATGAATGAATGTGTGTGTGTGTGTGTGTGTGTGTGTTGTGTGTGTGTGTGTGTGTGTGTGTGTGTGTGTGTGTGTGTGTGTGTGTTACACATGTATATATAGATATGTATGCATATGCATATATATATATGCATTTATATATATAGATATACATGTAAACGTTCACTGAAACGACAAACATGTAATACATCAGTTGATAGAGTTCAAATCCAGAGGAAATAATGTTTTCAATTTGATTTATCCAAAAGATTCTCTGGTGTCCAGGTGGTCAGAGTGTACTCTCTCTGCTGCGATACATTTTATATTTTGAAGTGAGTGGTGTATACATGTCAAGCCTGAGTGATACTGGTTAAAAAGAAATACTTTTTAGGCCCGTTAACAAATGAAGTCTGATTTGTACCACATACTGGCCTAAAAGAGCCTCTTTTGGACTGCTATCTTGAAAGTCGTCATAATCATCATCATCATGTACCCTGCCGCGTGGCGTTAGCGATCATAGCCCTCCACACGAATCTATCCCCTGTCACTACAAGTACATCTCCCACCCTCTGTGTCCTAAGCCACCCTGTGAGTCTGTCCAATATTTTCTCCCTGGGTCTACCTGGTGTTCTCTTTCCCCTCAGCTTTCCTGTTGTGACCTGGTGTTCTAATTCCCCTTTCCTCATAAAATGTCCTATAAATGTGGCTTGTCTTTTCCTAATCTTCTTTATTAATGATCTTCTTGTGTCTGTCTCCTTCAAGACTGTCTCGTTTGTTTTCTTTGCTGTCCGTGGAAGTCTCAACATTCTTCTGAGAAACCACATTTCATTGGCTTCAATTTGTTCTGACTTGCGTGTTGAACGCAGAAATCCACAGCAGGCGCAGCTCTTCTCAAAGACTATAATGGAGATGTACTACTCCTACTTCTGGCTGCTTGATGCGCATTATCCATGGAGATAGTTGTGACAAAGCATAGAAATCAAACTATAAAGCATTAATTCATCTGATCAAACGTTTTTTGTCCCGTGCCAGTTTTATTTCTCTTTGAAGTCTGTTGCCTTGTGTAGTTAGACCTGACCAAAACAAATCGACACTGTGGTACATTGGACATTTAACGTCTCTGAGCAGAAAAGAAATAATAACCCAAGGAAGTGCGTTTTGTTGCCTTTTGGTGGCTGCTTGACCCGTGAGTGTGCGGGCTTTCTATTTGTTGTTGCCTTCTTTTAAACATCACAATCGATTAGTCAGTCTTGTGTCGACCGAAATAGTCCTAAGTAGTTGGATGGGCTACCTTCACTTTGTCTTCCAACAGAATGGTATTTGTCTGAAGCTCTCTCGTTCTCTTGTTCATACTCTTGTTTTTTCTTTCTTTCGTTTGCCTGTCAGTCTGATTCTTTCTGAAACTGTTTATCTATATTGTGACAATTTCATGATTCCTATTGTTATCTCATATTAAATTTTCGGTTTTTTCCTCAGTACACGTAGATTCATCATGATCATCATCATCAGGTGCCCTGCAGCATGGCGTTGGCGATCATGGACTTCCATCTGTCTCTATCTCTCGTTGCCCCTAGCATCTCTCCCACCCCCTCGTCCCCAGCCACTCTGCAAGTCCGTCCAGCATTTTCTCCCTGGGTCTATCCGGTGCTCTCTTTCCCTCCAGCTTTCCCGTTGTGACCAGGTGCTCCAAATCCCCTTCCTCATGAAATGGCCTATAAATGTTGCCTGTCTTTTCCTAATTTTCCTTATGAGTGATCTACTTGTGTCTGCCTCCATCAAGACTGTCTCGTTTGTTTTCTACGTAGATTAGAAAGAAAAAACACAGAATATATATTTGTTCAGAGTTGTGATGCTTGTCTGTTAAAATCTCTGTTGTGTGTTTCCTCCCAGCACTTCAGTTCGGCTGACTGGTCACGCAGTACATCTGAAGATCTCCCAACTCTTCTTTCCAAAGATTCTGTTTTATTGAAACCACGAACTGGATAATACAGAATATGCCACAGCTAAATGTAGACAAGACTGATGCGATGCTGGTACCAAGAACAAGCTTTCAACCGAAAAAGTTTATTCTATCCATCTTTCTGGTTCAGTCAAAAACCTTGATCCTCAGCTCTCTATGCAGAAGTTTTCACCTAAATCGTCAGTCTCTCAACTTTCTGCTGCCACGTTTCAGTTCTATTCGCCCTTATATTTCAACTTTAGCAGCATCTAAACTCGTAGCTGCTTATCTTGTCTCGCACTGATTATTGTAATTCTCAACTCCATGGACAGCAAAGAAAACAAACGAGACAGTCTTGATGGAGGCAGAGACAAGAAGATCATTCATAAGGAAGATTAGGAAAAGACAGGCAACATTTATAAGTCATTTTATGACGAAAGGGGAACTGGAGCACCTGGTCACAACGAGAAAGCTGGAGGGAAAGAGAGCACCAGCTAGACCCAGGAAGAAGATATTGGACGGACTTGTACAGTGGCTGAAGACAGAGAGGGTGGAAGAGGTGCTTGGGGCAACAAGGGATAGAAACAGATGGAAGGCCATGATCGCCAACGCCATGTGGCAAGGCACCTGATGATGATGATGATATTAGTCCTCATTCTCTGTGTGTGGTCCATACAAATGGAATGAGCTACCCCTGTCTCTTCGATGATCTCATACTCTGTCTTCATTTTTTTAAGTCTTACTTGAAGACATTTCTTTTTGTCCAGAAGTGATTTCCTATTTTACGTATCCATCCCTTTGTGCCATTCCCCTTCTATTCTTCCCGTCCTGGTGTGCGTGTGTACTGAGCCCTTGAGTTCTGGTCATTGTTAGTGAATGATAGAGTGTGCACTTCGATTTGATTTGTATATCAAGATTTGGCGCCGATCATCATCATCATCACTATCATTATCATCGTCGTCGTCGTCGTCATTATTATTATCATTATTATTATTATTATTGTTATTTGTTTGTTATTATTATTATTATTTATTATTATTATTTATTATATTATTATATATTCATTATTACACCAATGACGTGAGCTTAGCCATGATGTTCTATTTAACGACTTGTAATCTGTTTTGTCTCAGTACCTTGTCCGTTCTTGATCAGGGTAAACAACAGCAGAGAGCAGAGTGCAAATATCATCAGTGAGTTTCCTGGCTGAGACATTACTTGGGAATGAGTCTGTCCTTTACCATGCTTTTCAAAAACTGCTTCTTCTTCTTCTTTCGGTCACAGTCTACAAGATCAGGCCACATCTGGATATAAGTATGGCCGCTTTACCCCCACGTTTCTGCAAGCTGCCATGGAGCGTGGTGGTCAGACGAGTTGTAGTCGGCCATGCCTCCTCTCTCTACTTGATAGAGGCAGATTCTCATCAGAAGCACATGCCGTGTTCTGGACATAAGGTGGTAATCGCCTCTGTCTGTCTGTGGTTTAAAGAATGATCTGATCATGCTCCTCATCTCACTCTAGCCAGTGCTCAAAACAGCCGATTCCAAACATTCAATTTTTTACATAATTCAACACACACACACACACACACACACACACACACACACACACACACACACACACACACACACACACACACACACACACTTCATTCTTGTATTAAAAACCGAGTAACAGTCGTCAATGAGTCAAGCATCCTTGAAACTGGATGTGAGTCATTTTGGTTGATAGTATCATATACATACATATGTGTATATATATGTACATATATATATTTATATATATATGTATATATATATATATATCCATATATATACATGTATGCGTGTATATATATATACATATATATATATATATATATATATATATATATATATATATATATATATACATATATATATATATATGTGTGTGTGTGTATCATCATCATCATCAGGTGCCCTGCCGCAAGCCGTTGGCGATCATGGACTTCCATCTGTCTCTATCTCTCGTTGCCCCTAGCATCTCTCCCATCCCCCTCGTCCCCAGCACTCTGCAAGTCCGTCCAGCATTTTCTCCCAGGGTCTACCCGGTGCTCTCTTTCCCTCCAGCTTTCCCGTTGTGACCAAGTACTCCAAATCCCCATTCCTCATAAAATGGCCTATAAATGTTGCCTGTCTTTTCCTAATCTTCCTTATAAGTGATCTACTTGTGTCTGCCTCCATCAAGACTGTCTCATTTGTTTTCTTTGATGTCCATGGAACTCTCAACATTCTTCTTAGAAACCACATCTCGGCTGCCTCAATCTTGTTCTGGCTTTGTTTGTTGACTGTCCACGACTCACATCCGTACAACAGTATTGGTTCTATATAACATTCAAGAACTCTCTTCCTGATGTTAATTCATAGGCATTTGTTTGTAAGAATGCCTGTCATCTTCCCGAATGCTGTTTTGGCTTGGCCGATTCTGCCGGCTATTTCTGATGTGTATCTGCCGTCTGATGAAATGATCGTTCCCAGGTATTTGAATTTATCAACCTGTGTCAAGGTTGTGCCATTTGCTGCTATTTTGCATAGGGGATTTCATGTTTTTTACTGATCACCATGACTTCAGTCTTCCTGCTGTTTAGTTCCAACCCCTTACCTTTGCTTTCTATTTCTAGTATATTCACAAGGTTTTGTAGGTCCCTTTCACTTTCTGCAATTAGCACGGTGTCATCTGCGTATCGAATGTTGTTTATCATTTTCTCTCCAACCTTTAATCCATGATCAGGGGCTTCTTCTAGGTTTCTCATGATGTTTTCGCTGTAAAGTGAAAACAGATCTGGTGACAAAACACAGCCCTGTCTGACTCCTCTTTTGATGTTTTGGAAAGAGCTTACATTGTTTTCTCTTCTCATTGCAGCTGTTTGTTCCCAGTACATATTTCTGATTATTCGTAGATCTTTTCCATCAATAGTGAGTCTCTCCAGTTGGTTGATCAAATTCATCATGTCTTACCCGATCGAAAGCCTTGGTGTAGTCAACAAAGCATAAATACAAATCCTTATTCATCTCATTTGACCTCTCTATGATAGTTTTTAGGATGTATATGGCATTAATAGTTCCTTTCCCTTCCACAAATCCACACTGTTCTTCTGCTATTTCTCTTTTGATTCTATTCCTTGTCCTCATCATGATTATTCTTAACAGGATTTTTGTTACATAACTCATCAAACTGATTGTGTGATGGAGTTCGCATTCTATAGCCCCTGTCTTCTTTGGAAGTGCAATGAAAATTGATTTTGACATATCTTTGGGGATTTTTCCAGTGTCGTAAGTTTCATTTAGGAGGACTTATTTTTTCTATGCCAAATTCCTCCAGGGCTTCAATCATCTCTGTAGTAATGTTGTCTGTTCCTGGGGCTTTTCCTGGTTTCATCTTTCTCAGTGCCGCTCTAACTTCATCTTTCATTATGGGTGGTCCTTCAAAGTTCTTTTTTTATAATGTGTTCTTCGTTTCTGTCATCCTCAAAAAGGTCTTTAATATACTCTCCCCATCTATCTAATACTTTGTCCTTTTCCATGATGAGCGTGCTATCTTTCGATTTCAAGCACGCAGTTGATGTGCATGTATTTTTCCTGTGGACAATTTCTTCAATTCGTCTGTACATACCCTGAGGATCCGTTTTGTGTCGGTCTTACATTTCTTTGCACTTTGTTTTCAGCCAAACTTCCTTAGCTTCATTGCACCTATTCCTGATCTCCTTGTTTATCTTCCTGTAGATCTCTTCGTTTCTCTTTGCCTTCCTCCTTTCCTCCATCAAGCCCAAAATTTAATTAGTCATCCAGCTCTTTTTTGCTTTTCTATCTGCCCTAGGGATTTCCTCACAAGCTTCATTTATCGAATTCCTCAACTTTGTCCATTGCTCCTCACTGTCACGAGCGATGTGTGTATACATATGTATAATATAGGTATATATATATATATATATATATATATATATATATATATATATATATATATGTACACACAACACACACACACACCACACACACACAACACACACACACACTACACACACACATATATATATATGTATGTATATATACATACATATATATATATATATACATACACACATATACAGTGAGAGAGTGATGGTGGAGGGATGCTATAACATTCTTTACTTACGAGGGTAATAGATGAGCACGTGCGTGCTTTCTTGCACCTGCGAGTAGCCTTCGTCCGAAGTTGGATTAAATTACGTTGGAGAGGAACTGAGAGAGAGAGAGAGAGAGAGAGAGAGAGAGAGAGAGAGAGAGAGACAGACAGACAGACAGACAGACAGACAGAGACACAGAGAGAGAGAGACAGAGAGACAGACAGAGAGGAAGAGGGAGTTAGGGAGGAGAGAGAGGGGGAGAGCGACGAGAGGAGAGAGAACAAACTTTTGTATTGGCGCTTTGCCTGTATCAGTGACATTTTATGCAGCTTGTGAAATGACGCTCGTCCAAATCAGTTTTTCTGGCTGTGTTGTCTGAGATGCAAACAGAGGAAGACGATAAAATATAATTTCGTAAGCCTCACTAGCTCCAATATTGCAGCATGAAATTTGTTGACAATGATTTTACTTACCTGTTTCCTTTTTCTCCGGTGAATGTTGAATTATTTGTGCATGTGCAAGCACGCGCGTGTGTGTATATGTGTGTGCGTGCGTGCATTTGTGTGAGTGATACAAATATGCAGACGGATATATAGAAAATAGAGAGGGGGAGGGGGAGAGAGAGAAGAGAGATAGAGAGAGAGAGAGAGAGAGAGAGAGAGAGAGAGAGAGATTTTCGACATAAAACAAAGTAGCAAATACAAAGTGTTCTAGATGTGTTGAGTGTATAATCGAAGAGATCAAGTATGCAGTTAAAAATCAATTACTGAAAAGCATATTACTGAAATTAGAGCTACTAAACGATAATCACGCAAAAAAATGGGTTAGGCATTCTTGGGAGCAGGAGCATTCGTTAAGATTTTAAACAGAACGGACGTTTGAAAAATGTAACCACAATTAGTACATGAAAGCTCTGTGATGTGCATATGCTCAACATGGCTGGATAAATATGATCAGGACTAGAAATAAGTGCCTATATTCAGCAGAGTAATAAAGAATTACTTAAACAACTGCCTGTCACCATGAGGGTACCGTTATTGTTGTCTTAACTTAGAAATAAGTAGTCCAATTTGTGTCTTCGTGATAGGAAGTAATAACAGACATCCATCATCTCATGATATTACTCATCTGGACCTTTTACTACGTCTGGTTCTTTGCCGCTGTGGTGACCAAAACATAGATGCGATCTAACTATAAAGCTAATTCAACTGATCGGTTTTTTCCCTGTGCGTTCTAATTCTGTTCAACTTCTATGTCTTGTCCAGCCAGATCTGATCAAAACAAATCGATAATATGGCTGACTAGTTTCTCTACCTCACGGCATAAAAGGACTAATCTTCCCCCAAGAAGTGCATTTTGTCGGCTTTGGTGGTTGTTTCATCCGTGAGAGTGTGGGCTATCTGTCTGCTGTTGCTTTCTTTTGAACATCACGATCGATTAGTCAGACCTGTGATGTCCGACACTTTGCGTTTCTTTGTAGTTACCGTGGTGGATATCTCCTATTGTTTCTGTAGAAGGAGAAAGAAAGAGACAGAGACAAAGAGAGGGGGCGGGGGAAACAAGATACAGACAGGCAGACAGCAAGATACAGACAGGCAGAGAGACAGCGACCATAAAGAGAGAGTATGGGAGATATGAATGCTTGCCTTTCTGCATGCCATTCGTGTATCTTGTAAAATAATACGTTTGCAAACCAACTTTTGTTAATCTTAGTGTGTGAACCTAGACAGCAGACACCAAATCAAAGGATGTTAGAACATCAGGTGCATCTGCACCTAGCTGCAAGCTGTATCAAAATAAACTTTAATTTGTTTTCATTGATTTTTCTTCTGTTTATGTTTATCACCGCAGAAAATGAAAAAAAGACGTATAAAATCTTATGAATATAGAAAGAATTGAAAGCAGAAATAAAGGGCTAGAGCTAAATGGCTAGAATTAAATAGTAAGATGACTGAAGTTATGATCACCAGCAAAAACAAGAAATCATCTCATAGATAATGGCCAGTGGCGCAACACTGAGACAAGCTGATAAGTTTAAGTATCTGGGAACCGTCATCTCTCACCAGACGGCAGATGAACATTAGAAACATCCAGTAGAACTGGTCAAACTAAAACAGCATTCAAGAAAATGAAAAGCGTTCTTACTAACAAATGTCTTTCAGCTAAAATCAAGGAGACAGTTCTTCAGTGTTATATAGAACCAGTACTGTTGAACAGATGCAAAGCCTGGACAACTACGAAGCGAAATCAGAACAAGATTGAGCCAGCTGAAATGCGGTTTCTCAGAAGAATGTTAAGAGTTCCTTGGAAGAAAAGAAAACAAATGAGTCTTGAAAGAAACATACACAAAAAGAATATTAATGAAAGGATTACGAAAAGACAAGCAACATTTGTGGGATATTTTCTGAGGTAAGAGAAAACTGAGCACCTGGTCACAACACAAAAGTTAGAAGGAAACAAGACCACCAGGTAGACCCAAAAAGAAAACACCAGACAGTTTTCCTGAGTGGATGGGGACAGAAAGGGCAAGAGATACACTTGCAACAACGAAAGATAAATTCGTATAGGTAGTCATGATCGCTAACGCCATGCACATGATGATGATGATGATGATGATGATGATGATGATGATGATGATGATGATGATGATGATGACAGATTGGACAGTTTGTTACGCCGGTCATCTGGCTAATTGTACCCAGTATCAACATTACAATATCATAAACACTGAAAATTACAGATGTTCGAGTGTGGTTAAAGAAAAAGAAAAATAAGTCAAAGACAACTGACAGGTGCACCCTATTCTTCATAACTCTGATCCGCAAAATCGGGGCCAACCAGTCCGAAGTAATACCGTAATAACCAACATGGCAAAATGTGTTTGCCTTGGATTTTGTTACGTTAAGAATTGTGTAAACAACTACCACAGTGGTTCACTAAAGCAGTCTCTGTTCTCTTGGATTCTCCGTAACTCCTGTCAATGCAGTTCCTCTGGGTTCGTAACTCCATCAAATGATTTGGACAGAATTTGCATTACAGACTGAATCCTGTTGACCGTCCTACCCATCCTATTCACTGTTGGTCTCTGCAAGTAAATGTCCAAATCCCCGTGTGTGGTGTCTGTGTGCGTGTGTGTGTGTGTGTGTGTGTGTGTGTGTGTGTGTGTGTGTGTGTGTGTGTGTGTGTGGTGTGGTGTGGCGTGTGCGTGTGCGTGTGCGTGTGTGTGTGCGTGTGTGTGCGTGCGTGCGTGTAAGATTACAAACAAACAAACACTAGATACAAAAAATTTGAGAAAAAGACTGAAACTTCCCTGCAGCAGGGAAGCTGACAAAGGCCAGTTGGCCGAAATTTTGCTCATATCTTGTTTAGTTGTATTAAATACGCGTTCATATTCTTCTTTCGTGTTTTTTCTGGTTCCTGTTTGCTTGAACGCGGGCAGTCACACTTGTTTTAGATTTCGTTTTACACAATCGGTAGTTTCAGCGCTTAGATTTGATTTTGTCAAGATTTTGCGCTATATAAATATTGTAATTATTATTATTAATTATTACTAATTATTAGAAATGGAACCGCTGGTTGGTGCCAAGCAGTCTTGGCATCAGCAATAGAAGGTCTGGGTGAACAATAAAGTCTTTAATTACAACTTGAAGTGCAAAAGGTCAGGCAGATCCTTTACATCGGCTGGCAATGAATTCCAAAGAGATGGCGTAATAAAAGTGGAAGTACGCTCACCAGCTGATTTAAGATTACGTTTTGGCACAAGAAGAAGAAATAGTACGCGTAGTACCGGTAGCAACAACAGCATTACCAGTAGCAGCAGTAGCAGTAGAACCTAGAGCTGAAATACAGTAAATATAATTTTCACAGCCGCTCAAGAAACTAAAGTTGGAAGAAATTTTATCTTCAGCTGAAGTTTAAGCGTAGCCACTCCATGGGCAGGCAGTCGCAAAAGCACACTGGAGCACCCATGAAGGAAATGTGAATTCGGAGACCGAGCGACGGTGGTGTATAGCAGCACAGGGAATTTGCTTTATCGGTAATATATGATTCGTTCATTCTGTGGTTGGTACGTGCCTACGCCTATAAATCAGATTGACTGCAGTCATAACAGTCTGAGGACTGAAAGAACCGTACCAAGATGAAATCTCTCTCTCTCTCTCTCTCTCTCTCTCTCTTATATATATATATATATATATATATATATATATATTATAGTGTGTTGTGTGTGTGTGTGTGTGTGTGTGTGTGTGTGTGTGTGTGTGTGTGTGTGTGTGTGTGTGTACATACATACATATATGTATAGATATATATAATTATATATATTTCATTTTTTTCTATCTCTCTTTCTTTCTTTCTATCTCTCTTTTTTCTTTCTCTCTTATACACACACGCAGAAAAAAACCACGCACACATAAAAACATGAATATACATTTTTAGACATATAGCCAGACAGACAGACAGAGAGACATATTAGATAGATAGATAGATAGATAGATAGATAGATAGACAGACAGATAGATAGATAGATAGATAGATAGATAGACAGATAGATAGATAGATAGATAGATAGATAGATAGATAGAAGATAGATAGATAGATAGATAGATAGATAGATAGATAGATAGATAGATAGATAGATAGATAGATAGATAGATAGATAGATAGATAGAATAGATAGGCAGGCATAAATCTTCAGGAATTCTTCTTCTTCTGTTATATAAAACTTATTACCTGTTTTGTCACTGTCGTCATCTTCTTCTTCGTGGTCGTTATCGTTAGCCCTGAGACAAGTCTGAGCAGTCAGCTGGGATTTAAAACACCAATGATACAAAAAGTCCTCGTCGTCCCCATCGTCATCATAATCATTCCCCCCTTACTAACACCATGGACACAACTACCATCCTTACCATTACATCATCGTTTATATGAGAAGGAGGAATACAGAGAGAATGGGGGGGGGGGGGGGAGAGCAGACAAGCACACAAAGACAAGAAAGGAGGACAGAGGCCAGTGAATTACACAATCACCCGGTGCTCTGTGGCCACACAACCACCGTCAACAACCCCTTGATGAGTTAAGAAAACAAACACACACACACACACACACACACACACACACACACACACACTTTACCATGTTTATTGCTTCGAGAAGAAATGACGCTAATTCTGGGGACAAAAAGCTTTCCTCTGCTCTGTAATTAGTTAGGCTATTTACAGAGACGGTGTGGGATCCTTTTCACTGCATGCTCATTAGGCGGATAATTGTCGGAAGACTTGCCCTCCAAATGTTTCTGAAGTAAACGGATGAATGAATAAATATAAATAACTAAATAAATATACGAATAAACAAGACTACTGGACAATATTAGGAGCTGGTATTAGTAACGTCGACCCAGAACGCCATTATCTGTTCTGAAACGCGCATCCTTAATGATACTATTACTGTATTAGGATTTTATCTGATGCGTAACGGTCATGCAGTAGGATGACTTTATCAATATAACGATGTGGTGCAAGGACAGTTCACAAATATTTAGACTAAATGAACTGGGAACAGACTTTCTTTTCATATGTGCTTTTTTTCCTTCGCATGTCTATTTACTTATCTATCCGTACATAAGTGTGTGTATATATACATATATATACAAACACACACACAACACACACACACATACACACACATATATTATATATATATATATTATATGTGTGTGTGTGTGTGTGTGTGTGTGTTGTGTGTGTGTTGTGTGTGTGTGTGTGTGTGTGTGTGTGTGTGTGTGTTTTGTGTGTGTGTGTGTGTGTGTGTTGTAGATGGAAAGATACATAGATAGATACACAGACAAACAGACTGACAAACAGACTGACAGACAGACTGATAGACAGATTGATAGATAGATAGACAGATTGATAGACAGATATACGCATACATGTATAAGCGGAACATCTGGCAATCCAGATCACTCCAACAAAAATCGACATTCAGGGTTCTGCTGGGGGGGGGGGGGGGGGGGACCCGCATCCTGATTTCACCTGGAGAATCCAGGAGTCTCCTAAGAGTCACAGCCCAGTTTGGATGAACATGTACTCACTACACAAGGCCCAGTTCGTTTAACGAATGCTACAGCTAGTTTCAATCACATTGGTGCCAGTATCAGCCTCAGTCTCAAGAGAGAAGTGGTTTTGAAAATGACTTTTCAAGAGGTTTAGTTTTATGAACTTCTAGAGGAGCACATCAATGACTTGAAATTTGGCCTAGATATATTGTTTTTTAAAAGCACTGTACACCAACATTTCAGTCGCTTGTTTATGAGAAAAAAGCGAAAATTGTCCATATGGACCCACGTTTAAGACATGGTGCAAGTTTTTAATTAAGCTGCAGCAGATCAGCGCTGGAAGCTTGAAAGTTTGTGCCAGGTCATCATGCCCTGTTATTACAACAACAACAAAAAGATGTTCGAAACTGTCAAAAACTGCCACCTGATAGTCTGGCATTCAGGGAGATATAATACATGGCACGAAATTAAGCCTGTTAACGTATCAACAGTACATACAACTCTAGCCCCACCCACCCCACCCCCCGCAACCCACTTTCTTTCGGTTTTTCACGCGTAGCCTTAAACGTACCGTAGTCTTCTCTCTCTCTCTCTCTCTCTCTCTCTCTCTCTCTCTCTCTCTCTCTCTCTCTCTCTCTCTCTCTCTCTCTCTTAAACAAACGAATAAAAGTGCATGACTATCAAATAATTCCAAAAACTCAAACACGCACGCTTTTTCGAATCTATGAGATATCCACTTTCTTTTCTACATTACATGACAGAAATTCTGAACTATACATTCAAATTCTGATCACAGTAAGCTAAACAAAAAATAAAGGACATTCAAAGAGAGTTTCGTTCATCTCCAAGGGTTTTACCGTATGATGGAAAATTTTGAATCAGCCACCCTGCAAGTCCGTCCAATACATGTCTTCTCCCTGGGTCTACCTGGTGCTCTCTTTACCTCCAGCTTTCCTGTTGTGGCCAGGTGCTTTAATTCCCCTTTCCTAAAAAAAAATGGCCTAAAATGTCGCCTGTCTTTTCCTAATCTTCCTTATCAATGATCTTCTTGTGTCTGCCTCCATCAAGACTGTCTCATTTGTTTTCTTCGCTGTCCATGGAACTCTCAACATTCTTCTTAGAAGCCACATCTCGGCTGCCTCAATTTTGTTCTGGATTTGCGTGCTGACTGTCCACGCCTCACAACCGTATGACATTATCGGTTCTATATAACATTCAAGAACTCTCTTCCTGATGTTAATTGATAGGCGTTTGTTGGTAAGAATGCTTTTCGTCTTCTTGAATGCTGTTTTGGCTTGGCCGATTCTGCTGGCTATTTCTGATGTGCATATGCCGTCTGGTGAGATGATCGTTCCCAGATATTTAAACTTATCAACCTGTCTCAAGGTTGTGCCGTTTACTGTTGTTTTGCATGAGGGGATTTCATGTCTTTTACTGATTAACATGACTTCAGTCTTTTTGCTATTCAGCTCTAACCCCTTACTTTTGCTTTCTATTTCTAGTATATTCACAAGGTTTTGTAGGCCCCTTTCATTTTGTGTAATTAGCATGGTGTCATCTGCGTATCGAATGTTATTTATCATTTTTCCTCCAACCTTAAATCCAGGGCATTTTTCTAGGTTTCTCATGATGTTTTCGCTGTAAAGTGAAAACAGATCTGGTGACAAAACACAAACTTGCCTGACTCCTCTTTTGATATTTTGGAGAGAGCTTATATCGTTTTCTATTCTCATTGCAGCTATTTGTTCCCAATACATATTTCTGATTATTCGTAGATCTTTCTCAATATTGAGTCTTTCTAGTTGGTCGATCAATTCTTCATGTCTTACCCGATCAAAAGCCCTGGTACAATCAACAAAGCATAAATATAAATCCTTGTTCAACTCGACTGACCTTTCTATGATAATTCTTAGGATGTATATGGCATTAATGGTTCCTTTCCCTTCCACAAATCCACACTGTTCTTCTGCTATTTCTCTTTTGATTCTATTCCTTGTCCTCATCATGATTACTCTTAATAGGATTTTTGTTACATGACTCCCTCAAGCTGACTATGCGATGGAGTTCGAATTCTATAGTCCCTGTTTTCTTTGGAAGTGCAATGAAAATTGGTTTTGATATATCTTTAGGGATTTTTCTGGAGTTATGAATTTCATCAGGAGGACTGTTATTTTTTCAATACCAAATTCCTCCAGGGCTTCAATCATCTCTGTAATAATACTGTCTAGTCCTGGGGCTTTTCCAGGTTTCATCTTTTTCAACGTTTTTTCTTATAATGTGTTCTTCGTTTCGGTCATCTTCAGAAAGGTCTTTAATGTACTCTTAAAGACCTTTTTGAAGATGACAGAAACGAAGAACACATTGTGAGAAGGTTAGTGGCTGAAATTAAAGGACAGAGGATTTTAAAAAGGTCGGGCGCAGGCCTCAATAGCAGTTGGTTGAGCGTCGTATTCACATGCTAATGGTAGTGGGTTCGAACCCCGGGATGCGCTACATAAAACTTGCCTTCTTACTGTCCCATCTTAAAATCATTGTTGTTCTGTTAGTGTCAGAATAGGATTAGATAAACCCCCTTCTCCCACTTCCCTGGGATGGTTATTTCCTCTTGGCCATATCACCTGAGGTGGGTGCCGACATAAAAACTGAACTAAATCAGTCAAAAAGGTCAGCCAAGGCACAAATAATGTGTTCCCTGGTCGTTTTCCTCTAAAAGCCCAGATCTACAAAACTGATACGTCATCCGCAAAACAACAACAACAAAAAAGCCAAGAGTTGTGGCTGAAATGTAGATTTCGTCAAGTTAAGATTAGGTATAATATTGATGATATCCTATTACTATGCAGAGACAATTATTTCATAATATATTCATGTTCTTAAGGGAACTTTTAAGGTGGATTGTATCGCTCAGTTTAACGTACTCCAAAAAATGATTCTGCATGAAGCATTCCGTTACCGACTGGTTTTGTGAGAGCTACCGGATAATCTATGAACAGTGAAGTCAGATAATAATAATAATAATGTGCACTTATTAAGCGCCTTTTCACCCGAAGGTGCCCAGGGCGCTTTACAAACAATTCAATACAGAACAAAAATGACAATTACATCAAGAATATATACAAATGCAAAAATCAAACACACTCACCCACACACCCAAACACACACACACACACCCACGCACACACACACACACACAAACACACACACACACACACACACACACACACACACACACACACACACACACACACACACACACACACCACAACACACACACACGCACAAACTTATGCTGTCAGAAGGAATTATCAAAAATACAGAAAGTTGAGATTAAGCAGAGCAGGTTCACGCAAATAGATGAGTTTTCAGGGCCGACTTCAAAGTAACTTTGGAATCAGCGAAGCGAACTGTTTGTGGCAGACTGTTCCAGACTGAAGGACCGTTATAATGAAAGGCTCGCTGGCCAAAGGTTTTGGTTCTGATCTTTGGAATACAAAGGATGCGTGTGTCTGCGGAGGAACGGAGCTCTCTTGACGGTGTATAGAGCTGTAAGAGAGAGGACAGGTAAGAGGGACAGGAGGAAGTGACACAGTTATAACAGAGAGTGGAGATTTTGAACTGAATCCTCGCATTTACGGGAAGCCAGTGTAGAGTTCTGAGTAAGGGCTGAACATGATCTTTCTTGGACGCTTTCAAAATTAACCTGGCTGCTGCATTTTGAACTTTCTGAAGTTTCTCTAGCAAATAATGTGGGCAACCAGACAAGAGAGAATTGCAGTAGTCAATGCGTGACAAAACAAACGCACAAACAAGAACTTTTGTAGCATCAACTGTGAGAAAGTGACGGATTGAAGCAATACGTCTCAGCTCAAAGTATGCAGACCTGCATGTATTTGTCACATGCAGGTTCATGGACAAAGTACTGTCTAGGTAGACACCTAGGTTCTTAACACTAGATGAAAACTGAATGTGGCTCCCACAAATGTCTATAGATAGCGGAAGTACCTGAGAACTAGATACTCTGTTTGAAGCGACAAGCATGGCTTCCGTCTTACCATCATTAAGCTGCAGTTTATTGGCAGTCATCCACTGCTTCACTGTGACACAGCCAGTAAATCCAGTTGTTAGAAGTAATTTTACAGGGCAAATGTCCCATAACCCTGAGGTCGTGGTTAGATACCACAGCTTTTCTTGAGCATGGTTCCCATCCTAACCTTTGTTGCTATGCTATCCCCAACTCTCAGGTACTCATTCACAGAGGGGTGGAGGTTACACGCACAACTTTTCTCTCTAGCCGGACTCAAACTCGTGCAGTTCGATTAAAAGGCAGGAACTCTATTTTCATGCCAAGAAAACAATTCAAATACAACTTCTATTCAATACAAGTCCGTTGGATCATAGAAGACAAGTCCATAACCCAGTTACCTATCGATCAACAGCCACTTGAAAGATGAATCAAGGGACACAAAGCAAAGTATATACTCGGCTCAAATGGCGCTGAGACGACAGGGACAACTCACCAACAGTGACACTGAAAAATGTTTCAACTAGTCGGAACCCTGCACTTCTTTTCTATTATCCTAACTGCATTAGAGACAGCTAAGAGGTTGAGTCATTAATTTCGGTGCAATTTATATCAAAACTGTCAAAAAGATTATTGATAATGATAACATGTATCACGTCCATTTTCGATGCACTTTACGATTTGGCAAAATTTTGAAAAATAAACAATCAGCTATTTTCGATGCACTTTACGATTTGGCAAAATTTTGAAAAATAAACAATCAGCTGTCATCACAGCTCACATCCATTCAAATGTATACAATTGCGACTGTCCGTTTTCATGAGACGAAGTGAAAACCAATAATGTCTTCATTCGCAACGGGGAAAACGGAAATGGGCTGGACCGTATACTATGCACTAAACTCAAACAATATCACAAGAACGATCACTGCATTGGAACCCCTGCCCCATAAGAAAATAGGAATGGGAGCAAACAAAGTAAACAGAGAGTAGATGCTCATAGAATGAGATAAAGGAAACTTGATAATCTGATTCCGAGTGACAAGTTCAGCACAGAACTAAGAACAGAACTCGCTGGAGGAGTGCTGTTGTGGCCTTATGCTCCCCAGAGAGTCCCCAAGAACAAGTCAAGGCATTGTAATGTACCTGGATCATCACATTTAAACTGCTATTGCCGCTGCAGTTTCTTCCCTTACTTTGACCAGTTCAGTCCATATTTTTACATTCATTGTTTGTCTTGTGTTGATCAGTATTACTTATCACTGCTATTGTTGAAATGCAGGACTTTTTCTTGGCAGAAAAGTTGGGGACAAACTGTTATTGTTTCTGTTGTTTAAAGCCCAACCGACTGCGTAGAGCCATGTCAGGGCTATAACCGCTTCAAAACATACAAAACTTCAACAGGAAGGAAAGAAAAATTAAGTACACATATCAATGCACTCGTGCGCATAATCTAAGGAGATGCCCCTGGCGCTGACCACTCCGTCCAATTTATCGTACAGAGGGTTCAAAAATCACACATGAACACAATTTTACGCATACCTAAAGCCACCAAAATATATACAAAAACGGGCATAAAGTACCTAAAATTGCTTCCGCATATCTCACCTCCCTAGAACCAAAAATGCACTCAATACATGTACCCAGTTATCAATCCTAAGAAAAAGTACGTAAGATGTTGTCGAACACATACATGTGAATGGACCAGCAAAGCAGAAAATGATAGGGAGAAATGACAGAAAGCAAAGGAGCAAGGCAGAAGTAAAGAGAGTAACAGAAAAGGTAGAATTCTTAGCACAGAATTTCCAGAAGGTGGAGATATTATTTATACTGAAAGAGCCCCCAGCATCTCTACGGGATTGGGGACAAACTGAAGGTGCCGTACGCAACAAAATTTAACACATTACCTAT
>JAPXFY010000012.1:64202471-64247471 GCA_030674185.1 Monoplex corrugatus
TGTCTCTTTACATCTGTCTGTCTATCTATCTGTCTGTCTCATTCTCTGTATCTCTGTCTGTCTGTCTTTCTTCCTGTCGGTCTGTCTGTCTCACACACACATACACGCACACACACACACACACACACACACATATACACACACACGCGCGCGCGCGCGCGCGCGCACACGCACACGCACACGCACACGCACACGCACACGACACGACAGCACCGCACACGCACACGCACCGCACACGCACACGCACACGCACACGCACACGCACACGCACTACGCACGTACGCACGCACGCAGAGAGAAAAAGAGAGAAGGGGGTGATGGAGAGAAGTCTGCGAATATGTTTAATCTTTCATAGCAAATGTCAGTCCATGAACTAGTTCGTCGAGTTGTGTCAACAAATTATTCCACGTTGCTGCGCTGACTGGTCCTCATCCTCCTGCACTTGTCTTCTCCCCCTTGGAAATATTTTGAGGCTGTTCTATGTTATTTCTTGCTGTCTTTCTCTGCCTCTGTCTGTCTGTCTCTCCCTCTCTCTCTCTTTCTGACTGTCATTTGCTTTCTTTTCACTGTCTTTTTCTGTGTTTCTGCTCCTGTTTCTGTGTCTCTGTTTCTCGCCTGTTTCGAAGGTGCCATTCTCTTTTTCCCAACTCTCCCCACTCCACCATCCTATACCTTTTCAGTTTTTGAAACATTGCCAGCGTGCAGGGTTTAGTACAGGCTCAACAAATCTGCCAAATATATATTGGCAGATTTAAATGGAGCATATATGGACTCGTCCGATTGTGATGAATCCCTCTTGAGCAAATTCAAACTCCTTCTGTGTCCGTCACCTTCATACCCTCTCTCACTTCCATTCTGTCTTCTCTCTCTGTCTCCACAAATTCCACTCGTCTCTTATCCCTACACAATTCAATTGTATCTGTCATCACCTCATTTTGGCCCAAAAATGCAACACTGAAACTGTCTAGTAGAGTTGTTGCCAATATTCAAACCTAAAGGAATCGTCGTCATCATCATCATTATAGTCGTCGTCGTCGTCATCGTCATCATCATCATCATTATTATTATTATCATCATCATCATCATCATCGTGTGCTTTCATGCATGACACTGGCGATCATGGTCCTCCATACAAATCTATCTTTTGTCGCTGCAAGTATATTTCCTACCCTTTTTGTCCCCACCCACTCTGCAAAATTGATCAACAACTTCTCCGTGGGTCTCCCTGGTGTTCTTTCCCCCTCTAGCTTTCCTGTTGTGACCTAGTGTTCAAATTTCTCTCGTCTCATAAAACGTCCGATAAGTGTTGCTTGTCTTTTCCTTATCTTTATCATTGATGGTCTTTTTCATTTGCTTCTTTCAAGATTGTCTTCGGTGGGGTTGTTTCCTGTCCATAGAACTATAAACCTTCGTAGAAACCATATTTCATCTGCCTCAATCATGTTCTGACTTTGCTTGTTGATTGTCCAGGCACACTGACACCACATGGCAGTATTCTTCCATTAGTGAAAGGTTGAGCTTGATATCGTTTTACTGTGAATAGATACACGAGAGAGAGAGAGTGAGGGAGAAAGAGTGTGTGAGAAAGAGACAGAGAGGAGGTGGAAGGAGAGAGAGAGACAGGGGAGAGAGAGAGAGAGAAGAGGGAGAGAGATATCGGGGGCTGGGAACTTGGTTTTGTTCAGTTACTAGTAGGCATGGGCTTCAAATGCGAAATTTGGGACCGGTTGTGATAAGAAAATGAGGAGTGGTTATTTTTGTAATATTTTCATTTCAAAGATCGAATGCACGTTTGCATATACGCACTACGCACATGACGTCATATCCACACACGAACATGCACGCCCGCACACTCGCGCGCACACACACATACAGGCACACAAACACACACACACACACACACTTTCTGTCAAACACACACACACACACACACACACACACACACACACACACACACGCACGCACGCACGCACGCACGCACGCACGCACACACACACACACACACACATACGCACGCACGCACGCATGCGCGCGATATTACGCGAGCCATGTTCAGCAGAACATCAACATTATTCATGGACACAGATAAAAGCTGTCTTGCCGTTTTTGAAACTGATGATGTTTGATCATGTCTTGATCTCATTATTATAAGCTCGTAATAGACCCGTCTGGCTTGATATAAACAAAATTGTACGAGCAGTAAATGAATTTCATGACACTGGAAAAATCCCTAAAGATATGTCAAAATCAATTTTCATTGCCCTTCCAAAGAAAGCAAGGGCCATAGAATGCGAACTCTATCGTACAATCACCTTGATGAGTCATATAACTAAATTCTATTAAGAATAATTATCATGAGGAGAAGGAGCAGAATGAAAAAAGAAATAGCTGAAGAACATTGTGGATTTGTAGAAGGGAAAGGAACTAATAATGCCATATACATCCTCAAACTATTATAGATAGGTCAGTCGAACTGAGTAAGCATGTGTATTTATGCTTTGTTCATTATATACCAAGGGTTTTGATGAGGTAAGACGAAGAATTGATCAACCTACTAGAAGGCTCAATGTTGACAGAAAAGATCTAAGAATAATCAGAAATATGTATTGGAAACAAACAGCAGCCACGGGAATAGAAAACGATATAAACTCTTTCCAAAATATCAAAAGAGGGGTTAGACACGGATGTGTTCTGTCACCAGATTTGTTTTCACTTTACAGCGAAACCACATGAGGAACCTAGAAGAATGCCCTGGGATAAAGGTTGGAAGAAAAATGATAAACACTCTTCGTTAAGCAGATGACACCGTTCTAATTGCAGAAAATGAAAAAGACCTCAAAATCTTGTGAATGTAATAGAAATAGAAAGCAAAATAAAGGGCTGGAGCTGAATAGCAAGAAGACAGAAGTCATGGTAATCAGTTAAAAAAACAAGAAATCTCCTCAGGCAAAACAAAAGCAAATGCACAACACTGAGACAGTTTGATACGTTTAAACATCTGGGAACGGTCATCTCACCAGACGGCAGATGCACGTCAGAAATAGCCAGCAGAATCGGCCAAACTAAAAGAGCATTCAAGAAGATGAAACGTGGAATAATTTGTTTACAGAACTCGACGAACTAGTTCACGGATTGACACTTGCTATGAACAGATTAAACATATTCGCAGACTTCTCTCCATCACCCCCTTCTCTCTTTTTCTCTCTGCGTGCGTGCATACGTGTGTGTGCGTGTGCGTGTGCGTGTGTGTGTGTGAGACAGACAGAAAGAAAGACAGACAGACAGAGATACAGAGAGACAGACAGACAGATAGACAGGCAGAGACAGGCTAGACAGACAGATGTAAAGAGACAAACAAAGATAGAGTCGGAGAGATCAGACTCAACTTTAGAAATACATAAACAAGGTTTTGTCTTATATACCGTAGATGTGCCATGTGTCTAGTTTATGTATGTTTACAATCGAAGCAGTTGTCAGGTCGGATAGATGTATCCGCTACTGGTAACCTGGAACCCAGTACTACCTGTCACCGGGTCGAATTGCTGGCGACTAAACCAGCACCCCCACCAGTCCTCTCAGGAGGATGGTGAGGAGGGTGGCTAGAAACCCTGGTGGAATCAAATTAGATCCATCAAAGGGCGCCAGCTCTGAAGAGCTACCCGCGGCCATCTAGCTAAGGGAGTAAACCCTGACAGTAAATCAGGTGTTGGGCCCCTAAGGCGGTTGGATGGCAAACTTTGTCACTTTCCGGCAGCTCCTGCGGCCGCGTTGGCACCAAAACGTAACAGCCCTGCTGTTCCTTTGGATCTGTCAACGAGGTGGAGGGGGGACAAGCTGCATGGGCAACAGCCTGTCTTCCATATTACACTGCCCAGGCTTACATCCGTACATTCATCCACAAACACTCTGCACCTACGACCTGGAGAGGACACTCCAGCCTCGCTACTAACACTAGTGTCGGCACAACACGGGAAGCAACAGATACCGGTGATAAGTCATTGCTCAACTGGCGTAAAGCTGACGCCAGGGGTTGCTTTTGACGGTGGGAGAGACCTTCGTGTCTTACTGGACAGCTACCGCCCGCCTAAGCTGGGCAGCCCCCAGCCAGTAAGGTGCTGTCCCGCCACGACCTGCCTTCTTCATTGGGTGCATGAAGATTAGGAGAAAATCTGATAAGCAGGTCGTTAACTACCGCACCGGCACCAGGCAAAAAGAAAAATTAAAATTCAAGAAACGGATCAGGAAAAGGATCAGCATTGAAACTGGGCTGTTGGAATGTCCGAACAATGATGCCTGGGCTCTCCCAAAATGTGCAAGACATCAGCGACGCCAGAAAGACCGCCATCATAAATAGCGAGCTAAAGAGGCTCAATGTGGACATTGCCACTCTGCAGGAAACACGGCTGGCTGACTCAGGAACACTGAAGGAACGGGACTACACCTTCTTCTGGCAAGGAAAGAGTTCTGATGCCCCAAGAGAGTACGGAGTAGGATTTGCAGTAAGGAACAGCCTGCTGAACATGATTGAACCAGGCAGCGGCGGTTCAGAGCGACTCTTGACTCTCCACCTCAACACCACCGAAGGCTATGTCACTCTCATCAGCGTTTATGCCCCAACTCTGCCTCTCCAGACGCCAAGGATGAGTTCTACGAAAATCTTGCATCAACCATAAGGAACATCCCCAGGACAGAACAACTTGTTCTCCTGGGCGACTTCAACGCCAGAGTGGGTGCAGACAATGACTCATGGCCCTTCTGCCTCGGTTCCTTTGGAGTGGGAAAAATGAATGAGAATGGACAGCGACTGCTTGAGTTCTGCGCCTGCCATGAACTGTGCATCGCCAACTCCTTCTTCAAGACGAAGCCTCAACACAAAGTCTCCTGGAGGCATCCGCGCTCAAAACATTGGCACCAACTGGATTTGATCCCAGTAAGACGTGCTGCTATCAAAAACGTTCTCCACACTCGCTCTTATCACAACGCAGACTGCGACACAGACCACTCTCTGGTATGTTGCAAGATCAGGCTCCAACCAAAGAAGTTCCACTGCTCAAAGAAACAAGGGAACCCTCGCATTGACGTCAGCAAGATGTCTCAGCCAGATCTTGTAGAACAGTTCGCAGAGGCCTTTGAGAGAGAATACGATGCATTGCATCCCAGAGACTCTGCCACAGAGAGATGGGAAACGCTACGAGACACCATGCACCGCATTGCTATGGCCACCTTAGGGAAGAAAACTGTGAAGTCCCACGACTGGTTTGAGGCCAAATCATCAGAGATGACTCCCACTGTTGAGGCCAAGCGCGCCGCACTCACCGAGTATAAGCGGTCACCCAGTGAGAAGAACCTGCAAATCCTCAGGGCTGCCAGCAGTAAGGTTCAGCTTAACGCCAGGCGCTGCGCAAACGAGTACTGGACAGAGCTCAGCGAAGAGATACAGAGTGCTGCTGAAAGAGGCAACATCCGAGGAATGTATGATGGCATCAAGAAGGCACTGGGACCAACACAGAGCAAGATCGCCCCCCTCAAATCCTCCACTGGGGAAGTAATCAGCGATCCTAGCCGACAGATGGCAAAGATGGGCGGAACACTACTCCAACCTCTGCTACACACAGACCATGGTGCCCCCCCCCTCAGCCCTCGATGCCATCAAATGAATGCCGGTAATGGAAGAACTTGACGCAGAGCCAACTGCGGACGAACTCAGCAAGGCCATTGATAGCCTGGCGTCAGGCAAGGCACCTGGCAACGACGGAATTCCCCCAGACCTCATCAAGCACTGCAAGACTTCTCTTCTGCACCCTTTGCACGCAGTCCTCTGTCAGTGTTGGAATGAGGGAGCTGTACCGCAGGACATGAGGGACGCCAAGATCGTCACCCTGTACAAAAACAAGGGCGAAAGGAGCGACTGCAACAACTACAGAGATATCTCACTCCTCAGCATTGTTGGCAAAGTCTACGCTCGGGTCCTCCTAATCCGCCTGCAGAAACTGGCTGAACGCGTCTACCCGGAATCACAGTGTGGTTTTCGAGCAGAGAGATCCACGGAAGACATGGTCTTTTCCCTTCGCCAAATCCAGGAGAAGTGCAGAGAGCAGCGGATGCCCCTGTATGTGGCATTCATTGACCTCACCAAGGCCTTTGACCTAGTCAGCAGAGATGGCCTTTTCAGGGCTCTCCGAAAAATAGGCTGCCCCCCCCCCCCCCAAACTGCAGAGCTTGAGTCCTTCCACTCCAACATGAAAGGGACGGTGCAGTTCAACGGAAACCTCTCCAAGCCCTTCGACGTACGCAGCGGTGTGAAACAAGGCTGTGTCCTGGCCCCAACTCTCTTTGGAATCTTCTTCGCTCTCCTCCTGAGGCATGCGTTCAGCACAGCGCAAGAAAGGATCCATCTGCGGACCAGATCAGATGGCTGGCTCTTCAACCTCGCCCGCCTTAGAGCAAGGACAAAGGTCCGTGAAGCCCTCATCAGAGACATGCTATTTGTCGACGATGCCGCAGTTGTGACCCATACTCAGCGGGACTTGCAGTCACTAATGGACCGCTTCTCCCAGGCCTGCAAAGATTTTGGTCTGACCATCAGTCTTAAGAAGACAAACGTCCTGGGCCAAGGCACGCCATCTCCACCATCCATCACCATTGATGACTACGAGCTTGAAGCCATCCATCAATTTACATATCTTGGGTCCACTATCACCGATAACCTCTCCCTTGACACAGCGATCGACAAGAGGATCGGGAAGGCAGCCACAACACTAGCCCGCCTCACACAAAGGGTGTGGACAAATCCCAAGCTGATCACGAAGACAAAGATGGCTGTATACAACGCCTGTGTCCTCAGAACCTTGCTGTATGGCAGCGAGGCATGGACCACGCATGCTCATCAGGAGAAAAGGCTCAATACCTTCCACCTGAGAAGCCTACGGCGCATACTCGGCATTTCCTGGCAAGACAAGGTGACCAACACCGAAGTCCTGACCCGCGCTGGCCTCCCAACCATGCATACCATGCTGAGACAGCGTCGACTGCGCTGGATGGGCCAAGTTCGCCGCATGGAAGATGATCGCATCCCAAAAGACATCCTTTATGGTGAGCTTGCCACAGGGCAGAGAAACATTGGCCGCCCACAGCTGAGATACAAAGATGTGTGCAAACGTGACATGAAGGCGCTGGAGATCAACACTGAGTCCTGGGAGGACCTCGCAGACAACCGCAACAGCTGGAGAACCACTCTCAAGAAACAGCTGCGGATTGGTAAGGACAAACTGTCAGCTGCTACAGCAGAAAAGCGAGTTCGCAGAAAAGGGATGACAGCCAACAGACCAGCATCAGCATACACATGCGACCGCTGCGACAGAGACTGCCTCTCTCGCATTGGTCTCTACAGTCACAGGCGACGCTGCTTGGACCAAGAGCAGACAGCTCATCTAGACATTAGAACGGATGTACTTTGTCCATGGTCAGCCATGACCGAGGGAGGCCTACCGTACTACAATCGAAGCGGCTCGTAAATTGTCGTCAGCTGCAGCGCCTCCAGGCAGAGGCTTTGTATTATCATGATCAATATTTCAAAAGTTAAACTTAATGAGAAAGTAGTGTACTGGAGCAACGCGTATTACAATAGTGACAGACAAATGGTCTGACAGGGTTCCAAAATTATATACTAACACAGTAACAGGCTACGCAAGGAACCAGTCATTCCAACGACCAAGGACAATTTAGACGCCAGTCTCAGTCTATCTATAGAGGGGGCAGATGTAACTTGCAGTAAAAGAAAAAAATGACTAGCGACAAAGCTACAAAAATGTTGTATCTAGGACTATCACGGAACACCCTAGGGTGTTGGATGGGACCTACAGCAACGACGCCTCACTACTGATACTGGTCAAATAATCACCTCCCAGCATCTGATGCCACACGGTAGCCATTTCGCCAAGTTTGCTTGTCGGTCCCTGCGGTGCATGACCCATTCGGACCCAGTCACCCAGTCATAACTTACCTTTTTCACGAGCCGAAAAGAAAAGAATGCCAGCATAGCTGCCAGCTCTCTGTCAATGGTGTTTAGTATTTGTACATGTATCAGGAAAATCGTTCTAGAGATAGATCTTGTAAGATAATGTTCTTTGTCACTTGTAATATCCTACTGCTCTATCAGTAAGGTATGCCATTAGGATATTCTTAACATCGTTTTTCGTGTGATGATAGATCATGTCCAGTATTGATGCTTCACGTCCTGTTATGATGCAGCATGCCTATCTAGGCCATTACTATGACTGAGATCCGTCTTTGCACACGAGATGTGCGTGTATTTTCGTGCGGGTGCGCAGTTCTGTGGGCAAAGAACGATAACTAACCAGACTGACAGACAGACAAAAAGAGACAGAGACAGACAGACAGACAGACAGACAGACAGAAAGAGACAGACAGACAGACAGACAGAGAGAGAGAGAGCACCAGGCGGGCGGGCAGGTAGACTGATATGGGAAGGGCAAATGATTGGTACCAAGTTGAAAAGACGTGTGTTTGATATGTAACTGTGTGTAGTAATGTGACTTTTAAATCAATTTTCATTGCACTTCCAAAGAAGACAGGGGCTATAGAATGCGAACTCCATCGCACAATCAGTTTGATTAGTCATGTAACAAAAATCCTATTAAGAATATTCATGATGAGGACAAGGAATAGAATCAAAAGAGAAATAGCAGATGAACAGTGTGGATTTGTGGAAGGAAAGGAACTCTTAACGCCATATACATCCTAAGAACTATCATAGAGAGGTCAATCGAAATGACTAAGGATTTAATTTATGCTTTGTTGATTACACCAAGGCTTTTGATCAGGTAAGACATGAAGAACTGATCAACCAACTAGAGAGACTCAATATTGGTGGAAAAGATCTGCGAATAATCAGAAATATGTATTGGGAACAAACAGCAGCAATGAGAATAGAAAATGATAGAAGTTCTTTCAAAAACATCAAAAGAGAAGTCAGACAAGTTGTGTTTTGTCACCAGATCTGTTTTCACTTTACAGCGAAAACATCATGAGAAATCTAGAGGAAGACCCTGGGACCCTGGATTAAAGCTTGGAGGAAAAATGATAAACAACATTCGATACGCAGATGATACCTTGCTAATTACACAAAATGAAAGGGGCCTCAATAACCTTGAGAATATACTAGAAATAGAAAGCAAAGGTAAGGGGTTGGGACTAAACAGCAAGAAGACTGAAGTCATGGTGATCAGTAAAAAACATGAAATCCCCTCATGCAAAATAACAACAAACGGCACAACATTGAGACAGGTTGATAAGTTTAAATACCTGGGAACGATCATTTCACCAAACGGTAGATGCACATCAGAAATAACCAGCAGAATCGGCCAAGCCAAAACAACATCCAAGAAGATGAAAAGCATTCTTACCAACAAATGCCTATCAATTAACATCAGGAAGAGTTCTTGAATGTTATATAGAACCAATACTGTTATATGGTTGTGAGGCGTGGACAGTCAACAAGCGAAGCCAGAACAAGACTGAGGCAGCCGAGATTTGGTTTCTAAGAAGAATGTTGAGAGTTCCATGGACAGCAAAGAAAACAAACGAGACAGTCTTGATGGAGGCAGACACAAGAAGATCATTCATAAGGAAGATTAGGAAAAGACAGACATCATTTATAGGCCATTTTATGAGGAAAGGGGAACTGGAGCACCTGGTCACAACGGGAAAGCTGGAGGGAAAGAGAGCACCAGGCAGACCCATGGAGAAGATATTGGACGGACTTGCAGAGTGGCTGAAGACAAAGAGGGTGGAAGAGGTGCTTAAGGCAACAAGAGATAGAAACAGATGGAAGGCCATGACCGCCAACGCCATGTGGCAAGGCACCTGATGATGATGATGATGATGATGAATGTGAATTTTATGACCCTAAAAAAAAGAAGTTGGGAGTTGTTCAAAAAAGTTCATCACGTTCGGACGATTTCGTATGAGCTCCACCCAAATCTGCCAGCAAATTATCTGACAAACTCGCTGAGCCTGCCCAAAACCCTATGCGTTGGCAAGGCCTTGAAATGGATGGGGGAAAGAGACCTACGAAACACTACGCTGACACTACACGAATGATGGAACATTAAGATGGGAAGCAAACAGTCCACGTTTTAATGTTGTGGGCTTGAAAATGAAAAGCGTTCTTACCAACAGAAGCCTATCAGTTAACTCCAGGCAGAAAGTTCTTCAGTGTTATATGGATTCAACACTGCTCTACGGGTGCAAAGCCTGGACAATCAACAAGCAAAGTCAAAATAAGCTCGAGGCAACTGATATGTAGTTTCGAAGAAGAATGTTCAGAATTCCTTGGACAACAAAGAAAACAAACGAGTCAATCTTGAGAGAAACAGACGCTTGGGATCCCTTCGGGGGCATATCAGACCTAGCTGAACAGCAAAATGAATTGTGTCTAGAACATCATGCCTGGCCACTTTCGCGGCCGTTCGAGCACCCACCATGATTATAGCAAAGCAACGTTGGGAGCTTCAGACTATAATAGGGGGGGAAAGAGCTTGCCGCTATGCGAGGAAAATGCTGGGCGGACTGCCCAACAGAGGGAAGAAGGCCCAGAATAAGGCAAGAGAGGGCGCCTCCATTCTCTCTTGGTGTGGTAGCCGGGCAGTACCTTATTGGTGCGCGTTGTGTGGCTATGTGCCGAGGTTTGTCATCTACCCACCTTGCCATTCGGTTTGTAAACAAGGTAACTGATGACTACGTCCGAATGGGTCATGCAGCGTATGGACAGCCCCCCTTTGCTTGATGAAATGGTTATCATGTACCTCAACAATCCCAATATACCTAAGAAAAACACAAATGTTTCACTACTACATAATGGCCACCAGTTAGCCCGGGTTCACAAAAAAAACAAAACAAAAAAACACCAGAAAAGACCCAGCTGTAATAGCTGGCTGTAAGAACCCTAGTGCCTATAAACTGTTGTGCATATAACATAAATTTGGGTAGTACGCTTAACTTGGCTAAACACGTAAAAACCCTGCTGGACCACCAGTTCTGCAATAAAAAGTCCAAACCACCACAAACAAATATACGCACATATACATGTATTCTATGATCATATCTTTATGGAGTTCAACGACAATGCATGGTCCACATTTCAAAACCATACTTTCAGGCAAACAACACACAAAGCAGAATGAATTATGGATTTGTTTGTTTGCTGTTTGTTTGTTTGTTTGTTGTTTTGTTTGTTTGTTTGTTTGTTTTTGGGGGTTGTTTGTTTTTGTTTATTTTGTTGGTTTGGATGGATTCTCTTTAAAATCATCCGTTTGTCATCTTTGAGCATTCTAACTCCACTACCGGTTGCCAAGCATGATATAGTTTCATCAGAGCCCCACTGGCCTGCCCAATTGTTTACACCTCCTACGAGGACATCGAGGGGTTAAGAAGCAAAGTACTTTGATCATATTTTCACCGAGGATGAAAGAATTAGCGGGAAATTAAAACAAGAGTGTAGAAGGTTAACTGTATCAGTTACCAGTTTGCCCCACCCTTGAAACACCTCGGCTGAGCTAAGCTACTCAATTCCATCTTAGTTCCCACGCTCACTTAACAGTATTAAACCTGGATCCTGACCAAACCTCTTTAATGCAAAATCACGATTTGCAAGATACACTGCTTGATGACAGCTGTCAACAAGACCCGACGAGACATGATCCGTAACACCAAGATCAGAAAATGGTAGGAACAATAATCCACCACTATATTCAACAGCAGAGAGTCAGATGGTTCGGACACATCACACGACTGCCAACTTACTACCAAGCTTCAAGCATACAACGTCCTCTCAAGCATGACCAAGAATGACCCACTGCTCGCATAAGCATTGCGTCTCTGAACATGCACGCAAGCGTTGAGCAACAGAACAAAAACAAACAAACAAAACTCCACACACACACACACACAAAATAAAAAATATTACCAACCTGAGGAGTACCACTTACTCCAAAGAAGCACACAGTACGCCCAAATAACTACCCCAAGAATTTGAACAAAAAGAAAAAAAATATATTATCAACCTGAGGAGTACCGCTTACTCCAAGGAAGCACATACTACGCCCATACAGTTACTCCAATGATCATTAACTGAATATAATCAAGAGCAATAACACTGAATCTGTTCTCATCTCATCTCCCTGATGTATATCCATTCACTATCACCATCACTAGCATCATCATCATCGTTATTATGTGCCTTGCCGCATGGCGTTGGCGATCATGGCCCTCCATACGAATCTCTTTTGTCGCCGCAATTTAGAGTAAATGGAAACCCATGATATTAAGATCTAGTCAATGAGCAAGCATGCTATTGTGTAAATCTGTAGTATCTTCGAATAAGAATCAGCAGACATGTGTGGTTTTTTTTTTCCTTTTTGATGGTTTTTTTTGTTGTTGTTGCTTTTTGTTTGTTTGTTTGTTTTTTGCTTTTTGTTTTGTTTTGTCTTGTTTTTGTTTTGTTTTTTTTCAATTCTGTATTGGATGGTCCATACTAGATTTTGATGAAATCCAACGACATTTAATGGACATCCAGGGCAGGAGCAAGCAACTAATACCAAAGAGAAGACTAAGCTAGATTTCAGCACACGCATAACACACCAGCTGTTAGCAATGGGAACAACTACTTGTGAATTTGTCTGTGATAATCAACGACTTTTGTGTCTTGGAACTGGCAAAGAGAGTCAGTTGATTTTATGTCGAGGTACAAACATGAATCAGTTGAGTACTACACGTTGTGTGCTCGACACAAACAGTAGTAAAGCTCCTTCGTCAGTTGCATTGGCAGGACATTCATCCACTTTCATTAAAATTTTGTCCCATGACTATATGTTTACTTGGTAATCACTCATGAGTTGCCAATAATTTGACTCTAGTGCTGCCAGTTCTCCCTACCCCACTGATAGAAAACCAGTCCAGTCTTCTCTTTGATTTATTTCTCTATTGTCCCTTTCTCCCCCCCCCCCCCCCTTTTTTTTTTTTTTTATTCAGATTTTGTCTCTCTTCAATAAACAGTACTGTTTGTGATGGCTGCTGATTTTGTAATTTTAAGATAACTATGTTGTTTCTTCCAACATTTTACTGTGAATGTAGTGAAAGGTCGTGGTCTGGTCTAATGACACCCTGGACTATTATTTGTAGCGTGATGCACAAGCCTATCTCTGTGCATACATTGTATTTGACATTCATACAAGCAAGTATTTCATCATTAACTAACGCTTCTCTCCCCTACCCATACTTATTGGTTTTAATGCTCCTTTACTTTCTTCTTTTCCTTTATTTGCTTGTAACTCATGTTCTATAATTCACTTGTATAGCGAAATACATTTCCCCTTCATGTCTTTATCCTTGGGCCTATTTGCGTAGAGTAGCAAGGACTGGCTGTAAGGCGGGATTAATGTGACCTGATGCTACTATCCATAAGTAATAAAGTGTATTGGACTCGGAAAGAGGAGTAAACTTTCATGATTAAATTAAATTTAATGGCATTCTGAATAATTCGTACTACCACTATCAGTTTTAACGTCGAGTATTGCAAACATTTCAGACCGTTTCATGATTTCTGTCTTAAATGCCTAAATACCTGTATACATTTACAACAGGCATAACCATATCATCGATCACCTATCTCTTGCTAGCAGTTAGATATCCTCCCTTTCTAAATATGATAACATTACTTTCATTCATATCTACCTTAAGATGCACAGAAGTAGCTGCTCTTGTAGTGTTTTACTGCCTTTGCAAATCTACAACCCTACAGTACATCATCTACCAACAGAAGAATAAATATTTCTGACAAAGCTTGTAAAATTCTGGCCCTATGATGCCCATTGCTGATAATCTCTACAACAAGCTCGTTAATTAACAGAGACAATAACACAGGGCTATAAACATCTCCTTATATAACTCCAGTTGTACAGTTAATATAATCTGTAAAATGAGGCCCGCAGCGGATTCAATATTTTATTGAGACATCGCTTTTATACATTGAAAATGTTTGCCATTTACACCGTTCTTCAACAAAATTGGCCACAACAGATTTCTATTATTAGAATCGAAGCTTTTACAAAATCAATAAAAGCAAACTACAATTTTCGATTACAAGAAAACTGCTTCTGATTAAACGGAAGAACAGTAAACATATGAAATGAATTGAAAAATTACCGGCCTATCTCTAATCTCTCTTTCTTGTCAAAACTCATCGAAAAAGTTGTCCTCAACCAGCTGAACTCTCTCACCTGTCTGCCAACAATCTTCTCAATCCTTTCCAGTCAGCCTACCGCCAGTGCCATAGCACTGAAACTGCCGTACTACACATTCTCAACAATCTCCTCCTTGCAACTGATACTGGCAAAGTCTCTCTCCTCACACTCCTTGATCTGTCTGCAGCCTTTGATACCATTGATCATGGTATTCTCCTTTCTAGACTTCATAATACTTTTGGCATCTCTGACATTGCTCTCTCTGGTTCACTTCATATCTATCAAACAGAAAACAAACTGTTCTCATTAATGGCACTTACTCTCAACCTGCATACCTGACCTGTGGTGTTCCACAAGGATCTGTCCTTGGCCCTGTTCTTTTCACTCTTTACACCTCCCCCCCCCCCCCTTGTCCACCATCATCAACTCCCACTCTATAAAACACCACTTCTATGCTGATGACACCCAACTTCAAGACAGTGATTCACCTGACAATATACAGCGCCTCTTGACTCGCACCACTGAGTGCTACTCGGACATTAAGAACTGGATGACATACAATAAACTTCAGCTTAACGACGACAAGACAGAAGCCATCCTCATTGGCACCCGTCAGAAACTTTCTCAGCTGCCTCCTCTTTCTCTCCCATTATGTAACACATTAGTCCCAATTTCTGATTCAGCTAAAAACCTTGGTGTCTGCTTTGACTCTACCCTCTCCATGAACAACTTTGTTTCTCAAACTGCCAGATCTTGCTACTATCACCTCCATCGTATAAGCTTCATCAGGAAGTATCTCTCTGTCGAAACAACTGCAAAACTCGTTCTCTCATTCATAATGTCTCGCATTGACTATTGCAATTCACTCCTGTCCGGTCTTCCTGCCTCCACCATTCACATCCTACAGCGCATTCAAAACAATGCTGCACGCCTTGTACTCAAAAAGAAAAAAGCTGACCACATATCTCCTCTCCTGGCACAACATCACTGGCTCCCTGTATCAAAGCGCATACAGTACAAACTAGACACCATGTGCTACAAAAGCCTCAATAACGCAGCCCCCGATTACCTGTCAAGCCTACTTGAGATCTATGTTCCCTCACGTACACTCCGCTCTGCCTCCGATCCTCTGACTTTTCGCTTTCCACGCACTAAGCTTAATACCTATGGTCCACGAGCCTTCTCTGTTTCTGGTCCGCTCTCCTGGAACAAACTTCCTCTCTCAGTCCGTCAGCAACCTACTTTTGTCTCCTTCAAGTCCGCTCTCAAAACTCACCTTTTCTCCTCTGCATAAAACCCTGACCTCACTCAACCCCCTCTGCAGCCTGTCTCCACTCGGAGGGGAATCACATTGTAATATATAATTGTATATAATATGCTCTCTATAATTTTCCATTGCTTTTATTCTTCCTCCCCATTTATTGTGTGTGTGTGTGTGTGTGTGTGTGTGTGTGTGTGTGTGTGTGTGTGTGTGTGTGTGTGTGTGTGTGTGTGTGTGTCTGTGTGTCTGTGTGTGTGTGTGTGTGCGTGCGTGCGTGCGTATGTGTCTGTTTCAGCGCTTAGATTTGATTTTATCAAGATTTTGCGCTATATAAATATTGTAATTATTATAATTATTATTATATGATCGACTGTAGAATAGCCCTTCTTAAAGCCAGCATGTGGTTCCTGTAATGTCATTAATTGCAACTCATTCCTGTTAACTATGATTGATAATGGTGTTATATAATTTACTACTTACATTACAGATAGAAATTCCTTTATGTTCATTAGAATAATGGCATATCTTTTCTTAAACAATGTTAAAACTATTTGCTCTGGCCAGCTTTCTGGAAATGTGCCATCATCAAAAAGTTTGTAAAATAGTTTCAAGAAAAATTGAATTGTGTCTTCTGTTGCCTTTGTCTAAAATCTATCTGTAATAAGATCAGGGCCTGCAGCTTTATTGTTCTTCAATTTACGTAGGGCGGAGATAACTTTATCCACTGAAACAAGACGATTACGAGAGTTATGTTTCTCCGTCAATTTGCACATCTTTTTATAACAGAGAACTAACACGTTCAAACCACGTGTTAATAGAAAGAGAGAGAGAGAGAGAGAGACAACACACTCAAACAGTGCATCATAATTTCTTGATTTTCAACAGTTAAATTTCCAATATTTCGGCCCTAGCACTTCTAAGGGAAAAACACAAACAAACAAACAAACAAACAAACCAGTGACATAGCATGACACTGTTACGTTGAAAAATACAATTTTCTTCCTGCTTCCTGTTTACCACAATTCACAGCTGCCATTTTCTCCTCTTCGATGCAACGACAGTGAAGTTATCAACTGCTTTTTCTAGTGTGCGTTGTGCATTTAGTCTTCGTTGTCTTTTGTATACGCTTGACAAAAAGCCAGTTGGCCGAAAATCTGCGCCTGCCTTTTTTCGTTAAATTAAGTGCGCGTTCTGATTCTTTTTTGCGTGTTTTCATGAATATCTGACTCTAGAAAAATCAGTTATGCTCCAAGCACTGTGTACTTTCTTCTTGAAAAAAGTCAGGTTCCCAGGTCAGTCTGTTGATTTATTCAAGACTGTTCATCTGAGTTGACAAACCCTGTAGTTTTCCCTCAAATGACTACATGTGGCAAGATAAGGTACGGTAAAGATTGTCCCATAGCTCGTAAAGGATAGATGCCCCAACATTTCTCAAGGTAAAGTTTATAGAGCAGTCCCCATCTACTCTCCCTCATTGCTTTCCCTTCACCAAACTTGAAAAGGATTAGATATCCATTATCAGGTAAGTGGACTGGACGTTGCACACTTCGAAGTTTTACATGAGCCAGATCCAAACCCGAGCAGTCTGATCAGAAGATAAAAGCTCTATCTGTTTGCCAGTTGCGCCACAATAGACAAAAGGAGTAGTCTAAATCGACAGCTACCAGTGACATGAAGAATTGTATTTGTATTCATTCATTTGGTCGATAATACAGTACTTACTTTACTAAATTCAGACTGTCATGGGGAGAGAACCCTGGAGCAGTGGAACGCCATCTCTCTCTCTCTCTCTCTCTCTCTCTCTCTCTCTCTCTCTCTATCTCTCTGCGTGCATTTCGTTTTATTTATGACAATGGATTTTTCTATATAATTTTGCCAGAGACAATGATTTTGTTAACGTTAGATCTTTAAAGTTCAGAAGACCAGTACGTAGACTACCACTTAAGATCGAGTGGAGGGGGGGGGGGGTGAAGAAAAATCCCTGAAAGATCCGTGATTCGATGCCAGTTTTATCGCGTTCTAGGCAGCTGTTTTGACCGTTAGGAAACACGCACGAGTGTGCCGACATATGACCATCTAATGTACAGAAAAATCCAAATAATCATGAATGATGGGCAACGTGATTCCTATCACCACAGTAATGGTCAGATCGATCCTGATGACCACTACTGAAAGACAAACAGGACCCAGTCTGACGACACGAAACACACACACACACACACACACACCTCTCTCTCTCTCTCTCTCTCTCTCTCTCTCTCTCCTCTCTCTCTCTCTCACCAAAAGGAGGACGATACACTGCAAATATGCAATATTACATTTTGATGTAAGAATCCGTGTAAAGTTTCACTGACCTTGTCAATAATGTTGTTAAATCTCGTAAGAGATTATATTCTTTGATGTAAGTATCTTACGTATGCCTTGATTTCATTTCTGTATTAACAATAAAATTAATCTCTCTCTCTCCTCTCTCTCTCTCTCTCTCTCTCTCTCTCTCTCTCTCTCTCTCTTAATCAAACTGATATCATAAACAATCAATGGAATAGTCCTAAAATGGACAGCCCCGTCATGAAAAAACTGCAGTCATATTATTCCGTATAGGATGATGAAAAGCACAACCGATGGACGAGATCGAACGAACATGATATAGAGTTTGGCATGCGGTCAGGGATAAAGAGCTTACCAAACACCCCTTCTGATGTGATGTACATTTCCCCTGAGATACATTTAGATAGATAGATAGATAGATAGATAGATAGATAGATAGATAGATAGATAGATAGATAGATGGATAGAGAGAGAGAGAGAGAGAGAGAGAGAGAGAGAGACAGAGAGAGAGAGAGAGAGAACACGAATACGAATACGAAATTTATTACATAGGGCCAAAAACCCTCTAAATAGGGGTTACATGTGTCTATTCATCATCATCATGTGCCCTGCCACATGGAGTTGGCTTTCATGGCCCTCCATACAAATCTCTTTTGTCACTGCATCTCTGTCTGTTTTCACCCACTCCGCACGTCCGTCCAACACTTTCTCCTTGAGTCTAGCTGGTGCTCTCTTTCCCTCCAGCTTTCCTGTTGTGACTAGGTGCTCAAATTTCTCTTGCCTCATAAAATGTCCTGTAAATGTAGTCCATGGAACTCTTAACATTCTTCTTAGATATCACATTTCAGCTGCCTCAATCTTGTTCTCAATTTGTGTGTTGACTGTCCATGTTCCGCATCCATGCAACAATATCGGTTCAATACAACACTCAAAAACTCCCTTCCTGTTGTTAACTGAAAGTCATTTGTTGCTAAGAACGTTTTTCATTTTCCTGAATATTGTTTTAGCTTGGCCGATTCTGCTGGCAATTCTGATGTGCATCTGCCGTCTGGTGAGATGACTGTTCCCAAATATTTAAAGTTATCAACTCGTATGAACGTTGTGTCATTTGCTTTTATTTTGCATGAGGGGATTTCTTGTTTTTGACTGATTACCATGACTTCTGTCTTCTTGCTATTTAGTTTCAGCCCTTTATTTCTGCTTTCTATTTCTGTTATATTGACAAGATTCTGAAGGTCTTTTTCATCGTCTGCAATCAGAACGGTGTCGTTTGCATAACGAAGATTCTTTAACATTTTTCCGCCAACCTTTATTCCAGGGCATTCTTCTAGGCTTTTAATGATGGTTTCGCTGTAAAGAGAAAACAAATCTGGTGACAGAACACATCCCTGCCTAAACCCTCTTTTGATATTTGGCTGTTTTATTGGAACTATTAATACCACATACATCATACGACCTCTCAAAGACAGATCAACTGAGTTGAAAAAGATATTTATATTTTGTTGATTATATCAATGGTTTTGATCGGCTAAGACACGAAGAATTGATATACCAACTAGAAAGGTTCAATGTTGATGGAAAAGATCTAAGAATAATAAGGAATATGTATTGTAATAATAATAATTAATAATAATTACAATATTTATATAGCGCAAAATCTTGATAAAATCAAATCTAAGCGCTGAAGCAGACACACACGCACGCACGCACGCACGCACGCACGCACGCACGCACACACACGCACGCACACACACACACACACACACACGCATGGCTACAAATGGGGAGAAAGAATAAAAGCAATAAAAGCAAGAATAAAAGCAATGGAAAATTATAGAGAGCATAGCATATACAATTATATATTATAACCATGTGATTCCCCTCCGAGTGGAGACAGGCTGCAGAGGGGGGGGGGGGTTGAGTGAGGTTAGGATTTTATGCGGAGGAGAAAAGGTGAGTTTTGAGAGCGGACTTGAAGGAGACAAAAGTAGGTTGCTGACGGACTGAGAGAGGAAGTTTGTTCCAGGAGAGTGGACCAGAAATAGAGAAGGCTCGTGGACCATAGGTATTGAGCTTAGTGCGTGGAAAGCGAAAAGTCAGAGGATCGGAGGCAGAGCGGAGGGTACGTGAGGGAACATAGATCTCAAGTAGGCTTGACAGGTAATCGGGGGCTGCGTTATTGAGGCTTTTGTAGCACATGGTGTCTAGTTTGTACTGTATGCGCTTTGATACAGGGAGCCAGTGAAGTTGTGCCAGGAGAGGAGATATGTGGTCAGCTTTTTTCTTTTTGAGTACAAGGCGTACAGCATTGTTTTGAATGCGCTGTAGGATGTGAATGGTGGAGGCAGGAAGACCAGACAGGAGTGAATTGCAATAGTCAATGCGAGACATTATGAAGGAGAGAACGAGTTGTAACTGCAAGACACCAAAATATCAAACATGTATGATCAAACATTGTACAGCTAGCCAGCATAAAAACAGAATCAACCCTTTATGGTGGCATTTTCCCATCGTTCTGACAGATAAGTAAGCATAATGCTCCTCTATTACCTGATTGAGTCTTCACATGGGATTCTTGTATAAATATGTGGAATACAATATATCCTGGAGGCACACGTTCTTTCACAGGTGCTGCATGGGAAAGGATCCTGCGGCCTCTTCTGGTGAACGGCAGTTTTCTGAGCTGTTCGAACTGTTCTCAATTTGTTGTTTTTATCATGCTGGCAGCAACACATTTTCCATGAGAAATTTAGGCTGTTCTCTCCTGAGACGGTGAATTGCCTAAATGCAGTGTCCTCATGTTTCTCTGTATGTTTACCTATACTACTACTACTACTACTACTACTACTACTACTACTACTACTACCACCACCACCACCACCACCATCACTACTACTACTACTGAATCTAAATGCAGACGTGGTTATTCAGATTGAAATTTCGACCATAAATAGCTCTTCGTCGCCTTGGGTTATTTCAAGTTTGATTAAGTGCATGATGCACGTAAAACTTTACTGATCATATTGTCTCATCCAGCCAACCAGTCCAGATCTGATGAAACTGGACGTGCAGTGGGAGTAGAAACAATTATCTTTCTTTCCCCAAAAACGAATCTGGTACCTTTCTCCTAGTGTGCAAGCGTTCTGTCACTAGGTCACCACTTGCAGTCTTTCTGAAAATCGTTGACAGAAACTCCAGCTCTTTGATTTCCCCATGACAGCGTGTTGACTGAAAAGCTTGTGCTGTCAGAAATGAGCAGAAAATTACCTCAGTGGCAAGATGCCTTCACGAGCATGTAGAAAACGCAAACAGGAAAGGATTGGAGCAAAGCTTTCAATAAACGCACAAGCTTCAAGTTGACCAAAGCCGGAAAACTTGGGCAAAGAGTGGGGATTAAGAGACTGAACTGTGAGTGTGGGCGAATAGCGAAAGGGCCGGAGGTAGAAGAGGAACATTTTAATCATGAAAATAGATATGTGGGTGTATATCTTAAAAAGAGAAGAAAGAACAGAAAAGAGAAGTTGACATCCCCTGTAGACAGGATAATCGCGTTATTAGAAGGCACGCCAAACAAAGACTTCTTTGATATGGGTCATCTCTCATGTTTTTAAATCAAACTTGTACAGACTGGCTGGAAAACAAACAATGGGAAAGGGAGATGAATACGAACCAGTATGCTCTTTAACATAAGAGTTTTAAGCATTGTTTTTCACCATATCCGGTCAAAATAATTATGTATCTACACTTGACTGCTTCCGGCAAACTACTTTTTATAACAGAGAACTAACACGTTCAAACCACGTGTTAATAGAAAGAGAGAGAGAGAGCGAGAGACAACACACTCAAACAGTGCATCATAATTTCTTGATTTTCAACAGTTAAATTTCCAATATTTCGGCCCTAGCACTTCTAAGGGAAAAACACAAACAAACAAACAAACAAAACCAGTGACATAGCATGACACTGTTACGTTGAAAAATACAATTTTCTTCCTGCTTCCTGTTTACCACAATTCACAGCTGCCATTTTCTCCTCTTCGATGCAACGACAGTGAAGTTATCAACTGCTTTTTCTAGTGTGCGTTGTGCATTTAGTCTTCGTTGTCTTTTGTATACGCTTGACAAAAAGCCAGTTGGCCGAAAATCTGCGCCTGCCTTTTTTCGTTAAATTAAGTGCGCGTTCTGATTCTTTTTTGCGTGTTTTCATGAATATCTGACTCTAGAAAAATCAGTTATGCTCCAAGCACTGTGTACTTTCTTCTTGAAAAAAGTCAGGTTCCCAGGTCAGTCTGTTGATTTATTCAAGACTGTTCATCTGAGTTGACAAACCCTGTAGTTTTCCCTCAAATGACTACATGTGGCAAGATAAGGTACGGTAAAGATTGTCCCATAGCTCGTAAAGGATAGATGCCCCAACATTTCTCAAGGTAAAGTTTATAGAGCAGTCCCCATCTACTCTCCCTCATTGCTTTCCCTTCACCAAACTTGAAAAGGATTAGATATCCATTATCAGGTAAGTGGACTGGACGTTGCACACTTCGAAGTTTTACATGAGCCAGATCCAAACCCGAGCAGTCTGATCAGAAGATAAAAGCTCTATCTGTTTGCCAGTTGCGCCACAATAGACAAAAGGAGTAGTCTAAATCGACAGCTACCAGTGACATGAAGAATTGTATTTGTATTCATTCATTTGGTCGATAATACAGTACTTACTTTATTAAATTCAGACTGTCATGGGGAGAGAACCCTGGAGCAGTGGAACGCCATCTCTCTCTCTCTCTCTCTCTCTCTCTCTCTCTCTCTCTCTCTCTCTCTCTCTCTCTCTCTCTCTCTCTCTCTCTGCGTGCATTTCGTTTTATTTATGACAATGGATTTTTCTATATAATTTTGCCAGAGACAATGATTTTGTTAACGTTAGATCTTTAAAGTTCAGAAGACTAGTACGTAGACTACCACTTAAGATCGAGTGGAGGGGGGGGGTGAAGAAAAATCCCTGAAAGATCCGTGATTCGATGCCAGTTTTATCGCGTTCTAGGCAGCTGTTTTGACCGTTAGGAAACACGCACGAGTGTGCCGACATATCACCATCTAATGTACAGAAAAATCCAAATAATCATGAATGATGGGCAACGTGATTCCTATCACCACAGTAATGGTCAGATCGATCCTGATGACCACTACTGAAAGACAAACAGGACCCAGTCTGACGACACGAAACACACACACACACACACACACACTCTCTCTCTCTCTCTCTCTCTCTCTCTCTCTCTCTCTCTCTCTCTCTCTCTCTCACCAAAAGGAGGACGATACACTGCAAATATGCAATATTACATTTTGATGTAAGAATCCGTGTAAAGTTTCACTGACCTTGTCAATAATGTTGTTAAATCTCGTAAGAGATTATATTCTTTGATGTAAGTATCTTACGTATGCCTTGATTTCATTTCTGTATTAACAATAAAATTAATCTCTCTCTCTCTCTCTCTCTCTCTCTCTCTCTCTCTCTCTCTCTCTCTTAATCAAACTGATATCATAAACAATCAATGGAATAGTCCTAAAATGGACAGCCCCGTCATGAAAAAACTGCAGTCATATTATTCCGTATAGGATGATGAAAAGCACAACCGATGGACGAGATCGAACGAACATGATATAGAGTTTGGCATGCGGTCAGGGGATAAAGAGCTTACCAAACACCCCTTCTGATGTGATGTACATTTCCCCTGAGATACATTTAGACAGATAGATAGATAGATAGATAGATAGATAGATAGATAGATAGATAGATAGATAGATAGATAGATAGATGGATAGAGAGAGAGAGAGACAGAGAGACAGAGAGAGAGAGAGAGAGAGAGAGAGAGAGAGAGAGAACACGAATACGAATACGAAATTTATTACATAGGGCCAAAAACCCTCTAAATAGGGGTTACATGTGTCTATTCATCATCATCATGTGCCCTGCCACATGGAGTTGGCTTTCATGGCCCTCCATACAAATCTCTTTTGTCACTGCATCTCTGTCTGTTTTCACCCACTCCGCACGTCCGTCCAACACTTTCTCCTTGAGTCTAGCTGGTGCTCTCTTTCCCTCCAGCTTTCCTGTTGTGACTAGGTGCTCAAATTTCTCTTGCCTCATAAAATGTCCTGTAAATGTAGTCCATGGAACTCTTAACATTCTTCTTAGATATCACATTTCAGCTGCCTCAATCTTGTTCTCAATTTGTGTGTTGACTGTCCATGTTCCGCATCCATGCAACAATATCGGTTCAATACAACACTCAAAAACTCCCTTCCTGTTGTTAACTGAAAGTCATTTGTTGCTAAGAACGTTTTTCATTTTCCTGAATATTGTTTTAGCTTGGCCGATTCTGCTGGCAATTCTGATGTGCATCTGCCGTCTGGTGAGATGACTGTTCCCAAATATTTAAAGTTATCAACTCGTATGAACGTTGTGTCATTTGCTTTTATTTTGCATGAGGGGATTTCTTGTTTTTGACTGATTACCATGACTTCTGTCTTCTTGCTATTTAGTTTCAGCCCTTTATTTCTGCTTTCTATTTCTGTTATATTGACAAGATTCTGAAGGTCTTTTTCATCGTCTGCAATCAGAACGGTGTCGTTTGCATAACGAAGATTCTTTAACATTTTTCCGCCAACCTTTATTCCAGGGCATTCTTCTAGGCTTTTAATGATGGTTTCGCTGTAAAGTGAAAACAAATCTGGTGACAGAACACATCCCTGCCTAAACCCTCTTTTGATATTTGGCTGTTTTATTGGAACTATTAATACCACATACATCATACGACCTCTCAAAGACAGATCAACTGAGTTGAATAAGATATTTATATTTTGTTGATTATATCAATGGTTTTGATCGGCTAAGACACGAAGAATTGATATACCAACTAGAAAGGTTCAATGTTGATGGAAAAGATCTAAGAATAATAAGGAATATGTATTGTAATAATAATAATTTATAATAATTACAATATTTATATAGCGCAAAATCTTGATAAAATCAAATCTAAGCGCTGAAGCAGACACACACGCACGCACGCACGCACGCACGCACGCACACACACGCACGCACACACACACACACACACACACACACGCATGGCTATAAATGGGGAGAAAGAATAAAAGCAATAAAAGCAAGAATAAAAGCAATGGAAAATTATAGAGAGCATAGCATATACAATTATATATTATAACCATGTGATTCCCCTCCGAGTGGAGACAGGCTGCAGAGGGGGGGGGGGGGTTGAGTGAGGTTAGGATTTTATGCGGAGGAGAAAAGGTGAGTTTTGAGAGCGGACTTGAAGGAGACAAAAGTAGGTTGCTGACGGACTGAGAGAGGAAGTTTGTTCCAGGAGAGTGGACCAGAAATAGAGAAGGCTCGTGGACCATAGGTATTGAGCTTAGTGCGTGGAAAGCGAAAAGTCAGAGGATCGGAGGCAGAGCGGAGGGTACGTGAGGGAACATAGATCTCAAGTAGGCTTGACAGGTAATCGGGGGCTGCGTTATTGAGGCTTTTGTAGCACATGGTGTCTAGTTTGTACTGTATGCGCTTTGATACAGGGAGCCAGTGAAGTTGTGCCAGGAGAGGAGATATGTGGTCAGCTTTTTTCTTTTTGAGTACAAGGCGTACAGCATTGTTTTGAATGCGCTGTAGGATGTGAATGGTGGAGGCAGGAAGACCAGACAGGAGTGAATTGCAATAGTCAATGCGAGACATTATGAAGGAGAGAACGAGTTGTAACTGCAAGACACCAAAATATCAAACATGTATGATCAAACATTGTACAGCTAGCCAGCATAAAAACAGAATCAACCCTTTATGGTGGCATTTTCCCATCGTTCTGACAGATAAGTAAGCATAATGCTCCTCTATTACCTGATTGAGTCTTCACATGGGATTCTTGTATAAATATGTGGAATACAATATATCCTGGAGGCACACGTTCTTTCACAGGTGCTGCATGGGAAAGGTCCTGCGGCCTTGAGTTCTGCTTCTGTCAGAACCTCTTCTGGTGAACGGCAGTTTTCTGAGCTGTTCGAACTGTTCTCAATTTGTTGTTTTTATCATGCTGGCAGCAACACATTTTCCATGAGAAATTTAGGCTGTTCTCTCCTGAGACGGTGAATTGCCTAAATGCAGTGTTCTCATGTTTCTCTGTATGTTTACCTATACTAATACTACTACTACTACTACTACTACTACTACTACTACTACTACTACTACACCACCACCACCACCACCATCACTACTACTACACTGAATCTAAATGCAGACGTGGTTATTCAGATTGAAATTTCGACCATAAATAGCTCTTCGTCGCCTTGGGTTATTTCAAGTTTGATTAAGTGCATGATGCACGTAAGACTTTACTGATCATATTGTCTCATCCAGCCAACCAGTCCAGATCTGATGAAACTGGACGTGCAGTGGGAGTAGAAACAATTATCTTTCTTTCCCCAAAAACGAACCTGGTACCTTTCTCCTAGTGTGCAAGCGTTCTGTCACTAGGTCACCACTTGCAGTCTTTCTGAAAATCGTTGACAGAAACTCCAGCTCTTTGATTTCCCCATGACAGCGTGTTGACTGAAAAGCTTGTGCTGTCAGAAATGAGCAGAAAATTACCTCAGTGGCAAGATGCCTTCACGAGCATGTAGAAAACGCAAACAGGAAAGGATTGGAGCAAAGCTTTCAATAAACGCACAAGCTTCAAGTTGACCAAAGCCGGAAAACTTGGGCAAAGAGTGGGGATTAAGAGACTGAACTGTGAGTGTGGGCGAATAGCGAAAGGGCCGGAGGTAGAAGAGGAACATTTTAATCATGAAAATAGATATGTGGGTGTATATCTTAAAAAGAGAAGAAAGAACAGAAAAGAGAAGTTGACATCCCCTGTAGACAGGATAATCGCGTTATTAGAAGGCACGCCAAACAAAGACTTCTTTGATATGGGTCATCTCTCATGTTTTTAAATCAAACTTTGTACAGACTGGCTGGAAAACAAACAATGGGAAAGGGAGATGAATACGAACCAGTATGCTCTTTAACATAAGAGTTTTAAGCATTGTTTTTCACCATATCCGGTCAAAATAATTATGTATCTACACTTGACTGCTTCCGGCAAACTACTAAAGATCCCAGTTGGTATAAATTCGAGAAAATGCTTTGAAAACGTTTCCTTTTCTTGGAAGAAAGGTAGACTGACAAAAAGGTGAATATGAATAATGGGAAAATGAAGCAGAAGGAGGAATGGAGAAATAAAATGAGATATTTTATTTAAATTCATTTTATGCACTCTTCATGGCATTCGAAAGTAACACAGTTTTGATATTGTGTATTTTCTCCAAATGAACAAGTCTGCAATTTTCAATGCTTATAACAGATAACAGACAGGATGTAATGGGAGAGGAGGAGGTTCTTGTCAGCCGTGGACAGGATGGGAAGGGCAGAATCGTGCGACATGTTTTGCTCAACAGGAATGACGGTAATCTGTTGCGGCTGTTGACAATCATGTTTAGACAGTGGCCTGTGATGTGTAGAGGATAAGGCTATGGGACATCTGTGGGGAGACCAAGCGCAAGTTCCAGCAGCAATGATGGTTTCAATTAATTTTTGTGTGTGTACCAAAATAGCTGGGTACAGATTTGAGTTTTCTATTGGGGTGGCTATCGTGTTGTCTCCAACCAAAATGAATTTTAGACACCATGCTAATCTGGAGCCGGGAGTGAACTGATCGTTTCACAGTGCATCATATTTATCTATGTAGTTGTGTATGCGATTAACGTTTTCTTTTTGGAGCTCAGTGAGTTATAACTGACATCAACAAGCACTGTAGAATGGCCCTGGCTGATCAATTGTAGGTGGTGTGCTTAGTAATATAGCCTTTGGAATGGACATTGTTTGCACTGAGTATGACTGGCGAAGGACAGATGTGTGTGGATACTTGGATGGTTCCGACAGAAACATGCACCTTTATAAAAACTGATTCTTGAGCTCTCTTTGTCCTCTGTATAACGTTCACTGTAATGTGATTATATACGTCATCAATACAATATCTTAATCTTTGCTAACAGACATTCATATTTTGATAGTTTGGTTTGATCTGCTGAAGTATAACTAATTGATAATAATAATTAATAATAATAATTACAATATTTATATAGCGCAAAATCTTGATAAAATCAAATCTAAGCGCTGAAGCAGACACACACGCAAGCACGCACGCACGCACGCACGCACACACACGCACGCACACACACACACACACGCATGGCTATAAATGGGGAGAAAGAATAAAAGCAATAAAAGCAAGAATAAAACCAATGGAAAATTATAGAGAGCATAGCATATACAATTATATATTATAACCATGTGATTCCCTCTAAGCGGAGACAGGCTGCAGAGGGGGGGGTTGAGTGAGGTTAGGATTTTATGCGGAGGAGAAAAGGTGAGTTTTGAGAGCGGACTTGAAGGAGACAAAAGTATGTTGCTGACGGACTGAGAGAGGAAGTTTGTTCCAGGAGAGTGGACCAGAAACAGAGAAGGCTCGTGGACCATAGGTATTGAGCTTAGTGCGTGGAAAGCGAAAAGTCAGAGGATCGGAGGCAGAGCGGAGGGTACGTGAGGGAACATAGATCTCAAGTAGGCTTGACAGGTAATCGGGGGCTGCGTTATTGAGGCTTTTGTAGCACATGGTGTCTAGTTTGTACTGTATGCGCTTTGATACAGGGAGCCAGTGAAGTTGTGCCAGGAGAGGAGATATGTGGTCAGCTTTTTTCTTTTTGAGTACAAGGCGTACAGCATTGTTTTGAATGCGCTGTAGGATGTGAATGGTGGAGGCAGGAAGACCAGACAGGAGTGAATTGCAATAGTCAATGCGAGACATTATGAAGGAGAGAACGAGTTTTGCATTGTTTCGACAGAGAGATACTTCCTGATCAGCCTTATACGATGGAGATGATAGTAGCAGGATCTGGCAGTTTGAGTAACAAAGTTGTTCATGGAGAGGGTAGAGTCAATGCAGACACCAAGGTTTTTAGCTGAATCAGAAATTGGGACTGATGTGTTACATAATGGGAGAGAAAGAGGAGGCAGCTGAGAAAGTTTCTGACGGGTGCCAATGAGGATAGCTTCTGTTTTGTCGTCATTAAGCTGAAGTCTATTGTGTGTCATCCAGTTCTTAATGTCCGAGTAACACTCAGTGGTGCGAGTCAACAGGCGCTGTATATTATCAGGTGAGTCACTGTCTTGAAGTTGGGTGTCATCAGCATAGAAGTGGTGTTTTATAGAATGGGAGTTGATGATGGTGGACAGGGGGGAGGTGTAAAGAGTGAAAAGAACAGGGCCAAGGACAGATCCTTGTGGAACACCACAGGTCAGGTATGCAGGTTGAGAGTAAGTGCTATTGATGAGAACGGTTTGTTTTCTGTTGGATAGGTATGAAGTGAACCAAGACAGAGCAATGTCAGAGATGCCAAAAGTATGATGAAGTCTAGAAAGGAGAATACCATGATCAATGGTATCAAAGGCTGCAGACAGATCAAGGAGTGTGAGGAGAGAGACTTTGCCAGTATCAGTTGCAAGGAGGAGATTGTTGAGAATGTGTAGTACGGCAGTTTCAGTGCTATGGCACTGGCGGTAGGCTGACTGGAAAGGATTGAGGAGATTGTTGACAGACAGGTGAGAGTTCAGCTGGTTGAGGACGACTTTTTCAGGATCAAACTTGTGACCCAAACAAAAATATCTCCTTATGAATAAACCCGAGTTGAGCATTTTGTCAAGGAGCTTAAGTCAGTGGGATAGAAGCAATCAGCGTAGAAGATGGAACAGCAAAAGGAAACAACGATATTTCACTGGCAGTTAACTCATCCCATTCGTCCTCCTGCATTTTGCCACATATATTTCTCTTTTTCATTTCTAGGAAACAGAAGAATGTTCAACTAAATCTGATCAGTAACACCTGTGTGTCCACTGCAAAGAATGTGTTCTAGGACCGACCTTAACCAAATGAAAGTCACGGGTTATGGCTATTTATAAGTTGTAGATACGCGTACTTGACGATGAGGTGTGATTAAATCAGCTTTGACAAGTATCTTCCCCAAATACAGAATGTGAGCTATGCATTAATGCATGGACATGACAACATCCCCCATTTTATTTTTGTCGTTGTGGTTGTTGTTGTTGTTGTTGTTGTTGTTGTTGTTGTCACTGTTGTTATGTAAAGTGCAACGAACATGCTTCGTGGTGGACTGTTCGTACTATACAAACGGATTTATCATTATCATCATCATCGTTGTCGTTGTGGTCGTCGTCGTTATTGTTATCATAATCATCATCATCGCCTTCATCATCACTGCCATCACTATCATTATCATTGTTATTATTAATAATAATGTTATTGATATCATCATCATCATCATCATCATCATCTATTTTCTTTCCTACGTTGCATCACGAGAAACGTACGCAAAGACAAAAGAAGAGATAATATGCTGTGATTATGTTGAATATCCTTACGTTTCATTTCTTTCCTTTAATGACAATATTTTACACGGGCAGAAAATCAGCTTCTTGCCAAAGAATCTGAAAGGATGACAATGGACAATTGCGTGGAAAAAGTGCCGCCCAAACCAGAGATGGATGGAGCTGTTGATGCAGTGGGGAAAAATGACACTGATGGAGTGTTTCCGTGTGTGAAACTCCAATCATTCGCTTCTTCCGCGTCCTTTCACTCGGTTTCGTCTCGGCGGAAAATCCATTCAAGCTCACTATTTTCAGACCTGAGGTTTTTAGATTTAGGTGTCACCAAAACGACATACATGTGGGGGAAAAGTCAACCTGCATTGCGGAATAAAACAAGACGGTTAAGCCAGATCAAAATTCTGTTCCCGGTTCAGCTGGGCTGTGTGCTTACTGGCTCTGTAAAAGGATACACATCGTCTCTTATGGGCCTGCCACGCCATAGACAAGAGGAGTATTAGCACAGAGTCTAGAACGCCCGATTCGGAAACAAGAAGTCCCAGGTTGTATCCCACCTCCTCCTGGGTGATCTGTCTTACGCACGAAATGACTCATGGAAGTCTGGCGTGCAGCATACATTTCACGGATTTCATAAAACTACCAATAACAAAGGACAGCTTTTTGTGCAAAATTAAGTAGATATATATGCACAAAAAAAACTACTCACGCCCAGGACAAATGGTGGGACCAGGGTGGCGCTGCACTGTGCACTTTCCCTGAGGACAGTGGCATAATTTTACTTTGAAAATAGGTTGCGATCAGATGTAAATACAAGACAACAGAACAACACAATTTGCTTTTCCCTCTTTAAATAACGAAATTCATATGAAGTGATAACCGTGGCCATGAACATGAGTCGTACACGTTTCACTGCGCACCATCCTGACATACTGATAGACTGGCTTTGCAAACAAACAGAAATTAGCTGTCCATGCCATCCGGACATACTCATAGCCTCGTGTATAAACAAGCAGAATGTAAGTGTCCTAAAGGTGGTAAATTGTTTCTGATACATACTGTCAGCCGTCACAAATCCCCAGAATGCACACCTAATAAGCACGTCAAGTCTAACTTCTTTCCTAAAGCGGTCGTCCTTAGTCTTACAAACGTGTTTACTGGAGGCTAATCAGTGAACAGGTAAAAATTCGTCTCACAAAGATCCATTCTTAAACAATCATATGAACCCTTACGTTTGGATAAATATCTGCAGACAAATAAACACTTTAAGGTTCGATCTGAAACTTCTCATTCTTTGAAAATAAACGGGGGAAAAAACCACAAACAGATACAATGTGAACTGTGATGAACGTTGTGACTGTCATTATTCTCTTCATTGATTGACTGTAAAGTATTCCTGTTTGCACCTGACATCTGTGAGTGGGGAGAATAACAAAGTCAACGTGACTTTTTTGTTGCCAGTTGATCTGTGCGTCTTACATGAGTTTTGTCGCTAATTGAAATGTTGCTACATCAAAACAGTCGCAGGGAGGGGAGAGAGAGAGAGAGAGAGAGAGAGAGAGAGAGAGAGAGAGAGAGAGAGAGAGAGAGAGAGAGAGAGAGAGAGAGAAACAGACAGACACTAAAAAAAAATAGGTATACGATACAGCGTGAATGGATTCATCCATCTTTATGTAAGTGCTCGTGTGTGTGTGTGTGTGTGTGTGTGTGTGTGTGTGTGTGTGTGTGTGTGTGTGTGTGTGTGTGTGTGTGTGTGTTGTGTGTGTGTGTGTGTGTGTGTGTGTGTGTGTTCGTTCTTTGATTTAACGTCTGTTCACTATGAGTGATATTAGACGGGGGGAAAATGGAGGATGAGAGGTGGGCGAGTTGCATTGTGGGGAGAGGGGAGACAAAGTAAGAGACATAAGTAAATGGGTAAATAGAAAAATGGAACAAGATCTCAACACTAACAATTAACATTAACAATGTGAAGGGAAAATTTAATGCTAAAGTACTAACTTCATAAACTTAAAGCAATACATTAACAGGACTGTGAACCAATGATTCTGAAATTTTAACTGATAAAGATTGATCTGAAATTACTTCTTTAAAATGAGTTTCAGAATAGTTTTCTTGTGTAAATATTTTTGGTAAAAAAGAACGTAGCATTTTGCAGTAAAATAAACAGTGAAACAGTGTGAATTGTTCTCCGCAAATACACTTGATATTTTTACAATATTTTGTTTTCAACGCGTTTAGCTGAATACGAAAATGAACAGCAACAATCGATCTCGAATGATATATGAAAGAATACTGCAATTTTTTACATACATTTTGAAATGAAAGTTTTATCATTTGTTGTGTCACAAATTTTTCATTGAAATGTTCATGAAAACGAATCCATGAGGCTGATTCTAACAAGCTGCAAGCTTCTTTTACGGAAGTTTTAATACGTAATTCTATAGTATTATCAGTGTTGTGTGCACCTTGCTTAGCTGCTCTGTCTACTACTTCGTTGCCATGAAGACCAACGTGAGAAGGCACCCAACATAAACTGATATCTATACCTTTTGTCCTTAAACGATGTATAAGATGATTTGCCTCAGTAATTAAGTCAGGTCTTGTGTCTGTATTAAAAGACTTTAAGGCATATAATACAGATTTTGAATCAACAAAGAGAACTACTTTGAAAAATACAGGTTTAAGGTCTACTAAATAATTCAACGCTTGTATAATAGCGACTAATTCCGCTGTGAATATAGATATATTTGGCCCAATGAAAAATGACTTTTGTATTTTAAATTTTGGAACGTAAAACGCTGCTCCAGCAGATTTATTTTCTAAGACTGACCCATCGGTAAAAATATGAAGGTGGGTACGATATTTTTCATCGACGTGTTCTCTTGCTGTGCATATCGAAATGTTAATGTTTTCACATTTCTTAGCATCTGTATAATCAATGTCAAAAGTGGCTTTAAGCATTTCCCATGTAGGGATAGGCGTTGTGGATGGTGTCTCAGCTATTTCATCCAAATTTATGTCAGACTGTTTGACTAAGTCAGATACGTAAGTTGCAACAGTCATTTGTGATGAAATGTTGCTTGCTCGTTTTGGGAAGTCAACATCAGACCTTAGTTTAATTTCCTTGCTCACAAAATTGTCCATTTGTGAAGTAGTTCTGACTGCAAACTTTGCTGTCGCTAGCTCACGATAGTTGTTCAGAGACAGAGACAGAATTCCAGCAACTTTGTACGTTTCCAGATTTGAAGCATGGGCTGGTACACCTAGTGCAATTTTAAGACTTTTGCAGTCTAAACTTTGAATCTTCTTTAGTAAATATTTGGGTGCACTGAAGAACACTTCTTGTGCGTAAGATAATTTAGATCTTACAAGTGCTGTTGATAGATGGAGAAGTATGTTTGTATCCATTCCCCAGGGTAATCTGCTTATTATCTTTAAAAAAATTAAGGCTTTTCTTGCTTTTGTTAAAATATAATCAAAATGGACATTCCAGTTTAATTTCGATGTTATAAAGACTCCCAGAAATTTTACAACCTGTTTGTAATGGATCGCTTCACCATGCAGTCTGAAAGTAGGCAAGTTACTTAAAGTACCACCAGGATTAAAGAGCATCATGTTAGTTTTTTTCTGCTGACAACGACAGACCATTTTCTAACATGTAGTTTCCAAGACTATCAAGATCAGATTTATACAATTTCCTGATGTAATTCTGCGCTCTCTGGGGAGTTGTCTTTTTTAAAGTAATATTCATCCAGATGCATATATCATCAGCGTACTGTACCAAAACAACACGATTTGAGAGTACTTTAGGAAGATCATATATAAGGATATTAAATAAAATAGGTGCTATCACTGAACCTTGAGGAATTCTCATGTCAAGACAATGTGAAGAAGAATAACTTGTTCCCACTCTTGCCTGAATTGTTCTATTGACTAAATAGGACTTAATATAATTATACATATTGCCAGATAGACCAATAGATTTCAGCTTTTACAATAAACGTTTATGCCAAACTTGATCATATGCTTTTTTCACATCAAAAAAAGTTGCTAAAAGACTTTTTCTACGGGCAAATTGTTGTTTTATCTGAGTTGTAGGTTTAACCAGGTGCTCAACTGTGGATCTCCCTTTTCTGAAACCTGCCTGGTTTACCGGAATAACGTTATTTCTATCATAATAATGTATAAGTCTGTTTAAGACCAATCTTTCCATTAATTTGCTCGTATGGGACGTCAAAGCAATAGGTCTGTGACTGTTTTTATTGTTTTTAGGCTTTCCTGCTTTTAATATGGGTATAACAACAGACTTTTTGCCATACCTGTGGTACAGTTCCACTCACCCAGCATTTCTGAAAAATTTTATGTACGAAAATAATATAATTTTCTGGAAGATGCTTAATCATTTCATTTGAAACTGCATCGACACCTACCGAACTCCTTTTGTTGTGTAGAGACAAGATAGTGTTTTTTAGCTCTTCTAAGGTGATCGGAGAATTAAACCAGCGATCATTCTGAGGTATTGGATCAATGAAGATAGGGTTGTTGGCTGCCATTTCTCTGTAGTGTTTGCTGTTAGGGGACAACCCGTCTACTTTACTATTTTCAGCAAAGAGTTCTACAAAAGTTTCAGTGTGTGTGTGTGTGTGTGTGTGTGCGCGCGCGCGCGGTGTGTATGTGTGTGTGGTGTGTATGTGCGCACACGCGCGTGCGTGTTTGCGTGCGTGCATGAATGTGTGTACATGTACAGTGTATGTGCGTGAATGCGCACACGTGTGTGTGCATGATTTTTCCGCGGCTGGAATCCGCACGGAATGAATGCGACGGTGTCAGAACCATACAACCTTTGTGAAGCCATTTTAATTTCTACCAATGCTCCATTAATTGAACTAATAATGTACTGGAGAATACAACGAAAAGGAAAGTAGGCCACATTAGTGCGATCGAAAGCCTTGTCTGTTGCGTCAGTTGATTTGAAATGTTATGTATTTCATTTTCATCTTAAAGCTCAAATGGCAAACACTGCATGCTTGCGGGAAATTTAGAAATACAAGAGGATGACAAATTAAAAAAAAGGGGGTGGGGGGTGGGGGGGTGGGGGGCATACGCTGACAACAAAATTAATTGAAGACGTGGTTGTGAAACAGCCCAAGAAGCTGTAGACTCTTTAAGATTTTAATTCGAAAAGAACAGGGCTAAAAAGGGGACTAAGCGAACAAAATACAAGCAAAATAACAAAACACATGATGCTAGGATTATTTACAAGATGAAGAAAGCAGGAAGTGCTGGAAGGGATGATAACTTTTTCTGGCAAGTTAATTGATACAAGGACTCTGGAAACCTTAATATTTGATATGTTTTGAACGTGTTTTTAATATGTGCTTTTCACAACGTGTTTTTCATGTTTTAAAACAACCAGAATTTTTTTCATTTATGAAAGGTGTGTGGTGTGAATTACGTTTGAAGTTAAAAAACATTGTATCGTATTCAAGTAGAAAATAAAAAGTCGAACAAGTAAACAAATGAGAACTTTAGTACAAACAGGCTTGGTGTTGTTCTCTCTCTCTCTCTCTCTCTCTCTCTCTCTCTCTCTCTCTCTCTCTCTCTCTCTCTCTCTCTCACTGTGTGTGTGTGTGTGTGTGTGTGTGTGTGTGTGTGTGTGTGTGTGTGTGTGTGTGTGTGTGTGTGTGTGTGTGTGTGTGTGTTGTGTTTCAATGAAGCATAATTATCAGGCGTCAGAGCTGGAAATACAGCATATAAGAACAAATGAACAATAAGTAATTCATAAAAACACAATGAAGAAAGAAAAGTGTTGTTTTCCCCAATAGCCTTTACAGTCTTAGCAGCACCGTACTGAAGAAAACTCAGTCTTCAAAAGGTGCTAGTTTGTGGATGTTGGGGAGTAAACAGTAAACAAACAAATCAATCAATCAATCAATCAATCTGTCGATACAGAACATTTAGATTTAGCGCCGCTGCACCTTTCAACTCAATACAACCATAGAGCCGGTGCTGAAAACTAATGATGAACATCACATACTCTCAAGACCTCTTTCTCCTCTCGTTGTCAGAAACTCCTACTCTTTCATTTCCCCTTGACAGCGTCTTGATTGAGAAGTCTGCGCTGTCGGAAATGAAGCAGAAAATGACCACGGTGGAAAGATGCTGACACGAGCATGCAGAATATGCAAGCAAGGAGGGTGGTGCAAAACTTCCGATTGATCCACAAGCTTCAGTTAGGCCAAACCTGGAACAGACAGAGGTAAGGGGCGGTGTGGGAGTTGGATGATGAGTGTGAACGAGTTCGCAGAAAGGAGGGAGGTGGCGGATGAGGATTTCAATCACGAAAATGGGCTTCTGGAAGCATTTAGTGCAAGAAGAAATAGAAAAGAATAGTAGTACGTTCCAATTAGGAAAAGAAAAAAGAGGAAAAATGTCTCATTAAAAGGCACATCATCAAACGAAACTTTGCCTTGATCTGCATTCTCTTCCATTTTTTTCTGATTCAAGCCTTTCGTATCTTTGGGAAAAAAAGAAAACGAAACAAACAAAGAAATAAACAAACAAATATAGAAAGAAAGAAAAAGAAAACATATGAAAACGTACGAAATATGAAGATAAGTAGGAAGCTTTGGGGACGAATCCAAAAAGCTTCCTCTTTTTTCTAGCAATATTACGTACTTTTAGAGACCTTCAAAAGAGATGTATCCATTCAAATATAGCTGTTTTTGCAAGGTGTCCCAAAAGGGTAACAATTTAACAGACATATGGAACAGTTTTGCTTTCAGAGAAAGTACAGTCAGTAACTGATATAGCAAGCAAAAGAGGGAAACAAAGAAAGTGAGAAAGTTGTGAAAGATAGAAAACAAAACGCGCGCGCGCATACACAGAGAGAGAGACAGAGACAGGCAGAGAGGATTGAGAGAGAGAAAGAGAGAGAGAGACAGACAGACAGACAGAGAGGATTGAGAGGGAGAGAGAGAGAGAGAGAGAGAGAGGAGAGAGAGAGAGCGAGACAGAGAGATAGAGAGACAGAAACAGAGAGACAGAAAGACAGAAACAGAGAGAGACACAGACAGACAGACAGACAGACAGAGATCAAAGAGAGGAATGGAAATAAGAAGACCGCACTGTTCATGACAATTTAGCATGACAGTAATTGATACAATTCACTCTTTCTTGAGAACGAATTCACAGTTCTGGGTGAACCGAGAGATGAGAGAAACACAATGCGCATAAGAAGAGAGAAAGGAAAGAGCAAGAGAGAGCAAGTACAGGACTCTGTGGGACAGATAGCGGAAATGGAGTGGGTGGATCCGTGCGACGGGATCTGCTCAACCAAAAAATCACAGAAGCAAACGGGGGACAGCGGCATTGGTTGGAAGGGCCGTTGGAACGTTTCTGCTGCGGCAATAGTTAATAATAATTCATTGTGTTGAGACGGTGGGGTACGATTGAAAGATGATAGTAGTGCAAAACGTCTATTGTGCCAATAGTGCAACAAGTTCCGGCGTTGACGATGGATTCGATTGCACTGTGTGGATGTATCCACTGGATAAGGGTTGGGCATATTGTGTTTGTAGTAGGAGTGTCGACTGTGTATCTTATGTACTTTCCAGTCAACGTGGTGTCTGTAAACATGCTCATCTGCTGAATGGAGTGAGCTGAGTTGTTTAAGCAGTGCATATTTATCCATTTACTGGTGCATGTGATTAGTGCTTTTCTCTGACCGAGAGTGGGGATATGAGGGATAGTTGAGCTTTGATGGAGCTCTCAATAAGTCAGTCCACTAATGGGGAAAGTATGCGTAAACAGACGGATGGATCTACAAGAAATGTCCTCCATCTCGACAAAGTAGGACCTGCTGCATCTTGAACAATAAATCTCTTCGCTTTTGTCAACATTTGGCTTCGCTTTTGTTAATACTTGGCATGTTCAGGAAGGAATATGTACTGAGGGTGCGCAATTAATCTTTACGTCAGGATTAGACCTGTGAGCTCTGACAAAAGTATTGTTCCGTGGATCGAGTTAGGTTTGATGTTATGTTGCGATGGGACAGTCAAAATGAGTGGAGAGAGATAATAATGCCACTAAATGTGTGCAGATAAGACAGGACACAAAAGATAAACAACATAAAGTGTTGGCCCATTGCCCATCCTTACCCCCACCCCATCCTACCTAGAGCACTCTACCCTGTACCTTACTCATTTTCTTAACCTTATTTTGGAAAATGAAGAATGATTCAACACCATCTAGTCAGAAGATATTCACTTCGCAAAAGTCATGGATTGTAGTTGTTTGTAAGCTGCAAATGCACAAATACACACATGCTTGAATAGGACAATGTCTAAAATGTAAACCTTAAGTTTTGTGTATGTATTTTATTCAGTTTGGAATGTGAGGTGCGTAACTCAGCATCGGTATCAATGGGAATGTAAGTGCAAGAATATCAGAGATTTCTGTTTTTCCCCGAATGTAAACACCTGTTTTGCGCTTGTATTTGATTTATGCATCAAGATTAAGCGCCTTATAAACATAATCATCATCATCATCATAATTATAGTTGTATTTGTGACATGAATTTGTCATTCATGTTCCATATGTGTCACTAGGATTTACCATTCTGAATGTAGAGGGATCATTTCGAAGATATATTTTTCCCCAATACTTTTATCGATCCTATTTTTGTGTGTGTGTGTGTGTGTGTGTGTGTGTGTGTGTGTGTGTGTGTGTGTGTGTGTGTGTGTGTGTGTGTGTGTGTGTGTGTGTGTGTGTGTGTGTGTGAGAGAGAGAGAGAGAGAGAGAGAAAATGTGTGTATGTGTGTATTTGTGAGTGTGTGTGTGCGCGCGCGCGCACGTGTGCTGTGCGTGTAGTAGTAGCAGTAGTAGTAGTAACAGCAGCAGCAGTAGTAGTAATAGTGGCGGTGGTAGTAGTAGTAGTAGCAGTAGTAGCAATACTAGTAGTAGTAGTAGTAGTAGTAGCAGCAGCAGCAGTAGCAGCACCACCACCACCACCAGCAGTGGTAGTAGTAGTGGGTAGTAGTAGAGCTATCTAAGAAGGTATCTAAAACATGAATTCATCTTTAATCCCACCACAAAAAGTGTGTATTTTCTATCAGGTACTAGTAGTAGTTGTTGTAGAGCAAAATTGTGACTCATTCTGACAAAAGGCACAATAAGTCTCAGTTTGGGCATTTTTAGGTTTTGATTTCACTATAAAGTTTAGAATCTCAGCTTTCAAATGGTACTAAAGCTGAGTTTTAGGCTACAAAATAAAAAACGTTATGGGCTTTCAAAGATGAGAGGGGTCAAGTCAGTCATTTTGAGAAAAAAACTGTTGAAGAGAATAGGCCTGAATTGAAAAGGTATTGTCAGAAACACCTTAGCAACAAGCATTAAATATCAACCAAATCAGTTGAAATGCCATACTTCCCTAGTTTACATAATTGTTCATCCATCCAAAACAACAAAAAGAAAAATAAATTTAAGAAAAGCGTACTTTAATCACCAAAATGTTACGGAACTTGTGAATATTTTGAAAGGAGAAGAAAACATTAAAATACAAAAAATTATACTTATCGATGGTATAAAAGTGATTATAAAGCATGAAAATGCAGAAAACTCAAAATCGACTTATCGTCCCTGTTCAGAGTTTTCAGCCCACAGGAGCAGAAGGCCTCACCCGACTTATTGTACTTTTTGTCAGAGCGCGTCACAATTAAGAAAGTTATCGAAGAAATGAACTCATCTTTTAATCACACTACAAAATGTGTGTATGTTTTCTATCCAGCAGGACTGTTTGTTCATCTCCTTTTGTTCTGTAGATCACGAACACTCACACTACAATGCACGTCGATAAATATACTGTATAACAGATAATCGTAGATCCTTTTGATATCCTGAGATTCAGTGTTCTTCCCTTCAATGACAAACTCAGTAAGGAAAATCAACTACCGTATAGAAATCCCAAACAAATATGACCGGCTGCGTTCAAGTAAACAGGAACCAGTTAAGCACAAAATAAAATCGGAATGCATATCTAACACAACAAGACAAGACAGACGCAAAGTTTTGGGCAACTTGCTGTTTATCACGCTTAAATATAAGACAACAGAGAACAAACAACAAACAAACAAACAAAAAAATGAGCGAAATCAACAAAGCTTTCCCGATTTCTCGTAGAGCAGCAGAAAAGGATTTTGTATTTGTTCTGTGTTGTTCGTTATTTGTTCCATGACAAACACCAGTCCGCAAAAGATATGCGTCTGTCTTGTCGTATAAATATACGTTCTGATTGTATTTTTATGGTTTTCTGGTTCCAATTGCCCAGAGATTTTGCAAGGAAGACAATTGGTTTTTGCCGCTGGGAATATGCAACCCAAAATAGGGAATGATGGAGTCATGAGATAAGGGAAAAACAAAAAAACAAATTTTTGACAGAGTATTTCAATCTCCAATCATTCGCTTCTTCCACACCCTTTCACTTGGTTTCCTCTTGACGGAAAATCCACTGAAGCTCGACGCTTGAAAGCTTAACCCTGGAGGGATCTGGGGTGTCACCTAAAAGAAATACTGGAAGGAAAAATAAATCTGTTTCACAAAATGAAATAACATGGTTAAGCCAAACAAACATCTATTCCATGGTGATTAGAGTTACTGAGTGAACTCAAAAACTACAACTTTTTTTCCCGTTATACAGTAAGGGGGGGGGGGGGGGAAGTTTGGCTCACTTCTGGGTTAAAAAAAAAGTCAGCGTCACCCTGAGCATAGACCATATTCATTACAAACATACAAACAAAATACAAACATATGAATGAGATTTTTCATGTACATTAAATCATCTGACATTGCGCATACTTACGATTTGCTGGGAAATAAATAGTAGGTATGAAGAAGTAAAGAAAAAAAGAAAGAAAGAATAGTAGTTCCATATTCTACGTACAACTGTGGTACAACAAGAAGAGAAACAGAAGAAAGCACCTGTAGTCTGATCCTGCGTAGGAGGAATTCATTCTGGTACGTTCTGACGCGTATAAGAGACTTTAGATTGTGACAGTGGTGTTGGAAGTGTTGAGGGAGTATCAAAAGGCTTTCACTGAGCGGGATAGGAGAGTAGGGCTTTTTCGATGAAAAGATGCTGCCACTGGCAGGCAGATGGAGACAAACAGTACCATTCCACGTTGTGGAAATAGCTTTAAAGACTTCATTGGTGCGCATAATGTATGCATGCCATTTACAAACGGATAACGCTGTGGCAAATCTCATATGAAATCATCCGTGCTCACATTGCTGCCTTGAACAAAGTAACATGAACGGAACTAAATTCACCAGAGAAATCGCTGACATATATGTATATATATACAGATACAGAAAGAGACAGAGAGAGAGAGAGAGAAAATATATATATATATATATATATATATATATATATATATATATATATATATATACATGGGGAGTACATGGGTTAGTGAGTGTTTTGTGCGCACGTTTGTGCGTATACACATACATCAATGTCTAAGTACATAATCTATTTATTCTCTCTCTCTCTGTCTCTCTCTCTCTAATATATATATATATAATATAATATATATTTTAATATAATGTATATATCTATACACACACATGTGTATATATATATATATATCTCTCTCTGTGTGTGTGTGTGTGTGTGTGTGGTGTGTGTGTGTGTGTGTGTGTGTTGTGTGTGTGTGTGTGTGTGTGTGTGTGTGTGTGTGTGTGTGTGTGTGTGTGTTTTCTTTGCTGTCCATGGAACTCTTAATTTTCTTTCTGGAAATCACATTTCAGCTGCATCACTCTAATTCTGGCTTTGCTTGTTGATTGTCCAGGCCTCGCATCGTACATCAGTATTATCACTGAAGAAGTCTCTTCTTGATGTAAAATAATAGGCATTTGATGGTAAGAACGCTTTTCATTTGCTTGAATGCTGTTTTAGCAAGGCCAATTCTGTGGATGTTTTTGATGTCTGTTTAATTATGTTTATATATCTACCTACCTACCTACCTACCTACCTACCGACTACCGACCTACCTACCTACCTACCTATCTATCTATCTATCTATCTATCTATCTATCTACCTATCTATCTATCTATCTATCTATCTATCTGTATGTCTATCTACATGTTTATCTATCTATGTCCGATGTTAGTGGAATCGTACACTCTGTTCAAAACTTAGTTTCATATATATATATATATATATATATATATATATATATATATATATATATATACATGTATATAGATATACAAATGAATATAGATACACAGATAGATAGATAGATAGATAAACATATAAACATATAAACACATATCAAACAGACATTAAAAACATCCAGCAGAATTGGCCAAGCTTAAACAGCATTCATGCAAATGAAAAGCGTTCTTACCATCGAATGCCTATCACTTCACATGAGGAAAAGACTTCTTCAGTGATAATACTGTTGTACGATGCAAGGCCTGGACAATCAACAAGCAAAACCAGAATAAGAGTGAGGCAGCTGAAATGAAATTTCCAGAAAGAAAATTAAGAGTTCCATGGACAGCAAAGAAAACAAACGAGACAGTATTGAAGGAAGCAAACACAAAAAGACAATTATTGAAGAAGATTAGGAAAATGCCTGCAACAGTTTATAGGACATTTTATGAGGCAAGAGAAATTTGAGCACCTTGTCAAAACAGGACAGCTAGAGAGGAAAAAGAGCTCCAGGTAGGCCTAGAGAGAAAATATTTGCCAGTTTTGCAGGGTGGATGGGGACAAAAAAGGAAGACCATACTTGCAGCGATAAAAGATTCGTGTGGTGGTCCATAATCGCCAGCGCCATACGGCATGGCGTATGATGACGATGATGATGATATTAAACACGAAAGTCCACTGAAATACCTAACAGGTCATATGTCTCGTGATGTCCATTTCAGCTTGTCCATAAGCGCCTACTCAAACCCCAACCACCGACAATTACTGCTTAAACAAGCCCTCATTCCAGTCCATTTACTGATAAACAAGACATTTCCTGGCTTGATCTGAAATGTCTCATCTTTATTAACAAAACAAAAAGACAACAAACTGCGGTGTACGCGGTGACTGTCGTTATTCATGTCATCGATTGACGGTATCAAGTATTCCTGTTTGCACCTGACATGCGTGGGTCGGGAGAAAAAGGAGGTCATTATGACTTTTATTGCTACAGATACTTCTGTGTGTCTTGCATGAAGAATGTCGCTACTGGATAAAACTTTTTCAATAAAATAAGCGAATGAGAAGAGACAAAATGTGAGGCAAGCACACAGACAGGGAAGCTAGACAGGTAGACAGACTGATAGCCAAAGAGATGACATGCAGACAGATAGACGGCGACAGATGCATAAAAACAAAAAAAATAAAGTAAGGACAGTATGTAGAACACATGAACAAAACAAAGCAAAACAAAGAGAGATCTCACAGATTCAATGACATAAAGAGAGAGAGAGGGGGGGGGCGGAGGGAGAGAGAAAGAGAGAGAGAACGTGTGTGTGTGTGTGTGTGTGTGGTGTGTTGTGTGTGTGTGTGTGTGTGTGTGTGTGTGTGTGTGTGTGTGTGTGTGTGTGGTGTGGGGGTTGTGTGTGTTTCTTGGCTTCCTGTATGAAATATCAGTTTCAATTTCAAATTAAATTGTTGTAAAACCGATGCGATCATTTTGCAATTTCCAATTCGGCCATTGCATTTTAAACAGCCAGAAGAAAATATTTTTCGAGTTTTATTCATAAATGTGGCTGTTTTAACCCATTCCAGGTGGAGTCATGTATTTCGATATGTGAGCACAGACTTTTACATTAAGTTGACACAATTTGCTTCATGATGACTGTGTGTGTGTGTGTGTGTGTGTGTGTGTGTGTGTGTGTGTGTGTGTGTGTGTGTGTGTGTGTGTGTGTGTGTGTGTGTGTGTGTGTGTGTGTGTGTGTGTGTGTGTGTGTTGTGTAAACAGATATCAAGACCACCACAACCGCAAGAAATGAACAATATCTTATTCATTTTCTTTTTGTTTTCGAAAAGATGTTTTAAGCAGCCTCCCTTTTTAGACAAGGTTTGACATCCTTTATTTAGCTATGAATTTTAAAAAGTGGTTCACGTGACAATAAAATTATTCGGGTTTTCAGTTTTTCTCTGCCCTGAAACATGTAACCCGATTCAGTAACATTTGTCAAAACATAAAACTATATCCATTCATTTTTACGTTTTTAGAATGTCTTCTCTTTCATTCTGCAGGAAACACGAACATGTATGTAATCATCGGTGATTTGTGACTGTGAAAACAACGCAAAACCATTCCATCCACATTTACACATTCGAGTACTCTCGATGAAACGAATTACTACCCTGATTTTTGACATAATACATTTAACCTAAATCAAGTGACTGCCACCGTTCAAGCAAATACGAACCAGAAATACACAAACATGGAATCAGAACGCGTGTATGATATAAGAAAACAAGACAGGGGGCAAATTTTCGGCCAGCTGTCCTTTGCCAAGCGTATGTATAAAACAAAAACCTGGGGGGGGAAGCAATAGACGGCTTCCGTTTGTGGTGTTGAGCAGAAGAAAATGGCATATATGAATCCAAATCAGAAAGTCATCTATTCTTTTTTCCTTAA
>JAPXFY010000012.1:64249971-64252471 GCA_030674185.1 Monoplex corrugatus
AACAAAAACTAGCTGTAAGACAGGTCCAGTGGAATGTACTGGTACTATCTTTGGGTAATAAAGTGTTTTGAAGTCTGAAACTTGTTGTTGTTGTTGTTGTTGTGGTGGTGGTGGTGGTGGTGGTGGTGGTGGTGGTGGTGGTGGTGGTGGTGCTTGTGGTGCTGCTGCTGCCGCCGCCGCTGCTGCTACTGCTGCTATTGGTGCTGGTTGTGGCGGTAGCGACTGTGATCAAAAATCGTCTTTAATACCACCACTACCACCATTATTTTCTTGTATGTTTGTTCACTAAGAGAGTAGTGTTAAAATCTCTCCCTCCCTCCCTCCCTCCCTCATCTTTTTGTAACTTTCCGTGAATGTGTGGGTGGGAGTAGGAATTAGCGTTATTCAAAGTATTTAGCAGTTACTTGCTTGTAATGGATTTTATTTTTCTTGTATGAATTATTAATCGTAAAAAGCTGACACGTTCTTATATACAACATACATGTACACATACGTACGTACGTACATACATACATATATACATACATACATACATACATACATACATACATACATACATACAGACATACATACATACACACATACATGCATACATACATACATACATACATACATGTTACATACATACACACACATACATACATACATACATACATACAATCATACAATCATACATACATACATACATACATACATACATACATACATACATACATACGTACATACATACATACATATATTGTTTTATAACATCCTGGGTGCTGGTGCACATGTTTCTAGTTTCTGGAAGCTTTCTATATGATAAAATTATTTCTTTTTTATTGGCGGCCGTGCAGGCGGCCCAATAGAGGATGAAGGCCCGGAGTACGGCAAAGGAGGGCTCTTTCGTTCTTTCTTGATCCGGTGGCTGTGCTGAACCTGGCTGGTGTGCATGGTGTGACTAATTCCGTGGTTTGTCATCTTCCCACTTTGCCAATCGGCTTACTTCCCCTTCCCATCCCCCCCTTCTCTCTCTCTCTCTCTCTCTCTCTCTCTCTCTCTCTCTCTCTCCTCTCTCTCTCTCTCTCTCTCTCTCTCTTGTTTTTTTTTTCTACCGCCATGTCGCTTCGAGACTTGAGAGATGATTGTTTGGCCGGTGGTGAGGCACTGTTGCTCTGGTTCCCGTCCAATACCCTCGTGTGTTTCTTACTAACTTTGTTAACGTACACATCTCGGAATAACACTCAAAGTTTAACTTGGACAAATCTTCTAGGAGACTGAAACGCGTTGTGCACCTGTTTTCGCACAAGCGCACTGAGTTTGTCTGAATAGTCTATGAAGCGAAATCGCTGGAACTGTTTCAAAGACCTCGGGTCCACTTTAATGATCGCATTTGAACACGGATATGACCGATGATAGACGATAAAGAAGGGACGCCAAATGACGGCTCTGACATTTCGGATAGGGAGGGGAAGGAGTGAAAGAGATATCAGAAAATACATCTAGTTTTTCCTGTACGGTTCGAAAAGTGCAAAGTGATGAATTTAAAGGAAAAAAGTGGGAGGGAGGGAGGTGACAAGTCACGAAGAGGACATTAACAAGAAAAAGATCTGTCTGACGGCAATAAAGACAAAATCGCAAGAGATAAGAGACGTGTTATGCCGGAATTTGCAGGTGGTTCTGCCTCTTCCCATTCCCCCTCTCTCTCCCCTCCCCTCTCTCTCTCTCTCTCTTTATCATGCGTGCACACACACACACACACAAGCACACAGACACGAACACATACACGCACACCCACACAGACACACAAACTCCTCATACAGAGAAAGAGGGAGAGGGACGGGAGAGACAGACAGACAGACATACAAACAGGCAGACAAACTCAGTCACATCTACGAACACAACACGGCACAGAGAGAGAGAGAGAGAAAGAGACAGACAGACAGACAGAGAAATAGAGGCAGAGAGACAGAGACAGGCACAGAGAGAGACGGGGAAGTTGTTAACTTTTTTTTTATTACACACAGCCATGCTTATACAAATCTCTCTCTCTCTCTCTCTCTCTGTTGCTTGCTTGCTTGCTTGCGTGCTTGCTTGCTTCTTTCTTTCTTTCTTTCCTTCTTTCTTTCTGTCTGTCTGTCTGTCTGTCTTACTTTTTTTTCTTTGTGTTCGTTTTCAACCAGAAACTTGCGATAAACATACAGTATTACAACGATGTATAACTGTTTTCAAGAAACTTTGGCGTTCATATTTCCGAATTTGAAATGAGTTTTGGCATATTTTCTGATTCACTGTCGTATTGGAAATCTATATAGCATGACATGCACTACAAATAACTTCCAATGCACACAACAGTCTGATAGATAAGTAGGCAAACGGATCAAACAGAGCATTTCTAAACACAAAAAGAAGACCATTAACACAGCTCAAATAAAACTACCGATTCAGGGAGATTTTAACCATGGCAGTGTAATGTTTCATCTGAAATATTTCAATTTTGGTGAAACTTTGCGCAAAACTG
>JAPXFY010000012.1:64257471-64262471 GCA_030674185.1 Monoplex corrugatus
TGTGTGTGTGTGTGTGTGTGTGTGTGTGTGTGTGTGTGTGTGTGTGTGTGTGTGTGTGTGTGTGTGTGTGTGTGTGAGTGAGTGTGCGCATGCGTGCGTGCGTGTGTCTGTCTGTCTGCCTGCCTGCTTGTCTGCGCGCGCGCGCGCGCGCGTGTGGTGTGTGTGTGTGTGTGTGTGTGTGTGTGTGTGTGTGTTTTGTGTGTGTGGTGTGTGTGTGTGTTGTGTGTGTGTGTGTGTCTGTCTGTCTGTGCATTAGATAGCAAAGCCAGTTTAGTTTACCTGACGCATCAACGCGCAGGTAATTGGAACTGAAGTGAAACTAATACCTGTTCCGTCTTGATCTTTCCCAAGTCCCCAGCGATCTCCTGATCATATTAGTCTTCTTCTGTTTGGGTCGACTGACTATTATTGTTGCGGTGGTCACTGATGTTGTGATAATTAACGTGTATGTGTTATAGCTCTACTCTCCCTCTTCACCCCTTTTTGTTGTTGTTGTTGTTCTTGTCTTTCTCCTCTTCGTCTCCCTGTTTTTTTGTGTGTTTTTGTTTTGTTTTTGGTTTTGTTGTTGTTGTTGTTTTCCTTTTCTCATATTTTCAAGCAATTTGGTTCAAGGGTTGTATGTCAAAGAGGCTGAGTGTACCCTACCTTTTTCTCTGTTCAACATCCTCTGTGCGTGTGCGTGTGCGTGTGTGTGCTCTACCTTTTTTTTTCAACATCCTCTGCGCGCGCGCGCGTGCGTGTGTGTGTGTGTGTGTGTGTGTGTGTGTGTGTGTGTGTGTGTGTGTGTGTGTGTGTGTGCGTGCGTGTGTGCGTGCGTGTGCGGGCGTGTGTGTGTGTGTGTGTGTGTTTACGCGCGCGCGCGCGCGTGTGAAACAGACAGAGAGACAGACAGACAGACAGACAGACAGAGTGAGTGAGTGAGTGAGTGTGAGTGTGTGCGTGCGTGTGTGCGTGCGTGCGCGCGTGTGTGTGTGTATGCGCGTGCGCGCACACGTGCGTGTGTGTGAGTGATTCTTTATTTTCTTTCTTTCTTTCTTTCTTTCTTTCTATATTTATTGCATATTAGCAAATGTGGAACGTTGCATCTAGAGTATCGGGGCACAGATATTTCAAACTGAACCGAAACTCCTCCCTACCTACTCCATCTCCCGCACCGCCCGCCCTCCTCCTTTTTTCTTTTTTCCCCCTTTCCTTCTTGATTAGCACTACTACTGTTTTTAGGGACTCTGTTACAATCAAATGTGCCAGCAATCAAGTCCCTCCAGCCAACGCGTTGGGTTTATACTTACAGCATTTGTCGTGATTATTTCGGGTGCTCTTCCATCACTCAGCATGCGCAGCCATTAGTGCATGTGAGCTTTCACGAGCGCCAAAACGTGATCTTGAGAACACTGAAACTGACACTCCTCCTTCTTGTTCTTGTGTCATGTTCTTTGATGTCGTTATTTAACTCTCTCTCTCTCTCTCTCTCTCTCTCTCTCTCTCTCCTCTCACCACACACACACACACACACACACACACACACACACACACACACACACACACACACACACACACACACACATCTGTTTCGCAGTTGCTACCAGGATCTGACACGCACAGCATTAAGGCGCCATGCTGTCTATTGTAAGTGACTTGTACATTGTTAAAATAATTTGCTAAAACTATTTTTGAAACTCTAATGTAGAGGCACAGCCTATTGCACAATATCGTGCTGAATTATGGGGTCTCGGTAAGGCAGCCATATATGATGAAAAATTATATTTATATGGCCTTTAGAAAGTTTGGGGTGTTCACATCAAAACTCATATAGCCCTAGTCTATGAAGACAGAGGACGCTATCCCATTTTTATAAACTTATATGAACGTCGCATAAGCTATTGGTCAAGAAGTTTACACACAGATAAAAATAGGTTGCCTTTAAAAGTATATAAGATGTTGATGGAATTAGAAACAGGATTAAAGTGATATGGGTATCAGGTGTTCGTAACTTACTGTTTTAAAAACGGTTTTGAACGTGTGGATGTGAATGAAGGAGTTAAAAATATAAATATAAAAAGATAAAGAAAAAAGTAGGAGGAATTACAGCACAGGTTAACTGCTTGTAGGTGGCAAAATTGAATGACCATATGCAGTGTAGTCACCGATTTTTTTTTCTACAGCACATTGAAATAACTTTGAAGTGGTCAAATTATTACAAACTGACATGCTAAGAACAGTATGACAATGTCTGCTAGATTTGGAATAACTAACACTGCAACGCATCGTGATTGATACAAGTATGTTTCAGAAAACGCAATCGTTAGTCCATTATATACTTATAATTATTATTAATCTGTTGTTCTGCTTTCTCTGATATCCGATAAAAATGTACTCCTCGTAAGTTTTCTGAAAGTTGCTGTTGTTGTTGTTGGTGGTGGTGGTGGTGGTGGTGGTGGTGGTGCCAATCCAAACAACGAAAAATTTGTATAAGTAGTTGTATACAGCTTTTCAATCGGAAGCTTGTATACTGTTCTCATCAAATTATGATTATGTTTGATGTTAAATGTACTTTTCTTTATGATTCTATACACGTGTGCAAATAATTTAATGCCGTTTATGTGCTGCTATTCCATATTCAGTGTTGTACTATGTCTCACTATCCGGGGAATTCAGTGTTGTACAATGTCTCACCATCAGGGGCGTTGTAGAGGTACACATGGCTATATCAAGCTAAAGGTCAGAAAAAGTGCCAACCAGTACTTTGTTCCCCCCCCCCCCCCCCTTTATTTTTTTCTTCCTCCAACTCTGCCGCAGTCCCTCAAGACAGAGTACTACATGGAAAGGTAATTCTTTGACCTCTATCCACCTTGGACAATTTCAAATGCCAAAAGTACGGCCATGTGACAGACTGGTGTCCTGAGACGGTAGTGTTTAGAACGTGCTCAAAGGTAGTTCATGACGGATCGTGCGATGATAGAACGGTGCTCTGATTAATTGTAGGCACAATCAAATAATCTGCCTTCCTTCTGACGGAATTGGTACACACGGAAACTAGAACCAGAGTTTCAAAACGTCAAAACAGAAGAAAGATTCCCTTCTTTGAGGCAAAAAAATCGTACCTTCCGCATATAAAATCCAAAGCAGCAGACGTAATAAAAGCTCATACGGTTTCAACATCCTGTAAAATATTTTGTCATGCTTCAAGGAAAACTTCTCAACAATGCAAAACTATGTATAAAACTCTTTCCATCCTAGGCTGTCCAGCAATCTAGGCCTTCCACTGTTACGAAGCCAAGTAAACCAACCCTTCTGCCTCGACCCTACAAGAGCAGAGCCCGCGCGGACAGGGGAGGGGACGGAAAGGCTCAAAGGTGACGATGGCGGAGATGAAAAGAAAATCCCTGCCGATTCCGAAAGAGTCTAGGCCGTCTCTACCTGCTGGTGGATCTGCTGGTAAGACTGGAGAGCGTCCTATGAAAGCGGAACGAAAATTTTTTTTTAAGTCAGTTTGTATCCATTAAAATTGAAGATGATGATACGGGATGGACTGACATGTCTGCTGATGATCCGTTTATTCATTCATAACATTATCTTAACGGAACATCAGAGGTCTAACTTCGAATTTTGGGGAGTTCCAGCTGCTTTGTAAAGACCTGAAATATGCCATGTTCACTGTGCAGAAAACCTTAAGAACAGATGGCAAAATCTTTTCCTTCACAGGATTTGATATTCTGTAAAAACCGGCAGAACCCAAGGAAAAAGAGCAACAGGAAGTAGGCCTATCTCTTTGCTCCTCCACACATTTCTCATGTATAATGTTGTTCCTCATTACACTTACAGGCAATGGCAGAGACAGTCAGTTTACAGAAATTCACAACTGTTTGCTCCCTTTGCTTGTCTCCGTCTCTCCCTGAAGAAGAAAGAAATAGTTGATCTCACTGAGGAACTTCCACGATCTTTTGTACTATCAGACAACTTTGATGGCCATTCCCCGCTTTGAGGTAGCGCTGACACTTCAGCCAGGTCTTCTAATGGAAAATTTCTTCGTTGGGTTATGGCTAACTGACAAATCTCCAACCTGTGTTCACCTGCTAATGGTACATTTTCCTCTTTAGATCTATCAGTGTGTGATGCATCACTGGTCTTGGACTATACCTGGAGAATTCTTGACGGAATTGATCATTTTCGTATTGTCTTGATAATTACAAATACAGAAAGTCAGTCCTTACCAGGGCACCTTAACTTTAATAAAACCAGCTGGGACCTCTTCTCAGTGAACATCCGTAATGAATTAGAGGAAGACAAAATTCGGCAAAGTGACAATCCAGCAAACGCATCATCCTCAACTGCGTTTAAAACACCAATCCTTCATTACCAATCAAACCTCAAATGCCTAAAAACACCCTGGCTAAAACTAAATGCAATTACAGTAAAAGAGCACGTAAGGAAGCTCCACATACCATCAGCGGACAGCATTCGAGCCCACCAAAAATTCAAAGCAAAATCAAGACACACTTTAAACTAGTACACAGCAGTCTTGCAGAGATTTATGCTCCAGGCTGACGTTTAAAACTCCAAAGAAAAAACAGTGGAAAATCATCACAAAATTAAAGGGAAAATCGCTGGTACCTCTGTCAACCACCTCAACCTGTAAGATTCCATTCGACTACACACACATACACAGCACTCACTTAAACCACACACACGCGCGCGCGCACACACACACACGCACAGGCATTCAAATAGTTTGAGTCGTTGACAATGAAAACAAGTGACTGGTTTTGGTGACAAGGCCATTACATACATCCATACATACATGTACATACACTCCCGCGCGCTGCATTTTGACCAGACTCTTTTCCCTTTTTGTGATTTCAGAAGACAATGGGAAAATGTGACTGGTTTTGGTGACAAGGCAATTACTGACACAGACATCACATCCGAAAGGAAATTGGGTGACTCGAGTACATTGTTCGCTGCTCTGTGTGTGTACGTGCGTGGGGGCGACTATTACTTCA
>JAPXFY010000012.1:64264971-64269971 GCA_030674185.1 Monoplex corrugatus
GTTTTTTTCTGAAATGTCAACCCAAGTGATTCGATTATTATTTTTCCTCCTTGTGTGCTTGGTGATGGTTTTAGACAGACAGGTAGATAGATAGATAGATAGATAGATAGATAGATAGATGATAGATAGATAGATATAGATAGATAGATAGATAGACAGATAGACAGACAGATAGATAGATAGATAGATAGATAGATAGATAGATAGATAGATAAACTCTCTCATAGTGTTTGTATGCGTGCGTGTACATATGTGTGAAAGACAGCAAAAGAGAGATGGAAGAGGGAAATGTGTGAGAGAGGCATGTATCTGACGAGAAGGGACGGATGGGTGGGAAGACAAAGAGATAAGAAGATTACCAAAAAAAAAGTTCAACTCTCTTGAACCCGATCAGTCTAAATTAAACTTACTTTCGGATTTTCCTGCCCAATCATGTCGTCTGAATTCTTGAAGGAATCTATAACACCATGATCATCATCCCCATTATCATGACATCATCAATCATTACATTCTGTGACCTGTCATCTTGATTAATGCTGACCCCTGTTTCAGTTTCCTTTACCATTTCCAAGCCTTAGGTAAATCCAGGTTTTGTGTGGTCTTGGGTATCACTAATTCATCGGGGATGCTGTTGAAGGGCCATGGTGGTAGTCTCCTGACTGGGGATTTCTCACTGGGTCTGGCTCCATGACCAAATGATTACTGTCGTTAATAGGAGGCTTAATGGGCAGTGTCCTCAGTAAGTTGGATCAGAACAGACCACCACTAACTCCACCGAAATGATATAGCAGCAGTGCACTCTCCTCTAATACTTAGTAATAGATGGCCCCAGTACGATTGACATAGCTGGCTCCCATAGGCATTCTGGCAACAGGATTTTGAATGACCATGGGGTTAGTAGTGTGCTGACGAACCGGAATGACTGGTATGAGATCAACGTCACAGGAGTGGCCCCGAAGAAGGGACAAGCAAATCCCAAGTTTTCTACTGAAAAGAAGAGGGTCGATGGCAAACACACATCTGGACTATCATGACGACTGTGTTGTCATCATCATCATCATCATCATCATCGTCGTCGTCGTCGTCGTCATCATCATCATTATCATCATCATCATCGCTGCCACCACTGTCATTTTTGTTTTAAAGACGAATCGACTGCTCAGAGCTATATCAGGGCCTTATAATCTCAAACAAAACGCGCGCGCTCGCGCACACACACACACACACACACACACACACACACACACACACACACACACACACACACACACACACACACACACACAACTAGACACATCAATCACCTTAGAAAAAAGAACACCTGGAAAAGAAAGCTGAGTACACATATCACTGCGATCACATAGAGAATTAGGGATATGCCGCTTTCGTTGGCCATTCTGCCGAATTCATCACCAATGGGATAGGGAATACAAACCTGAACACAAATGCATAAATACTACTAAATACACAACAATGTACGTAAAACTGGCCCATAATACCTGAAATTTCTTGTAAGTAGGTCACATTTCCTTAGAGCTAAAGATACAATGAATAATGATATGCGTAATTAATAATGAATTCGAACAGACAGAAAGTATGTATGGCTTTACGGAAAACAAAAGTGAATAAACCGCCCGGGCAGAAAGTGATAAAGAAAGAGATGACAGAAATCAAAGGAGCTAGATAAAAAGAAATTTCTTGCACAGATTTTGCAGAAGGTGGGGATACCATGTGAGAGGCGTCCCGAATGAGAAAACTGAAACTGTCGGGGATTTTTTTTAGCAATGGTATAGGACATCGCGGTAATACATACAGCCTGTTACAAAACAGACCACATCACTGACACACTTTGTATGGCGCATAATGTACTTTGAGTATGTACCTTTTGAATTTCTGACACATTCCAAAGAGATTGAGAGATGAGGGAAAGAGAATGTTGGTGTTTATGGGGTAAAATATGGACACGATAGTAATTAATGACACATTCCAGTTGATGATTCCTATCGCCTGCGTTCTGAAACGACGATTACCATATGAGGAAAATGCTAGGATAAACAGGTAGACAAACAGACAAAAAAATCCATTTCATTGTATTAAAGTTTGTAAAGCCCTAAACATTACACTTTTTTTTAAAAATCGTTCCAACCTCTATATACTCGTGTAAATAATTCAATACACCCAGATATAATTTGTTTGGATTTCTGAAAAAAACATATCATAGAGCTTACATATCAGTTACCATACACACGTTTAAACATGGGTGACTAAGCAGGCAAACAACAACGGGGCAGAAATGAAAAGAGACAAAGTAATATCAAACACTGCTTAGGGTAATTTTGGGGAAAATCTGCAAGTACATAAAGTTCAGGCAGGGACAAAGAGAAACGATGTAATATCAAATATTGGTCAAGGTAATTTTGCTAGAAATGTTCAGTATCAATCGTGGTGTTACGCATAATCACACATACAATACACGAGTCAGTCATTCCTACAAACTTGACAGGCATCAATCATTCAATAGTGTTACAACCAACAAAGATGAAATATAGAAGAAGGCAGTCGGATTAATCAGCAAGCCGGTACCCTGACACTTGCAAGTTGAGAAGTGCAGCTGGCCAGTCCTCGACCAACGCCGTCTTGAAATGGTCCTCACGGTAATTGAATAGGCCTGTTTCCGGCCCCCAGGGGCACAGACACACACCACTTCCGATCTGTGGCAATTACATCGTCTGTGCAAGCCGTTAAATAGCAAGGTAGGACGTACAACTGTGGAGATGGTTTGGCAGCCAACATCGCTATATTGCACCGACCCGAGACTTCGTTTGGTCACCTGCCAGAGATTAGACTGACCACGCATCTGTGCCGATCAATTCGTCTGATTTAAAAGGAAAACATTTTTGTGATGTCTCTTTGCAAGGCTGAGCATGTTGGTTGTCTCACAAAACTGCGACTGGGGGTGGGGGTTACTGTGTGCACTTATTGTACGTGCGTGTGACCTGTCAATCGATATAAAGCTGACAGCTGAAAAATTTTAGTAATGACGACGCATGAACTGGTGGATCACCAGACGTTAGCAAAGTGGCGTGCTACAGTGTGCATCATGTCAACCGTAGGCCCGTTCCTCACACACTAGCATGGTCATTCGTAAGCAGCGAAACAGCGAGTGGCGAGGCGAGGAAAATAGTGCTCAATCAAACTGACAAGAGGTGAAAGTAAATTTTAGCTAACAGCTATTATTACCTCGTCCGAAGTTTCAGTTTCAGTTTCTCAAAATGACGTCTCTGTGCTCGGAATGAATTCCATATGCATTAACGTCACAGGTGCCATGTGATGGTAATCATGGCACAAGCCTTAAGCCTGCGCATAAACCCATGAGCTGGCCAGGTATTTAGGTCCTACCTAGCCTATGTTGTACTTAGAATATATTCATTATATTATATTGTATCAGCCTATCATTGGAACAGTCTTGGTTACATGTAAATGACATGTGTATCTGTGTATCTTATCTTCAAAGAAAACATACGTAAAATGAAAAAAAAAAAAAAAAGATTAAAGGTCTGAATCACAACACAACTAGCCTCGCCGGAAAAATCTAAGAACTGCGTAGCCTTTCCTAACGAGTACCTACTGACTCTTGCCGTTAGGTTGGAACAAAGAAACGCACCTTTCTAGCACAACTCGCGAGAATCTTGCCCAGAGGTAGTATAAAAGAAAAGGGCCTCAATCATCTCCAAGGAGTTATAGCTTGACATAGTATAAAATGGAGGCATCACAGCATAACACTCCTGTCCTTCCATCCATGCGCCTTCACAGTGTCTAGCACGAAGCAAACACTGACACCACATGGTACCTTGTCCTCTTCAGGCCTTCCAACTTCCTGATGACCGTCAGCTCTTTCTCCTCGCCACGCCTCTGATAATACAAGCAGACATATAAAAAGAAAAGAAACAAATGATACTGAGTAGCTATGCACTAGTTTCTATGACTTTAGTAATGATTACTTGATTGCTTAAAGACAAACAGATAATAATGAATCGTATACTGCGTGTCCCATAGATTTTAACCACCGAACAACACAGATAAGATTCAAGTATCGGACACTTAAAACGAAATTTTGCTGGAGTGTCAAAGCACTCTAAAGGAAAAATGATTTCAAGGGAGAAAGAGAGAGAGGGAGGGATGGAAGAGTGAGAGACAGAGAAAGAGAGAGAGAAAGAGGAGGGGAGAGAGAGAGAGAGGAGAGAGAGAGAGAGAGAGAGAGAGAGAGAGAGAGAGAGAGTTAGTTCATATAGATCTATGCTATCACCGAAGATTGTTTACTTACGACTAAAATTTAGTCTCCGGGAACAGTCGACTTTAAAAATATAGTTTCCTTTTTATTCTTGCTGTTCATTCTTTTAATCGGTGCACCTTTCTAGGTTCAATCAACTTGATTTTTTGGCGATAATGATTTGTGTCATTAGGCTTATGGTGTCATTTTGGCTCTACTGTCTTTTCAAGTCCAATTCATACTACATTAGAAAGACTTGCAACTGAAGCTGTCAGTGCAATGCAGATACATATGGCATTAATTTAACATCTGAGTACTGCAAAGTTTACAGAATGCCACATGAGATGTTTTACAGCACATTTATGCTTCGTGACATCAAGTTAGACATTCTCTTCTATTAAAAATGATTTTTTACGAATTTCTTAAAAACATAATGAATTTCAAAATTTCAGAAACTTCTGACGATGTTTACATTATGGCTTTTAAAACCGAAAAAGAAACGAAATAACGAAAACGTATCCTTGGATATAAGCACCAGAGAGTGCATTCGCGTGTGCTCGCTAAAGGCATTTACGCGCCAAAAACGTTATTTCAATAAGCTTTTATTTTCGATGCTTGTGTGCCTTCGTAAGTTAGAGAGAGGGGGGGAGGGAGGGAGGGAGGAGAGGGGGAGAGAGAGAAGTAGAGAGAGAGTGTGTGTGTGTGTGCGTACATATGTGTGTGCGCGCGC
>JAPXFY010000012.1:64274971-64277471 GCA_030674185.1 Monoplex corrugatus
TAAAATGCTACTTACTGCTGGATGTCATGTTAACTAGAACTGAATAGGAACAATATTCTTAAGCACATCCATGACGTGAGTGCATGCACAGAAAGCGACAGACCAACAGAATCAAGCCTGTACGACAGCGTATCTTTTCAGAGTAAACGAAGTCAGTCTGTTAAAATGGAATCTACAGAAATAAAATACAGTTGCACACCATTGAGTAATACCGGTTATTTTCTCGAGCAACGAAAACACGCAAACACTTCTGCACTTCTGCTAAATCACACAATCTTCACTCAGGAACAGACGAAACGTACATGAATTATGACGGTGGATGTATACACACGACAGTAACGTTATTACAAGTATATATATAATGTATGCAACGATCTTTCGATGCATAACTTAACAACAAACAAAATTACAACATCTCGTTAAGATTATTCCTTTCCACATTTTACCAGACAATGGTAAAGGAACTGTGATTGGTAAAGAAACTCTGCGAAAAACGGCCGTTTATATTCCAGTATATACATTGGCGACTCTATGCCAGATCCAATGTTTGAACCATGTCTAAGAAATTTCCGTAGCCAGCACTAATGTTTTGTTGACCAAACCTTGCGGAAAGATGTTACACAGTTTAATAAAACCTTTACAGTCTGAAAAAGATATTTTTAACAGAAATACGATACAGATTATCCTGTTTTTATCATAAATATTGTTTAATATCATATATTTAGTTATACTATTTACATTTGATGCAGTTTTTGTAAAGCCATAGCCAAACAAAGCATTTAAGTCGACGATATAAGTTTACGTGAGATTTTCTTTTTACTTTCAACAACTGTCCATAATTGTTGAAAAAATATTCAACTAAATAGACAGTGAAAAATTCTCTTTCGTTAACATATGAGAAATATTTTCAAAAATCGTTTTCCTAACACACTTCATTCTCAAAGTCTGTGCAGTAATTATCCCTGTGTTTAGAATGAAAATCGAAAAATTAAGAATGTTTGTTTGTCTGTTTTGTCTGTATGTCTGTTTCTTTGTTTGTTCTTACGAAAGTGGCATTTCTTCGAGACAGACAGCAGATCTCTATTACAGGATTTGTTGATTTTCTTCGATGCTGTTCAAGGTCAAGACAAGATTTCACCATTAATTAAAACAAATACTGAATACGCCGTTGTTCTCTCCATCCCATTCATCAACAGAAAAAAACACACTTATCTCATCTAGTCCTTGTCATAATGATGTATGAGAATGACTGTATCATTTGACAGATGGTTTTGATCATCGGCGTAAAGATATCAGCATTATCCATAGCTAGTTCACAAATTGATACAGAACTTTTGGTGATTAAAAAGAAAAATATGTAATGAATGATTGAAACAGATAAAAAAAACGAACAGAGTTAATTGCTTGCAACAGTTCTCAGATGGAATAAACTCTAGTTTTTGAAAGCCTATGCTTCTTTTTTGACTCACTCAAAGAAAGAAATAGAACTCATTCTACATTCTCAAAAAACAAACAAAACAAAATAAAACAGGCCCGATTTTTTTCCTGTAGGCATCTACAATTTTAATATGTGTAAATTTTCCCCTATCAACTGTTTTTAAACATGATCAATCTGATTACAATGTTTGTCTGTTTGTTTGTTTGTTTGTTTGTTTGTTTGTTTGTTTGTTTGTTTGTTCTTCCTTCAGCACACGGACGAGAACAGCAAAATCCTTAGCGAATATAAATCTGAAGCCATAGCCCCACCCCTCACTCTCTCTCTGTCTCTCTCTCTCTCTCTGTCTCTCTCTCTCTCGCTCACACACACACACACACACACACACACACACACACACACACACACACACACACACACACACACACACTCACACACACACCGTGCCCTTGGACCGATCAGCCCAGTGAGTGAAGGGTGGACCGTCAACATGTGTGCAGATCTGCCAATGCGTAAACCCCTCTCGTGTTAATATGCATGCAGAGTATCAAATATGCATGTTAAAGGTCTTGTATGTCATATCAGTGGCTGGCTCATGGCAACACATAAACCCACCCAACATGCAAGCAATGGCTAGTTTGAAAAAATGACTTCTGGTCAATTAGTTCTCCTGTTGGAAAAATATTATCGAAGAATCTCTTTCTCTCTCCATGTCGCCTCTCTCTCTCTCTCTCTCTCTCTCTCTCTCCTCTCTCTCTCTCTCTCTCTCTCTCTCTCTCTCTCTCTCTCTCTCTCTCTCTCATCTCACTCCTTCCTCCCTCCCCTCTCTCTCTCTCTCCCTTTATTTCCCTCTACTTTCCAATCAACACACACGCACACACGTACGCACACACGCACGCACGCAAGCACACACACACACACACACACACTCACACCATAACGTGTCACGAAGCTTAAGATCCTGTCTTGTTGTGGATCAAGAGTGTTGGCACAAAGTAACAAAGTAGGATATATATGCAAATCACGCAACGCCACAGATGACATGGCGGCTTTACTTCGAGAGAA
>JAPXFY010000012.1:64282471-64347471 GCA_030674185.1 Monoplex corrugatus
TGACCAAGGCCTAATCAATGACGATGCAGAGGAGTTACAGGAACACCTCAGTGACTTAAATGCAGGCTGTCCAAAATTGAGGTTATAAAGGTAAGTAGAAGTCCAGGCAAGCTGAAATTACACGTCAACAAAATGGAGCTGAAGAATTCAAATATTTAGGAAACATCTTTGCACATAATAGCAGCATGGATAAAGAAATTGAAACAAGACTCTAGAAAGCACAGCTGGCCCCTCTTATATCACAGCCACATATGTCTATGGACACAAAGCGTGAACTTAATAAGCTCTATCTTTATACCAACGCTTTGTTATCAATGCCAGACATGGACACTTAACCAAAGACAACAAGAAAAATAACAGCTTGCCAGATGAGGTGTCTCAGAAAGACAGTGAATGTCACTCGTCGAGACAAGATCAGAAATGAAGTCATTCGAGACACTGTCGGGACACTCATCGTCATCATTATCAGGTGCCTTGCCACATGGCGTTGGCCATCATGGCCTTCTGTCTGTTTCTATCTCTTGTTGCCACAAGAACCTCTTCCACCCTCTTTGTCATCAGCCACTCTGCAAGTCCGTCTAATATCTTCTCAAAGGGTCTACCTGGTGCTCTCTTTCCCTCCATCTTTCCCGTTGTGACCAGATGCTCCAACTCCCCTTTCCTCATAAAATGGCCTAGAAATGTTGCCTGTCTTTTCCTAATTTGCCTTATCAATGATCCTCTTGTGTCTGCCTCCATCAAGACTGTCTCGTTTGTTTTCTTTGCTGTCCATGGAACTCTCAACATTCTTCTTACAAACCGCATCTCGGCTGCCTCAATCTTGTTCTGGCTTCACAACCGTATGACAGTATTGGTTCTATATAACATTCAAGAACTCTCTTCCTGGTGTTAATTGATAGGCATTTGTTGCTACAATGCTTGTCATCTTCTTGAAGGCTGTTTTGGCTTGGCCGATTCTGCTGGCTATTTCTGATGTGCATCTGCCGTCTGGTGAAATGGTCGTTCCCAGGTATTTAAACTTATCAACCTGCTGTTATTTCACATGAGGGGATTTCGTGTTTTTTGCTGATCACCATGACTTCAAACTTCCTACTGTTTAGTTCCAACCCCTTACCTTTGCTTTCAATTTCTAGTATATTCATAAGGTTTTGTAGGTCCCTTTCATTTTCTGCAATTAGCACGGTGTCATCTGCGTATCGAATGTTGTTTATCGTTTTTCTCCAACCTTCCTCTAGGTTTCTCATGATGTTTTCGCTGTAAAGTGAAAACAGCTCTGGTGACAAAACACAACCCTGTCTGACGCCTCTTTAAATGTTTTGGAAAGAGCTTACATTGTTTTCTATTCTCATTGCAGCTGTTTGTTCTCAATACATATTTCTGATTATTCGTAGATCTTTTCTATCAATATTGAGTCTGTCTTGTTGGTTGATCAATTCTTTTTGTCTTACCCGATCGAAAGCCTTGGTATAATCAACAAAGCATAAATATAAATCCTTATTCATCAGGCATGGGAATTCTCCTCGGATCCGCTATTTTCAGCGGAAATCAACCTAGCGTCCTCGGGAAAAAAAATTGAGCTCCTCGGATTCTCGAGAAAGGCAAAAAAAAAAACATTCATAACCGTGCCGATCCAGAATTTTATAGTGCGCGATTCCGTGTAGCGTTCAATCTTTGCAGCCGCCCGCTAATGCTGCTAGCAGCGTCCGCGCTTTCTATAGGTAGTTGCATCGCCGGGCACATCCGCTTTTGCGAGTGAGTCAGCGGCTTTGAACGCAGCAATACTATCCCTTCAGCGGCCATTTTTCTTTTTGAAGCATTCGAGGCAGTGAGCGGTTGCATGATTTAAAAACAGTCACACATTCCAGTGAGCGATTGAAGATGTCATCAGTGGCAAGAATTGTTAATCGAACGGACGCACTTCCATAGCTATTAAAATTTTTGCTGTTTCTAGACATATTGTTAAATATTAACCTTATAAAAGTGCCAAATTTGAATAATTTTACAATGGAAATATGCCTGAAAGTGATGCCCAGATATGCCCAGATTGCGCAGATTTTAATGTAGCAGAAAAAAATTTTCCAGGGGGGCATGCCCCCGGACCCCCCTAGTTTCAGAGGATTCTCCTTATACCAATTCCCATGCCTGATTCATCTCGATTGACCTCTCTATGATAGATCTTAGGGTGTATATGGCATTAATTGGGAAAGAATAAGGCTAAGGGGGTTAACCTTAATAGAATAAGGCTAAGGGAGTTAACCCTGAAAAAATCGCCCTACTGCCTTCTAGGTTGTTATGGGAACGACAAAGGCTAGCGGAGAGACCGTAAACAAACCGATGGAAGGCAACGGGAAACCACCATCGTATTTTCCCCAGATGTAAATAGGGGCTCCTATCGAGCACCTTCGTCTGGTAGGGACCGTCATGCTGCGCAGGTGACACCAGATCGTCAGCAAGCTACTGTGATCAACCTCAACCTCAGAAAAAATACCAAAATCGCAACATGGGACATTAAAACATTGTTGCAAAAAGGTAAATTAGAAAATATCAAAATGGAGATGGAAAGGCTTAACATTAGTTTTTTAGGACTAGGGGAAGTGAGACGGAAGGGGGCCGGCATGATAACATCAGGAGAGTATACAGGAATATATTCTGGTGGAAACTCACACGAAAGAGGAGTAGGCATCGTAATGGACAGGGACAAATCAAAAGCAGTTAGGGGATACAGGGCTGTGTCCGACAGAGTTTTGCTGGTTAAATAGGGAGGCAGGCCATTGATATCAACATCATTCAGGTGTATGCACCAACATCCAAAAGTATTCAGGAAGACATCGACAACTTCTACGAAGTGTTAGAGATGTCCAATGTAAATCATAAGAAGTTACAGTAACAATAGGAGATTTTAATGCTAAAGTGGGACTGGATAGGGTGGAGGATATAGTTGGACCTCATGGCCTAGGTACACAAAATGAAAGGGGAGGGAAACTTGTAGAATGGGCACAGATGAATGAGTTCATAGTAGAAAACACCTGGTTTGAGCAGCCTAATAGAAGAAAATGGACTTGGATGAGTCCAGGAGATAATACCAAAAATCAGATTGACTACATCCTGATTAATAAAAGATTTAGAAATTCTTTACTGTCAGCAAAAACACTACCATGCGCAGACTGCAACAGTGACCACAATCCTGTAGTGGGAAGATCTAGGCTGAAATTAAGGAAAAGGAAACAGACCAAAAGCAACATCAAACTAAATCTTGGACTCTTAAACTAAGTGATACGTAAAAAACAATTAACGTACATGTTCAAAACAAATTCAATGCTCTGTAAGACTTGGTGACAGTGAGGAACAATGGACAAAGTTGAGAAATTCGATAAATGAAGCTTGTGAAGAAATCCCTAAAGTAGATAGAAGAGCAAAGAAGAACTGGGTGACAAAAGAAATTTTAGACTTGATGGAGGAACGGAGGAGGGCAAAGAGAAACAAGGAGACATACAGGAAGATAAACAAAGAAATCAGGAATAGGTGCAATGAAGCTAAGGAAGCTTGGCTGAAAACAAAATGCAAAGAAATAGAAGACCGACACAAAACGGATCTTCAGGGTACATACAGACGAATTGAAGAAACTGACCACAGGAAAAATACATGCACATCAACTGGTTGCTTAAAATCGAAAGATGGTACGCTTATCATGGAAAAAGACAAAATATCAGTCAGATGGGGAAAGTACATTAAAGACCTTTTTGAAGATGACAGAAACGAAGAAAAACTTTAAAGGACCATCCATAATGAAAGATGAAGTTAGAGCAGCACTGAAAAAGATGAAACCAGGAAATGCCCCAGGACCAGATAACATTACTACAGAGATGATTGAAGCCCTGGAGGAATTTGGTATTGAAAAAATAACAGTCCTCCTAAATGAAATTTATGACACTGGAAAAATCCCCAAAGATATGTCAAAATCAATTTTCATTGCACTTCCAAAGAAAACAGGGGCTACAGAATGCGAACTCCATCGCACAATCAGATTGATGAGTCATGTAACAAAAATCCTATTTAGAATAAGCATGATGATGACAAGGAATAGAATCAAAACAAATAACAGAAGAACAGTGTGGATTTGTAGAAGGGAAAGGTGGGGACACTGCCTTGTCTAAAATATATAGAAAAACAGGCTGAAATGATTCGGTCACCTCATGAGACTTCCAAGCGAACTGATAGCATGCAAAGCAAATAGCACAAAAAGGACATGGATCCAAAGGAAGTGGGCGTCCTAGGAAAAGATGGATAAAAAGTGTGAAGGAAACAACTGAAAGAATCAACCTAACAATGGCAGATGCTACCAATCTGGCTCACGTCTGAAAGCTGTATCTCCCCGAGATGCTTAACGGCACAAGAGATCAGAAAAAGTATTTTTAAAAAAGTAAAGTTGGAGAGCTGAAACGAGCAGAATGGTGCAGAAGATGGACCAGAATTAAACCAAACTTCAAAAATACGCATTAGCTTTCCAGAGATTACGTCATCATTGCAGCCACCCACAGTTTGCTTATAGTAGATGTCACGACTTTTCAAAGGAATCTTCTCTCACGGCTGACTACTTAGCTGCTTTTATCTCAGGTCAATTCAAGTTCAAAATTCATATTGCTTACAGCCCAGCCGACTAGGGCTAACACCACGTCAAAAACGACAACCAGATTAAGATGAAAGACAGCAGTAAAAAAAACCATGCTCACTATTAACCTTACAAGTCTAAAAAATGCAATTAAAGAAATACAGATGTAAAATCATATCAGGTGAAATCTATTGATCTCTTGTAAAAACTGGAAAGTTGCATCAGGAGGGATGTCTTGGAAGAGAATCTTTAAGGAGTCCGCCGTGTGATGCTTATGACTCACATCGTATACAAGTCCCAGCAATCAAGAAGGAAGTGTCTGCTGCTCAATGACTCGTCACATGGTATACACCACGGTTCTTCTTCATTTTTTTTAAAGGTATCTCAGGTCAATAGCAAGCTATTTCCGTCATAGCTGATTGGCTAGCCATTTCCATCACAGCTGATTAGCTGCTCATTTCCATCACAGCTGATCCGCTAGCTACTTTCATCATGGCTGATTACGCGGCCACTTCCACCATAGCTGATTGTCTACCTACATCCACCATATCTGATCAGCTGGCCACCTTCACCATAGCTGATTAGCTACCTATATCCACCATAGCTGATTAGCCAGCCACTTCCATCGTATCTGATTAACTAGCTACATCCTCCATATCTGATCGGCTGGCCACTTCCACCATAGCTGATTAGCTAGATACTTCCATCATATGTATGATTAGCTAGCCATTTCCATGATAGCTGATTAGCTAGCCATTTCTATTGCATATGATTAGCCAGACACTTCCATTATAACTGATTAGCTGGCCATTTCCAACAGAGCTCATTAGCTAGCCACTTCGATCTCTTCATTCAGTCTTACTTTCATTGTTTAAAACCCAGTTGACTAGCAGTCATATCACAGTTATAATTATATCAAAAGTGCACAATAGTTCGTTCAAAAAAACAAAAACAAAAAATAAGAGAGAGAGAAAATCTGGAAAAGAAAACAAAGTAACATATCAATCTCTTTGCGCATATGATCTAAAGATATGCTCCTGGCGTTGACCACTCCATCCAATTTATCACCAGGGATTTAAAACAAAAACAAATCTGAATACACATATGTAGACAGAACTAAGTCCTCTGGCCTACATTATCTAAAATTGCTTCTGCGCATCACGTTTTCTTTGAGCCAAAATACAGTTGATGCATGTGTCCAAGTGAAATGATGGAAAGGTTTGTGGAAAACATACATGTGAATGGACCAGCAAAGCAGACAATCGCAGGAAGAGACGACGGAAAGTAAAGGAGGAAGGAAGAAACAGAGTGTCTGAAAAGAAATTTCTTGCACATAGTTTCCAGAAGGTGGGCATACTATTTATACCGAAACAGCTCCTGGCATCCCAACAGGGAACTCTTCCACCATAGCTGATTAGCTAGCCACTTCCATCATAGCTGATTAGCTAGACACTTTCATCATAGCTGATTAGCTAGACACTTCTATCATAGATGATTGGCTAGACACTTCTATTATAGATGATTAGCTAGCCACTTCTATCATAGCTGATTAGCTAGCCACTTCTATCATAGCTGATTAGCTAGCCACTTCTATCATAGCTGATTAGCTAGACACTTCTATCATAGCTGATCAGCTAGACACTTCTATCATAGCTGATTAGCTAGACACTTCTATCATAGCTGATTAGCTAGACACTTCTATCACAGAGGATTAGCTAGACACTTCTATCACAGAGGATTAGCTAGACACTTCTATCACAGAGGATTAGCTAGACACTTCTATCATAACTGATTAGCTAGACACTTCTATCACAGAGGATTAGCTAGACACTTCTATCATAGCTGATTAGCTAGCCACTTCTATCATAGCTGATTAGCTAGACACTTCCATCATAGCTGATTAGCTAGACACTTCTATCATAGCTGATTAGCTAGACACTTCTATCATAGCTGATTAGCTAGACACTTCTATCATAGCTGATTAGCTAGACACTTCTATCATAGCTGATTAGCTAGACACTTCTATCATAGCTGATTAGCTAGCCACTTCTATCACAGAGGATTAGCTAGACACTTCTATCATAGCTGATTAGCTAGACACTTCTATCACAGAGGATTAGCTAGACACTTCTATCATAGCTGATTAGCTAGACACTTCTATCACAGAGGATTAGCTAGACACTTCTATCATAGCTGATTAGCTAGCCACTTCTATCACAGAGGATTAGCTAGCCACTTCTATCATAGCTGATTAGCTAGACACTTCTATCATAGCTGATTAGCTAGACACTTCTATCACAGAGGATTAGCTAGACACTTCTATCATAGCTGATTAGCTAGACACTTCTATCATAGCTGATTAGCTAGACACTTCTATCACAGAGGGTTAGCTAGCCACTTCTATCATAGCTGATTAGCTAGACACTTCTATCATAGCTGATTAGCTAGACACTTCTATCATAGCTGATTAGCTAGACACTTCTATCACAGAGGATTAGCTAGACACTTCTATCATAGCTGATTAGCTAGACACTTCTATCACAGAGGATTAGCTAGCCACTTCCATAATCGCTGATTAGCTTGCCACTTCCATCATAGCTGATTAGCTAGCCACTTCCATCATGGTTGATTAGCTACTCATTTCCATCATAGCTGATTAGCTAGCCACTTCCATCATAGCTGATTAGCTAGCCACTTCCAGCATAGCTGATTAGCTAGCCACTTCCATCATAGTTGATCAGCTAGCCACTTCCATCATAACTGACTAACTGGCCACTTCCATCATAGTTGATTAGCTACTCATTTCCATCATAGCTGATTAGCTACTCATTTCCATCATAGCTGATTAGCTAGCCACTTCCATCATAGCTAATTAGCTAGCCACTTCCATCATAATTGATCAGCTAGCCACTTCCATCATAGTTGACTAACTGGTCACTTCCAACATAGTTGATTAGCTACTCATTTCCATCACGGCTGATTGGCTAGCCACTTCCACTATAGCTAATTGACTAACGACTTCCATCACAGTTGATTAGCCACTCATTTTCATTATAGCTGATTAGCTAGCCACTTCTATCGCAGAGGATTAGCTTACCAGTCTCCGTTTTCCAGGTCACTTAACACAAGACCATTACATTGAGAGACTGTTAGAATGCTGGAGACAAGGCATGCCTTTAAATGGTCCCCTCTCACCCCACCCCACCCCACCCCCCTAAACGTAACAAAATCTTATCTGTATAACGTTGCACGGGCAAGAGAACGGATGGAATGACACAATTTTACAGCACGAAAAGTGAAGAAAAGTGCAACGTTTATACTTAGATACAGCCTACTAGATACAGCCTACTATTTTTTTTTGCAAAGTGTTTTTCTGCCTGACAATATTTTGGAGCAATTGTCGTTTCATGTCGTTTGGTGGTTTCGAGGCTTTGGGTACAACTGTTTACTAACCGGAAGAGAAAACACCTAGTTATAAAATCTGCACAATTCAATCAACCTAAAGTAAATCAATGATTGTTAAGTTCTGCATTTGATGAAGTATATTCGTTTTCTTCTCTTGTTCTGGCCCTTTACAAATGTTTTCATTTTGATGGATTTGTGTGTGTGTGTGTGTGTGTGTGTGTGTGTGTGTGTGTATGTATGTTGTGTGTGTGCGTGCGTGCGTGTGTGTGTGTGTGTGTGTGTGTGTGTGTGTGTATGTGTGTGTGTGTGTGTGTGTGTGTGTGTGTGTGTGTGTGTGTGTGTGTGTTTCTAGTGCCCATCTAACACCGTCCATAATCCTAATTAGTATAGCGCAAAATTTCAAGTGCCTGAGTACTTCGAACTTTTTACGATGCAGAATATATATTGCCGTGGCAGTACCTACAAGTTTGTTGGCGTGCGTGTATTTTCCTTAACACCAGCGTATCCAGGAAGTACATCTTCGTGAGTATTTGAAGAGTGATACTGCTTTCTGTATTGTACTGTCAGGGATTCCTACTCCATTTTGCACTTTTTGAAAGTAGGTTCATCGAATCAGTCAAGATGACGGTTTCGCTGTCCTTTGTTTCGTTGTCTGGTGAAACTTATCATTCAGAGCATGCGTGACTGTCTCGTTGGAATGTATTTCTGCGTGCAAACATACACAGACGCACTAGGTGCACTGTATTTCCATTACATAATTTAAGTACCAAAGTATCATCAACTCTTGTTCACTCCATTCTCCTGTAAATAGCGAAAATCTGTTACTGAGCAGTTTGTCGTCGTGAGATATCAGTGATAAAACCGGCCACTCAATCAAGACCCCGTGCACCAGACTGCCAATGGCTTTGTGACACGCGAAGAGCCCATGGACCTCTTGCAAAAGACCTCTTACGGATTTCTTAATGATACAGAAGCCAGCAGAAAAGAACGGAAAACAACTCTCTGGGTTGGCAATGGAATGCCATTTGTAGAGCGAAAAAATAACTGGCCTTAAGATTTTTCACATAGAACTTTTTTATGTCGTCGTATGGCTTCTGTCTCTCCGTGATCTGTGTAATCTTCTTGAGAATGAGCTCATATGCAGCAAAGTGACGATATAAAAGCTGAACAGTAGTGATAACATAAATCCGTTTACGACGTGAAACGTTACTTACGTCTGGATGTCGTGTGAAGAACTGAATATACGTAATACTCTTAGCCCTGACGTGATTCAACGTTATGCACAAATAGTGAAAAATCACCGGAGACAAAATCATACTAACATCTTGTCTACACAGAGACTAGTAAATTGACCTGTTCTGTTTATTAAAAAGGGTTTGGCAGCATGAAATAAAACAACCCTAGTAGACTTTTTCATTAAAAAGAAGTATTATTTTTCATATTTGTGTACTAAATAACCAAACATGTTATTCAGGAACAGACGGACGAATCGTGATGAAATTGCTCCAATTGCAGCGGCGTCTACAACTTATAACAAAATCTTTACAACATTTCAAAAATGTGAAATTTAACGTTCATTTCTGTGTATGACTTAACTGAACAATACTGAATGTATCGTAACATTATCGTTTTTCAAGGTTTTTTTTCCCTTTCGGTGTTCGTTATGGGACTTTGACCTTGAAAAGGCCATGCAGCCTTTGATTTACATACGGGTGACTCTAAGTCAGATCTAGATCTTCAAACAGGTCTTGTGAAAATTCATGACTAACATTACTTTTTTGTGGACTAACACTTTCCAAATAAAAATATATGCTCGTACATAAAAGCTGTAACGTCTAAAGCGAGCGAATTTAAGGATAGATTAGTAACTGCCTCGAGTAAATTCTATGTCTTCTGATGATTTTAATTATCAGTTTTCTAAGTATTACAGAACTAATCAACATACGATATAAACAGGGCATTTGAATGTCCTAAATCTCTTATTGACTGGTGCTGTGAAAATCTACTCTCAAGTAACTCTTTTTTTTTGATTCCCCTACTAATTCCATTTGATATAGAAAACTACCTTGTGGTTTGCCCAAAAACAAGTCTGACGGAATCTCAAATGTTTTCTGTCATAATTATACTGTCAAACCTCTCTCCTCACACTCCTTGATCTGTCTGCAGCCTTTGATACCATTGATCATGGTATTCTCCTTTCTAGACTTCATCATACTTTTGGCATCTCTGACATTGCTCTGTCTTGGTTCACTTCATACCTATCAAACAGAAAACAAACCGTTCTCATCAATGGCACTTACTCTCAACCTGCATACCTGACCTGTGGTGTTCCACAAGGATCTGTCCTTGGCCCTGTTCTTTTCACTCTTTACACCTCCCCCCTGTCCACCATCACCAACTCCCATTCTATAAAACACCACTTCTATGCTGATGACACCCAACTTCAAGACAGTGACTCACCTGATAATATACAGCGCCTGTTGACTCGCACCACTGAGTGTTACTCGGACATTAAGAACTGGATGACACACAATAGACTTCAGCTTAATGACGACAAAACAGAAGCTATCCTCATTGGCACCCGTCAGAAACTTTCTCAGCTGCCTCCTCTTTCTCTCCCATTATGTAACACATCAGTCCCAATTTCTGATTCAGCTAAAAACCTTGGTGTCTGCATTGACTCTACCCTCTCCATGAACAACTTTGTTTCTCAAACTGCCAGATCCTGCTACTATCATCTCCATCGTATAAAGCTGATCAGGAAGTATCTCTCTGTCGAAACAACTGCAAAACTCGTTCTCTCCTTCATAATGTCTCGCATTGACTATTGCAATTCACTCCTGTCTGGTCTTCCTGCCTCCACCATTCACATCCTACAGCGCATTCAAAACAATGCTGCACGCCTTGTACTCAAAAAGAAAAAAGCTGACCACATATATCCTCTCCTGGCACAACTTCACTGGCTCCCTGTATCAAAGCGCATACAGTACAAACTAGACACCATGTGCTACAAAAGCCTCAATAACGCAGCCCCCGATTACCTGTCAAGCCTACTTGAGATCTATGTTCCCTCACGTACCCTCCGCTCTGCCTCTGATCCTCTGACTCTTCGCTTTCCACGCACTAAGCTCAATACCTATGGTCCACGAGCCTTCTCTGTTTCTGGTCCACTCTCCTGGAACAAACTTCCTCTCTCAGTCCGTCAGCAACCTACTTTTGTCTCCTTCAAGTCCGCTCTCAAAACGCACCTTTTCTCTCCTGCATAAAATCCTAACCTCACTCAACCCTCCCCTCTGCAGCCTGTCTCCGCTCGGAGGGAATCACATGGTTATAATATATAATTGTATGCTATGCTCTCTATAATTTTCCATTGCTTTTATTCTTGCTTTTATTGCTTTTATTCTTTCTCCCCATTTATAGCCATGCGTGTGTGTGGGTGTGTGTGTGTGTGTGTGTGTGTGTGTGTGTGTCTGTATGTGTGCGTGCGTGTGTGTGCGAGCGTGCGTGCCTGCGTGTGTGTCTGCTTCAGCGCTTAGATTTGATTTTATCAAGATTTTGCGCTATATAAATATTGTAATTATTATATTATAACATATATCTACAATCTCTGCACTGAAATGGGACATTAGCCTTAGTTCAATATGCTAATGAAATTTTTCTTCTAAAATAAAATACTACTGACAATTACTAGCTCATATCCTTGTTGTCTGGATTATCTAGATCTGCTGAAAAACATTTATAAACACTTCTTAAAATATCACTAAAAAACAAAAAACAAAACAAAAAAACACCGACTCACTGCACTCATTACTGTCAGGATTTTGTCCATCATACTCGTGCCAAACTTCATTATCAAACTTAACAAATAAGTGGCAATGTTATGCTAATAATCTCGATATATCACATAGTCGTCTTTCTCGATCTAACAAAAGCATTTCATACAGTAAACCTACAGATCCTACTGAAAATGCTTTCAGCCTATCACTTTAATGATCATTCCACTGCACTCTTCCAGTCCTCAGCGTGTTCATCCTCGGTACATACTCTGTGAAAAGCTTAATGAGGTATAGCGTATCACAGGGCTCTGTTCTTGCTCTATATTTGTCTGCTTTTTCATAAAATGACACCACTGGACATTCAGTCCTCTGTAATAATTTGTCACATGATTGCAAATGATATTCTTATCAGCACTTCAAGCAAGAACAATATGAATGTTCAAATTCAATCACAAAATGGTATGAACAAATATTTTTTTCTAACTGGTGTGACTCTAACAAAATGGCAATCATTCCTATCAGACCTATACGTGTGTTTATCAAAGCACGTCCAAAAATACCTGAAAGAAAATGAGTACATTCCAAGCCACGTATTCAATTTAAAGAACAGACGCGACTAGAGCCCCCTGACTTCCTCATGCGTCTACAGACGCGGGAGTCACTAAGTATTACGTGGCAATCACACATTAACAACACTGAAACACACACACACACACACACACACACACACACACAAACACACACACACACACACACACACACACACACACACACACACACATACACACACACACAATGCCAACACTTAAATGCCAACACCTATACATGACACTGACCACACGGCTGATTTTTTTTTTCTTTTTTTCATGCACGTATTATGCCTTACATCGATTAAGCACACAGTTTGGATGGTTGTGCTTAAGTGCACTTTTAAACGTATGAAATCACTGTATAAACATGCTCTAACCATGCTATGTTCTGTCCAAAACAAAACTCTTTGTATGAAATTAATTAAACTGAACTCGCTCTCTTTAAAAAACATATTTACATTTAACAATTTATATTTGTACACAAATATGAATTCTGAAAATCACCAGACCATCAAAGAACCCCCCCCCCCTTTTTTTTTTTCTTTCAAAAAACAAACAAACAAACAAACAAACAAAAAAGAAAGAAAGCACTCTCGTCACACCAGAAAACACTCATTCAACCTTCCAAAACAAAAACTAATCTTTTCAAATCCAGGTTTTCGTTTCCTGATGATCGTCTTTGGATGGAACTTCCCAACTCCTGTGAACAACCACCCCTAACAAAAACTTCGAGGAAATCTATACAAATTTGTTTTGCATAGAATTTTTGAGTGAAACTTACATCTTTATTGTCATTAGTTCCTTACTGCATGAGCACCCACACAAGTGTGTGTGTGTGTGTGTGTGTGTGTGTGGGGTATGTGTGTGTGTGTGTGTGTGTGTGTGTGTGTGTGTGTGTGTGTTTGTGTGTTGTGTGTGTGTGTGTGTGTGTGTGTGTGTGGTTTGTGTTTGTGTTGTGTGTGTGTGTGTGTGTGTGTGTGTGTGTGTGTGGTGTGTGTGGTGTATCCATGACATGTACGTATATGTTGTTTATTATTACAGAAAATGAAGTGTTAAAGCTTACGTATCTTTAGTTTATGCGTGTAATGAAATTATTGTTACGTGAAATGTTTGTTTAATAAGTGATGATCATATGTGTACGAATACAGTTCCGTTATTCTGTTTGATATATGCATGTTCTTTTGTTTGAAACGCCTCAACTAAATAGTTAGTTCTTTGAGTATTGCTCTTATTCAATACTCTTCCATTCGTTTTATTTCAATTTATCACGTAAATTTTAACAACAGCGGACCAGGAAATATGACCAAACACTGTTGTACTGTATCACTGTTATTACCTTTAGAACATTATTAAGATCAATCATTAACTCAACCAATCTCTCTCTCTCTTTCTCTCTCACACACACACACACACACACACACACACACACACACACACACACACACACACACACACACACACACACACACAAAATACACCATCATGTGTCATGAGACTTAACGTGTTATCTCCCGGTGGACTAAATTCTGTAACAATGCAACAAAACATTAATGGCATAAATGCAAATTAGACATCGCCATGAACGACATGGCATTTCACAAAAAGAAGAATACAATTCCTGTGTGCCTGAGGTCATTCCATGAACAACAGACAATTCATACACACGAAAAAGAAAACAATGCTCAGTGTTTGTGTATATCCTCTGAGAGGAGATCGCATGAATATAAAGTTGACAATATAATAAACCGGTCAGATTTCAAAAGAGAGAAGGAAAAAAAAACTTCCTGACATGCCCCGCTGCAAACATCACATCATAATATTACAATCAAGTTACATTTCACTCGAAGAAATAACTGCATCTGTCTGTAAACAACATAAAAAATATGCATCTCTTGGCTGCTTACTAGTGGATTTTTTAAAAATCAGATCTAACGTGTCAACCTAACAAAAATATTTCGATGCACAAATGGAAATAAACTGGCCTGTAATTGAGACGACAAAGACTTGAATTGTAAATAGATCCGAAAATCATTTCTTTGACGTTTATTGCCAGACTGGAAACCCAGCTCAAACTGTGTACATAACATAGTCATGACAATGCAGGAGTCACTAAAAACAACATATACTCAAGGACACACCACTAAATCTGAGTAGAAGGGCATTAAAAGAGAATGACCCGCTGGCTTTTTTTTTTCTGTAAAACCAGTTCACTCGGTATTTCGTTTCTGAACTTTTGTTCCACTGACCAAATGGATGAAATTCAATATCGTAAACCACAGAAGGTTATAATCTAAAAGCCTGTCTACGACACATATCTCACTTCATGTCTCTATTTTCCATTCCTTCCACACATTCCCACTAATCACTAAATGCTACCTGATGTCAATAGCGAACAGAACTTCCATTACACATCGCATTCTGTGGAGCACGTCTCTGCCGGCTGCAGAACCATTCTTCAGGTTGCAACAAATGGGCCTTGCCTGGCTACCATCGTCATTCATTGCCCGCGTACAGCCTCTCTTGTTTTCAGCATGGACTTTCTCTTAATCTTCCTGTTATAAATAGGAGTACGGAGTATTGGTTCACCCTCATCTTGTTTTAAATATGTCTTTATCAAAAAGATACATAATTATATTAACATTGGCGCGCGCGCGCGCGCGTGTGTGTGTGTGTGTGTGTGTGTGTGTGTGTGTGTGTGTGTGTGTGTGTGTGTGTGTGTGTGTGTGTGTGTGTGCGTGCACGCGCGTGCGTGTAATCCTTTGATATATGTGCACAGGTGGGGTCTCTGCACACGCTTCTTGTGGTGTGTTATTTTTGTACATGCGCATGTGTGTGTTTGCGCACGCATGTTTATTCGCCTGCATACCTGTCGGGTCTATTGAAAGAAAAAAAAATTGTCAGCAAAGATATTTTGGAAGCTTTGTAAAATGATAAATAGATCATTACCATATTTGGAATACGGAGGATCAATGGGAGAAAAGTAAGTTCCATTTGAAGAAAGGTTTAGATCCTGCTAACTGAAAAACCCTTTCTTTCAAAAATAACGACATCGATAATGGGAAACAGTAGGAAGAAACATAGTTCATTGTTTAATGTATTCCAGCTTCTTTTTTTCATAATGCAGTTTGAACAGGGAGCAATATTTATGTTTTGTTGATTATACCAAGGCTGTTGGTTGGGCCACATACGAAGAACTGATCAACTAACTGGAAAATCTCAATACTGATGGAAAAGATCTAAGAATAATAAGGAGTATGTACTGGAAACAAATAGCAGCATTGAAAGCTGAAAATGATATGCCTTTTTCCAAAATATCAAAAGGGGGTTACGCAATGATGTGTTCTGTCACCAGATTTGTTTTTTCACTTTACAGCGAAACCATCATGAAAAACCCAGAAGAATTCCTTGGGAAAAGGGTTAGAGGAAAAATGATAAACAATCTCCGTTATGTGGATGACATCGTACTAATTGCAGAAATTTGAAAATGACCTGCAAAATCTTGTGAATATAATAGAAATAGAAAGCAGAAATAAAGGGTCTGAACTAAACAGCAAGAAAACTGATGTTATGGTAATCAGTATAAAAAGAACAAGAAATCTCCTCAAGTAAAATAAAAGCAAACGGCACAACAATGAGACAAGCTGATAAGTTTAAATATCTAAGAACAGTCACCTCACCAGACGGCAGATCCACATTAGAAATAGCCAGCAAAATTGGCCAAGCTAAAACAGCATTCAAGAAAGTGAAAAGCGTTTTTAACACAAAAAAAACTATCAGTTAACATCAGGAAGACAGTTTGTCAGTTTTAATACAACCAATACTTTTGCACGGATGAGAAGTGTGGATAATCAACAAGCAATGTCAGAACATGATAGACGCACCTGAAATGTGGTTTCTAAGAAGAATGTTAAGAGTTTCATGGACAGCAAAAAACAAACAGGACAGTCTTGAAAGAACCAGACAGAAAAAAACATTAATGAAGAAGATTAGGAAAAGACAAGCAACATTTATATTATATTTTATGAGGCAAGAGAAATTTGAGTGCCTAGTCATAACAAAAAAGTCAGAGGGAATAAGAGCACCTGGTAGACCTAGGGAGAAAATATTGGACGTATATGCGGATTGGGTGAGGACAGAAAGGGTTGGGAGATATACTTGCAGCGACAGAAGATAGATTCGTATGGAGGGGCATGACCGCCAACGCCGTGCGGCAAGGCACATAGTGATGACGATGATGATGAGATACGGGTTCTTCCGATCTATTTTCATACAGCCCAGTCAATTCGATTAGAATCATTTGTTTCCCGTGAATGAGAATGAGTATTAAATGTGGTCTCATGCCACTCATGCTGATGATGTGTGTGTATGTGTGTGTGTGTGTGTGTGTGTGTGTGTGTGTGTGTGTGTGTGTGTGTGTGTGTGTGTGTGTGTGTGTGTGTGAGTGTGTGTGTATGAGTGAGTGTGTGTGAGTGTGTGTGTTGCTTTTCTTTTCTTTCTTTCTCTCTCTTTTTTGTTGTTGTTGCTGTTGTTGTTGTTGTTCCCACCCCCCATTCCGGAAAATCTGCTGTGCACTCCAAGTCACCCGCTCCATCCACTAAAACATGCTTCCATGATTTCGTATGTCACCGCTTTTACAGGCCACACTTTAATGCTTCCTGCTGTGTAGAATGTTGCCAACGCTTCTGGTGTTTTTTACCCCCTGGCAGTACTGACGGCTCCAGCGATCTCTTTAAGCACATGATTGTGCCTCGATGTGTATCTTCTGTGGGTCAGCACCACTTTGCATGAGTTCAGAAAATGTTTCACTGTTTGTCCTGACACAGGGGGGCATGCAGCCACCTGGTTTTCCCCCATTTCATCACTGTATTCGATAGCAAGAAATCATTTACAGATCTGAGGATGAAACTGATCATAAGAAGGGCTGTATGCAACATGTCATTCCAGCTGAGGTTTCTTTGTTTGGAGTGCCATTTCCCACGTTGTCCATTGTCCCTGTTAGCATTGTTGACATGCCGTCTGGATTCCTTTGGCATCCTTATCGTTCTTAATCTCTTGAATTATCAGGTCTTTCTTTCCTTTCCCTCGTGCTTTGACTAAACATTCCATTTTGTTGACTCCAGTCCCTGCCTATTGGTTTGCATGTGATGCATTATTTCATTAGCTTTTAGCCTTTCTTTCCTGTTTTCACTGAACCCTAAACTTTCTGGGTTTTTTGCAGTATTCAGGTTGGGCTGAACTGATTTCACAACCCCATCTCCCGAATCCTCAAAGTCCTCAAGCATACTGAGAAGCCTGACCTTTCCCTCTCTGTACTCCTCGACAGATTTAGGGGTTGCGTCAGCTTTGCAAGGCGACAACAGAGCATAATGTCAGTGAGATCAAGTGGGACATCAACCCATTTCCTCGTGTATTTGTTGATTATGGCCTCCATCTACTCCACTATGCTAGTACTAATATCGTATATCAGCAGACGCCAGAGTAACTTTGGAATAAGCATGAACTGCAAGCACCAGACTTGTATATGCCAAAAAGGCCTTACTAGTCTGCTACGAATACTTGCAGACTTTCTTTCTTCTGCCAGTTGCTTTGTTTTTATTTAATCTTTTTTATGACGATAATTAGATGCATACACGGGTAGATTATTGAGAAATCAGAATTATGTGTTAGAAAAAAAGAGGATGGTACTAAGTCCTAGAATTAATAAGTACGACAGTCATTCCGTTTTAGACATTTCATACTTCCTCGTTAATTCCATTACGATGTGATAGTCGATGAGTATGCATGTAAACGATTTGGATTATCATGTCCATCAGTCACGCACTCTTATTTACTCTTGTTCTCTTTTGCTTCAGATATAGATTCGTTAATTGTTCGTCAACTATAAGATGACCTTCTTGAGGATTCACTAATTTTCAATCACATAATCGCCATTGTTCTATATTGGACTATCGATTCATTTATAGAAGCGTCAGCTTTTGTACCATTTCAGTGGATCATTTACTTGCTCTTTTTCATCCCCACGTTCTATCATTTACACTCGTTTAAAGTCATGCCCATTATGGCTTCAATTCGGAGAAGTTGCCGTTGACATCGGCTGTAAAAAGAAATCAACGATGCCACAAGACGCCATTCTGACTCCAATTCCTTTGAATTACCACATTTGACTGGCAATGTCTGCAGAAAACTCATTCCACACCTCTCTCTTCGAAGACACGCGAATTTTGGTACTACACAACTAGAATCGTTTGATTTAAAATACAATGAGGTTTATTCAGATGGTGCATGGTTAAATGTGCCATGCATTAAACTGTTTAGCCACTAATATAGTGAAATAAAACGTCGTTTGCCCTGGTGTCATTATGCGTCTCTGGTCCTGTTTCTTCTACTTACTTTATTGTAACTTCGGACATACATCCCACTGGAGACCGTAGAAAATGTATCACTTTTTTCATTTTCTAATCGATTTTGTTTTTTCAATCACATAATCGCCATTGTTCCATATTGGGCTATCGATTCATTAATAGAAGCGTCAGCTTTTGTACCATTTCAGTACATCATTTACTTGTTCTTTTTTATCCCCACGTTCTATCATTTACACTCGTTTAAAGTCATGCCCATTATGGCTTCAATTCGGCGAAGTTGCCGTTGACATCGGCTGTAAAAAGAAATCAAGGGTAAAGTGGGAACCATCCAAGTTGTCCCTTCAGACCACAGTTACAAAATCATCATTTTTTAATTCAGCCTGTTACTTTTTGATAATGTTACATAAGCTCTATTCTACTCATCATCACCCACCCACCCTTTTTTCTCTCTCTTATTTCTTCTTCATATTCCCTGTTCCTTCTGTTTTCATAGTTTTAATGATAAATGCACACTATTTTAGTTTATCTTGATTTATTTAGATTCTAAAATAAAATATTCGATCTAAATGAAAATACTATGATTCAAACAAATAACTCTCTCTCTCTCTTTCTCTCTCCTCCTCCTCCTTCTTCTTCTTCCTCCCTTCATTTGTCTGTCTTTTCAGCCATATATATGAAAAGCGCAATGTGTCTCTCCGAAGCTCGAAGAGGATATAACCTGTGCTGACGAAAACAAAAAGCATGAGACGATTCCAGTACTATCTTGTTGCACTAGTTCTTGGCATGGACAGCTAGTAGCAGCGATAACAACAGAAGAAGAAAAATCCCAAGAACTTCGACAGCAGCGGCATTAAAACTACCATGAAGGTTCCAGTCTCTCCATGCAAGGCACAACCGAGGAATTACCACTTCAGTTTGAATTGCACGGCTCTTTCAGTCGAGCTAAAGATGTTAGCTTGTCAAATGGTTCCATAGAATTTCAACAGCCAAGGAAACAGTGTGGGAACGTTGAAAGGCATGTGGCAGGAAAATGGCAGAAAGTGGACAACCATTCTATTTTAGATGAATCAGAGGCGAGTGTTTACTGTTCAGTTTGTGTACTTCTTCCTTTTTTTCATAAAGGACAAAAGGGAGAAAAGAGTTGAGACTTTGACTAACCAACATAGACATGCATATGGAAAGGGAAATGTCGACCCAACTTTTCCAATGAATTTACCCAAAAGCTAAGCTGCTTATGGGCAACTATTCTACTTCTAAGCCTACCGTGCTCCTAAAAGATTTTGAAATGAAAACAAACAAACAAACAAAAATTAAATAATAACGGTCCGCCCTCACATTGCTCCGATCTGACTGACTCTACTTTTCGATGGACATCGTCACCTTTTCAACCAATCACAATTTTCTCCGTATCTGACGTCATGATAGTCCCATCACAGTTGATTGGTTTGCCAGTCTCCTTCTTCCAGGTCACCTAACACATGGCTATCGCATTTCAAGATTGTGAGAACCCTGAGGTCTGAAGGGACAACTTAGATGGTTCCCACTTTACCCTTAAAACGTCAACCCATTTGGGTGTGTAATGTAGCAAGGTCAAAAGTAAAGAAAGAATGTGACATATAAGAAGGAAGAAAGTTTAAGTGTGCTGAGCCTGCAGTTGTTTCGTAAGAAGCTGGATAGTAAAACCCACAGAAAGGATCGTCATTATGCTGACATCACAGCACGCGCGCGCGCGCCGCGCGCACACACACACACACACACACACACACACACACACACACACACACACACACACACACACACACACACACACACACACACTCACTCACTCACTCACTCACTCACTCATCATTCACTTCCTTCCTTCCTTACTTACTCATACACACATTCTCTCTTACATTTTCAAATGAAACAAACATTTTCCTGCAGAGGGTGTTTTAGTTATACTCTTTGACATGAAAAAGCGTGTGATCAAGTTTGTCATAAACGTTTTTTAGTACAAACTGAACTCTTTTTGTTTATCTGCAGAAATGTAGTATACGTTTGCCTGCGCGTTCGTCTATCTGCAAGTGTGTATGCGTGTTTAGATATGTGGGCTTGCCCGTGACTGAGTGCATACAAGTACATGTTTATGCATGCCTTCGCATGCGCCGTTATTTACAGCCAGTTTACAACCACCATAGTTTTTAGCCAATCTCGCTCGTTCCATCCTCCTGCAAATGGAAGTAATGAACATATCTTTCAAGACAGATGGCCATCATCTCACACAAGAGATAATACCGGCCACTAAATCAATAATTATTCACAAAACTGTCTTAATAGTGCTATAACAGACCAAGAGTCCATGGGCCGCTCGCAAAAGACCTCTTATGCGATTTTTACAACCTAACGGTCAAACAATTAGAGCTATAATCAAACAACAGACTGGGTGTAGCAACAAGCTACCTGTTTTTTGCATGAGAGGAAATCTGTTGCAACATTTGCTGAAATACGCTTAACATTCTATTTTCATCCTGCCGCTTAAACTGCTACCGGTCTCGAACAACAAAAATAGCCGTCGGCCTTGGCAAGTCGAAAGGCCTGGATAGTGGAACGACATGCGAGATTAGTGTATCTTTGACGCCGTCATTCCAAGTCTTCTTTGTCTGCTTCTGGCCTTGAAGTCTGGCACCTTTGTGTTATATGCACGGTAGGCTGTGAGGTAAGCTGGCACTCGCTGAGGCACATTAACCATTTGATTCTCTGATGTTGAATGTAACGATGGACTGCTATCGTCCCTAACCATTTTTTCTGATCCTGGTATTACGGATCATATCTCGTCAGGTCTTGTTGACAGCTCTCCTCAAACACATATCTTGCAGGTCGAGATCTTATGTTCAAGATGTCGCTTGTTCCATCCTCCTGCAAAAGGAAATAATGAACATGTCTTTCAAGACAGCTGGCCATCATGTCAGGATCCAGTTTTGACACTGGCAAGTGAATGTGGGCAGAAAGATGATACTGGTATGAAGTTGGGATGTTGGGGTGTTTCGAGAATGGGGCAAGCTGGTAACTGATGTCGTTAACCTTCTGCACCCTCGTTTCAATTTCAGTCTTTCATCGTTGGTGAAGATGCTGCGAGGTATTTGAACTTATTCACTTGCTTGAGTTTAACATTGTTGCAATCAGTATTAAGATTTCCTGGTGTTATTCACAGGAAAAAGACATGCACATCAAGTAGTTGTTAAAAATCAAAAGATTGTACGATTAATATGGAAATATGTAAAACATAATGTAGAGGGGAAGAGTACACAGAAGACTTTTTTGACAATGACAGAAAGGAGGAACACATCATTAGACAGAACTATGAAGAATCACCAAAAATGAAAGATGAAGAAGATATATAGCAGCAATGAATAAAAATCAAACATTGAAAAGCCCCAGAACCGGACAGTATTACTTAAGAACTAACTGAGGCTCCAGAAGAATTTGGTAATGAAAAAGCAACAGTTCTCCTGAATGAAATCTTTGACACCAGAAAATCTGCCAAATATGGCAAATTTCACTGCACTCCCAAAGAAAACGAGCTATATAATGCAAACTCCATCGTACAATCAGCTTGATGAGTCGTGTGACAAAACGTCTATTAAGAATAATCATGATAAGGTCATTGCAGTCAGCTGGGCTTTAAGAAACAATAAGAATAAGAGGACAAGGAACAGACTAAAACAAGAAATAGCAAGAACATTAATATGGATTTATTGAAGGGAAAGGAACTACTAATGTTATATATGTCTTAAGAACTCTCACAGAAAGGTCAGTTGAGTTTGATAAGAATTTACATTTTTATTTTCTTGATAAAACCAAGACTTTTAATCGGATAAGACACGAGGCATTGATCAACCAACTAAAAGAGCTTAATATTTTTGGAAAAGATCTACGAATAATAAGGAATACGTATTGGGAACAAACAGCAGCAATTAGAGTAGAAAATGATATGTTCTTTTCAAAAAGTCAAAACAGGGGTCAGATAGAGTCGTGTTTTGTCACTAGATTTGTTTTCGCTTTACAGCGAAACCATCATGAGAAACGTAGATAAATGCCCTGGAATAAAAGTTGGAGGAAAAATTAAAAACAATCTTCGTTATGCAGACACCACCGTTCTAACTGCAGAAAATAAAAATAAAAACATCAAAATGTTGTGACTATAACTGAAACAGAAAGCAGAAATAAAAGGCTAGAGCTAAATAGTAAGAAGACTGAAGTCATGGCAATCTGTAAAAAACAAGAAATTCCCTCATGTAAACTAATAGCAAATGGCACCCCAACACTGAGACGACTTTATAAATTGAAAGATCTGGGATAAGCCATCTCATCAGACGGCAGATGCACATTAGAATTATTCATCAGAACTGGCCAAGTTAAAACAACATTCAAGAAAATGAAAAACCTTCTTAACAGCAAATGCCTATCAACTGACATAAGGAAGAAATGTTTCTACGTTATACAGAACAAATACTGTTATATGGATGCAAAGCCTGAACAATCAACTAGCAAAGTCAGAACCAAATTGAAGCAGTTTAAATGTCGTTTCTAAGAAGAATGTTAGAGTTCCAAGGGCAGCAAAGGAACCAAACGAGACAGTCTTGAAAGAAGCAAACACAAAAAAAATTATGACGAAGATTACGAAAGAAAAAAAAAAACATTTCAGGGCATTTTATGCGGCAAGACAAATCTGAGCACCTACTCACAGTAGGAAAGCTACTAGGGGAAAAAGCACCAGGTACACCTAGGGAGAAAATAATGGTCTAGCAGACAGGCTGGAGATAATTAGGGTTGGAGATGTGTTTACAGCGACAACAGATAGATTCTTATTGACGGCCATGATGGCCAGTGGATGCAGCAAGGCACATGATGATGATGGATGATGATGATGATGATGATGATGATGACATTGCGCAAATCTTTATTTCTCGTTTTCATGATGCTGATCTTGTCATACTCTTCACATGTAGTGTTCGGAGTGATGGTATTCTTTTGAAGTATTTCTTCCTTCTCGTGTGCAAGGCAATAATCGTTCGCAAACAGCAATACGTTCGGATATTCTGGATATGAGCTAGCTTCCGCTGATCTATGACGTGAGTGGCTGCATATGCGCGAACGGTCAACGTGGCCTTGCTCTGAATGGGTTTGCTTGTAACCAAATGACTAAAATAATAGATGTAAAGATGCTGTCGGGTAAATTCCATTACGATGTGATATGATACTGCTGGGTATCTTCTGAAATAAGAACTGAACAGGGTAACAATCCTCTAAACATCTTTGGATATGACTTGAAATGTTCTTCAAACAACCGATAATGAAGAAAGCCAGATAAATCTTTCCTTTCGAGGGTAACATGTTATCACATTCAATACTTTTCATTAAACTAGAGTTCGCTCTGAGAAGGACTGCAAGAGATATTAAACACTACAATCAATAGAAGAAATGCAAAATACATGTATAATGTTTTTTATTTGTTTTTGTCTTACCGCCGCAGTTCCTACGCCTCATAAGTGGCCACAGAATCTGGAACAAATTTTCAAAATGCTACGATGATAATGACAATGGAGATGATGATCATGACACTGTGGAGTGCCACTCTGGATTGACACTACGTGATAAACACGTAATATACTTACTTTCATAATATGCAATACTGGCGTCAACCTGTTTTATTGGTCAGATTTGAGCAATATCCTCAATAATGCATCCGTGAAGTGAATGAGACTCGACTGTGTTATCCCAGTCTTCTCAATCAGCCCACAGCACACTCAATTTTCGGCAGAAGGCGGTAAGGACAGACAAATCCCAAATGATTTTTACAGAACTGATTGGACTCGAACCTACATTCTTCCAGTCGTTAATCTATTGTTCTAACCATGGCGACTTGTAGTACAATTTTGAAACTGTTCCAGAAAAAAAACTCTTGTTGTGTGTGTGTGTGTGTGTGTGTGTGTGTGTGTGAGAGAGAGAGAGAGAGAGACAGAGAGAGAGAGAGAGAGGGATGGGGAGGTAGATGGAGGGAGGATTCAACTTTTCTGTTCGGTAGTCATAAGTGTTTTCTTTATGTGATCAAAACACCGATTGCATGGAACAGACGAAACGTTGAAAAAGTTCCCATCCACTCTCGTCCAATAGGAGATGAGGAGAAGCACGACGTATGTAATGTTTGTTTTGACTGTTGAATCTTATTCTCGGTTTAGAAATGGGCCAGACAGAATCAACAGTTTTTGTCACGAAGGTTCTATAAACCGTGTGATCTATTCTATAAACCGTGTGATCTATCTAGAGGCAGGGCCATTTGTACAAATTTTGCAAAAGGATTCTATCAATTTAGTCAAATGACTAGACGATAAGTGTTTGAAATTAAGACCATCCAATGTGTCAGAACTCTTTTAACTCTGTTTGTCTCTTGATATTCTATATTCCTAGTGATATTTCATATTTCTACTGAAATATCGACTCACCACTTTTCTGGCCATAGCAGTTTACGAAAGTACCATCAGGGTTAAAAGACATCCTTGAGGTTGTAGGACCTCTCCTTCACTGTTTAATCTTCTCTAACTTTGAAGAAAACGAGGTAAACATACATGTATACAGTTGAGTTGAATCGAGACCGTACGCACATATGCAGTTCTCCAGGCGCAACTCGCACGCGCATGCAAATTTGTCTACCTCTGCGCCAACGAGGTCTCCGGTTTATAGGACAGCTTCTCATCAATAGAAAAGATAAGGCAGTATGAAGGACAGCAAAACAGAAAATGTTTGTTCTTCGCGTATCATGAAGAAGAAAAAAAGAAAACTGAAGGCATGGACATATGTATACACCGATGGGTCAGATTATAATGCTGTAACCAACAGGGAAGCCGGTATCCCCGCCAACTTTCCAGAGACTCAAACCACAACAGCCAATGTTTCTACGGGCAAATACTACATCAAGCACTGAGCACAGACAGAAGCAGCTATGAAAGCAGCGGCCATGATATATAATACCATGCATCAAGCAGCTGCTATGATACCTAATACCCATGTATTAAGTGGTCTTTCTCTCAGATCCTCTCTCTCTGTTCACAAAGCCCGGAGGAATGACAAGTTGCCCTACTTTACAAAGACGATCTAGCAAGTCAGAAGAAACAGAGTGGTCCTCCGTTGGAATCCTGCCCACTGTGGAATACCAGTAAACGAGACGATAGATAAGCTAGCAAAAAGCGGATCCCAGGAAGACCAGCCAGAGGAGTACCACCAGATCACTTCTTAGGCCACAGACAGAAAGGGATGGCTACTATCTTCTGTCGAGAGAGCAGCAAGCGATCCTGAGGAGACCATGCAATAACCACAACCGGCTCAACGTCCATATGAATCGCACGTTCAAACTGACGCCTTCACCAGTCAGACAGCTAAACATATTTTGCAGCACTGTCACCTCTATTAAGTGGAATGACAAGCAACATGGCCGACTTTAATTCCTACAACTACCAAGCTCCACAGCTGCTAAGCTGTCTGGACGTGGAACAAAAAACCAGATTCATCAGCTAGATGTGGTCTGACCATGTAGATGGCGAGCAAAGAAGAATAACATGGAAAAAATGAAACTTCAACTTTATGCAAGCAGACTTACTCTTGTGACATTTCATGTGATGACAAAGTTGACATTTCCGATTTCCCGTCTCTATGGCTTTAATATCCGAACATTTTTAGTAGTTTGCTATCTCACCTCGCGACAAAGTCTGAATCTGTCTGAATATATACATTTCTGATATGCATGGGCCATTAAAAGACCCAAACCTGATCGTTCTCTTGAAAAGCGAGGAACAACAAAGGAAACAACATCAAGTGAAAACTAACTTAATTTAATACGAGCGCACTGTCTTTCTGCAAGTGGAGAGCGCTGTTTGTTTTGTTTGTTTGTTTGTTTTTTGTTTTGTTTTGTTTTTTTAAGTTCGTAGGCGCCTACTCCAGAATGAAATAATGTAAATACATGCATGCTTTCCGCGTGTCAGATTTGTTCAATGCATTTTTTCTCGTCCTTGTCCAACTATCGGGTTTGAAAGTGAATGTATCCACGAAATATACGCGAAAGAAAGTCACTTGCTTAAAGGGGCAGCAGGACTATATAAGGCGGGAAGTAGATCGGAAGTCACTTGAATTCAAACGTTTGCCGAAGCAACACCGGCTGTCTGCTCTGAGTTAATTACAGATTTCGGACGCTGTCGGAGAGCTACCTGGCTCATATTTGTCACACAGTACTATCTCAATCCCTGCTTTTAAATTGTTGTTATATTTTTATCGAAAAATGTGCGTATATGAATTTATTAGGAAATTAAAATCTGAATTGGACGAACTTAGAGGCGGGGCTACAAAACATGACGAGACATCTGACAGGCGCGCCATCCAAAAATAGAAAAGCACGTGGAAAGAAAACAACGAAGGCATGTTATCACAACACACACACACACACACACACACCTGAAAGGCCTACAATATAGACGTCCAGAGAATTAAATCAGCTTAATTAAAATTGTGTAGTGTATGAAAAGAAATCAAGCACATGCAATAGATCTATTTGCACACACAAGCTGTGCGCACATACACCGTACTCATACACACACAGACACACACACACACAAAACACACACACAGACACACACACACACACACACATCGGAGCACAATACGAACACAACACTGACCTGTAGTCACCACCACTTATGTCCCATGTACAGCTTACCAGGTGGGTTAGGGTACAAGTCTTACAAGCGACAGCACACAGTCTGGCATTATCTCACGAAGGGCTGTCACCACACATTCATCTACACCATCATGCCCCATAGTCACCCATTTCTTTCGAAAATATTGTGGATGTCTCCACGCATTCCTAGAATTTAGTATGTTCCAAAATTGTCTATATATCTGTTTCCTAAGTCCAGAATTCCTAACTTGTGCTGACTGTCCATTACCCAGCCACCTCTGACAGTTTGCAGTAACACACGGCTCACAAAAACAAAACTGGCATCTGCCCTGACTAACTGCATGCTGTAAACTAACACTAGATCTATCACTTACACTGACACTAGCACCAGATGAGGAACACACTACATCTGTCGCCGGTGTAAATCTATAACTTGCTGAGGACAGTGTAGCCACTGAAGTAGGTGTACAAGATGCTGTGGTATCTATACAGGAGATGTTGGCAACACACACAGAACTACTCTCACTGACACTGTCAGCTTCACTGATTGTAACTTGTGATAGCACTTCACATTTCCACTCCCAACCACAGCTTTCAAACAATTGTCTTACAGCCTCCTTCTTTTCTTCGTTTATATCCAGCAATAATAAATTAAAATTCATTATTTCGTCAAAGACAAACCCTCTCAAACTAGACGTGTGCATTTTCAGTAGAACCCAGAAAGAATGAGCGCGCAAATTTCCTTACAGACAATGATAGGTCCGACCACAGATTTCTGGCGCTATTTCTTTCACACCGTGAGAGAGGCCAAGCATGGAATAGCAGTCATGCAGTTTCCATTAGCACCATCCTTTCCTTCTCATCATTTGTTCTCATTCTTAGCAAGGTTCAAGTAACTTACTTAGATCTACCGGATCTCCTAGTCAAGGCCCCAGTTACCGCGTGCCAGACGTTTTAGGGGTGAAGGGATGAGGTTATCAATCTGTAATTTAGATCTGCGCACGAAGTCAGCGACTCTCAACAGTAATAATGCAGCGTGTGTGTATGACAAACTGTCGAGAAATACAAAGACTTTTGATCAAGTGTTCATACTATTTGATAAATAGTCTTGACACACAAACTGATGTCCCCCTGTCCAAACTTTGGTTATGCCCCAGGCAGGAGACAACCAGGACTGCGGAGATAGTGTGGGGTGTACTGATTCCCATTGAAAGGGGACCAAGCTATAATTTCTCTAAAACTACATCATGTTTTTCCTGTAAGAAAAGTCAACGGAAAGCATAAGTTGACTACCTTCACCCCCTTTAAATGAACTCAGTTACTAAGAAACAAGTGTCTGTTTTGTTCGTCACTGTTAGCGTGTTTGTTTACTACCCTCAGCCACGTGCTTTTCTTTATTTAGTTTAGCCCCGCCCATGCTTACTGCGCATGCGTCCCAATCCATTGGATCGGATGTTTTTAACTGAATTTAGTGCATGTCCTGTTTTCTACAAGAGTCTAGAGCTACTGCTTTTCACGTGTTGACATGCTCGTAGAGCCGTGTTTCTCGAGACAAAAGTTTTAAAGAATGCACTTTGTTCACGTATTATAAGTGTAGTTTGTGTTCTTCCGTAAAGTTGTAGGATAAAATGATACACGATTTTTCACGTGTTAAGTTTAGCGCACGCTTTTTAACTATATCCTATGAGGTTTTAAAAAGTTCTGTTGGCTTACATCTAGTAGACAGCTTAGGGCGCAGGGAAAGAAGGGCCAGGAAAGCATTAGAAACGGATAACGCAGGGATCTTGGATTTTGCATTACAGTTTGCTATTGTCTTGGAGACAAACTTGATCTGAAGTACTGGTAACTTCGTGTCCTCCTGGTTTGGACGCGAGTTGAAGGCAGAAAGATCAAAACAACTTGGTCAACAGGTCTACCACTCTACTGTCATGCTGTGTCAATGGTGATTGAGCAGAAGCATTGTGACAAGCACATGGCCACTCAGAAAGGATTTTTTCCTTTTGATTGCTTTTCAGTTAGGCCAGCATAATGTAAACAAAGTTTTTATGAAGTCAGTAAATTCCACAGTATATGATTATATGAATGGGAATTATTCTTATATTTTAGACATGTATGGTTGATCATGAACTTGGTTTTTAACTGTTGTCTTTTTAATTAAACTGTGGAGTTCTTAAGATGGTGTTAGCCCTGATATGTGGCTCAAGCAGTCGGTTGGGCTGTAAGCAATAACAAGCAATATGAACGTGAACTTGTGAGGTTCAAAGCTATCATAGCCAAACACTGACAAGAACGTACTAAAGGGGAAAAAACGATGACAAATCTTATGTCGCTCAAGATAGAAAACAGCTGATTTAGAACTTGATTCCAACATACAGATTCTCACTATTTTATTGAAAATAAAATACCCATACCGCCGTTTCTTCGACTATCACATCATGTTTAAATATAATGATGTCTGCTCCAGGTATTCACAAGAAATAATTCAGCCACTTCAGTAGATCACGTACATTACAAATTTGTCGCAGCTTAGATGTAATCGTCATTGTTTCGGCATGTTTGTTCATATCTGGTCATGTTAATAGATCCCCATTTACACTTGACTGTTTTATTTGCATTTGCCAGTGTGTTTCCCTTTTCATATTTTCATTTTCCTTCATGCTGATGTCAGCTGCACATTTTCAACCGCTTTGTTCATTCTACTGGATAAAACCCATCCCAACATTTGCGATTTTTTCTGGCATCCACGACACAGTGAATCTTGTCCGTTACTGTTAAAACACACACCCACACACATACATACACATAATAATAATCAACATATCATCATCAGATATCATTAGGTTAACAAAAAAAATTTACTGATATGCTAAACATTAGCATAATCTCAACTTGGAAATAATAAAAACAATCGCATGACATTGGGAGAAGAGTGCCGGAATGATTCAGACGTCTGCCAACAAGTAAACTCGAGGTTTCAGGATTCGTCTCCCGCTGGGGCCTCGACTTTTCTCCTCAGTTTGACTGAAAAATCGAACTGACCGTCCACTGTTTTGAAGGGGACGAAAAACACGTTGGACTTGTGTCTTCTTGCCTGCGCACGCAAAGATCCCAAGGTGGCTGAAAATCGTGAAGAGTAGGGCATTCGCCTGGCTGGCCTGGTATAAATTATTGGCAACAGAGATTCATTTCCTAGGTCCCTCCCCTTGAAGGCCAATAAACCTTGCTTTTCTAAAGTCTTGATATAAAGGTGGCGCTGTGCTGCGGCGATGCGCTCTCAATGGAAAGAGTAGTTCTAGTTCAACGTGGTAAATCCACTGACTAAAAAACATGGAACACGAATATCAATGATACTGGAGAAACATTTAAATTTGTTAGGATGCAAACATCTAATCAGAAAAACACACACACACACACACACACACACACACACACACACACACACACACACACACACACACATTCACATGCACGCGCCACGTGCATTTTATGAATCAGTCTGTCATTCTGCACACTCTTCACTTCTTTAAATGGACTTTAATTCAATTTACCCCTCTCTCCTTTCTAGCACTCTCACGCCCGCCCCTCTTTTGTCCTCAAATGGCTGTGGAAAATGATTTCTGACAGCTATTTTGCGGCAGAGAAAACATAAAAGTCTGAAGCCACATTTTTACGTTTCTCTCTCTCTCTCTCTCTCTCTCTCTCTCTCTCTCTCTCTCTGGGACCATATATGCGTTCATGTGATCAGTTATGAGGCAGCCGAGATGTGGTTTGTAAGAAGGATGTTGAGAGTTCCATGGACAGCAAAGAAAAACAAACGAGACAGTCTTGATGGAGGCAGACACAAGTAGATCATTCATAAGGAAGATTAGGAAAAGGCAGGCAACATTCATAGGCCATTTTATTAGGAAAGGGGAATTGGACCACCTGGTCACAACGGGAAAGCTGGAGGGAAGGAGAGCACCGGGTAGACCCAGGGAGAAGATACTAGACGTACTTGCAGAATGGCTGAAGACAAGGAGGGTGGAAGAGATGCTTGAGGCAACAAGAGAGACAGATGGAAGTCCATAATCGCCAACGCCATGCGGCAAGGCACCTAATGATGATGATGATGATTACATCCTACAACCATACATATCACAAAACATCGTCATTAAAAGAAAGCAATTCTTATGTAGCTTAGATGTTCCGTTAAACAAAATGTTCACCAAAACGTCATGGCAAAAGAAAATAATGCATGGTTGCGGTGTTTTAGTCAAACAGGGCTGCACAGAAAATCGATAATGACAGTCAACGCTTATTTCACTTCACAAAAGTAAAACGACTCTTTGACGTGCGACTAAAAATGTCGCACATTGTCAAGTTTGTCGTTGTGAAAAGCTTTTAGTGTACATAAGGTACAAGGAAATATTCACAAGAAGAAGAAAAAAAAGAAGAAGAAACACAGCATTTCAACACACACACACACACACACACACACACACACACACACACACACACACACACACACACACACACACACACACACACACACACACAAAAGCTTAATAATCAGATCAGAATCACCTTTAGATCTGAGAAATGGTGGAAACAATATTTGTCAACAATCGTATTCATCAACTTAGTATTATATGGTTTGGCTATCTGACCAGTATGCAGTCTCATCAACAAGTATACTTGGCCTTTAACAGATGGCATAAAAAGACTGGGTTGTTGTTTCACCAGTTAAAAGTACCCTCCCACCCCCTAAAAAAACAGGAAAGAAAAAAAGAAAAAAAAAGAGAAAGAAGAAAAATAACATCAAATGATCCTAGCCCGTTATGAGTCACAATAACCCCTGAACTGCCAACATAATTTATGTCAACGAAAATTTTATCAGCTGCTTTCTGATACTATTTAATAAAAGTTCTTTCCAGTTTAAATTTCTGCCTATCAAGGATGGCAATGCAGAAGTCAACAACGCTGGTCATTTTCAAACTCGCAGCTAAACAAAACATATATAAAATGTGGAAAAATATCTTTGTAATGGCATATCCATATTGTCTCCATTTTTACATTTGAACTGTTGTGTTTTATTACATTTACAAAATGAATACTTTTTCGTTTAGCGACACCACACAGAAGGCTAGGGGAACTCGTTTTGTTGTGTCTCTAACAGACACCATTTCCCTCGCTTCCCCATCCCCCCACCCTCCACAAAACCCCACTAATCACTAAACGTTGTCTGACGTCAGTGGCGGACGGAACAGCTTCCATTACACACCACATTCCGTTGCGCACGTCCGCACCATCTGCAGAGCCATTCTTCAAGTGGCAACAAATGGACCCTTCGGTGCTCAGACTTCTTGTTTTCGGTGACTATTTTTTCCAACTTTCCGTTAAAAAAAGGAAACCAGATTGAATGAGAGCAACCTACATTCCTATCTACCTTAAAAGACAAATGGGTGCAGCAGATTAATTCCATCGACCTATGGTATATTCTTGTGGTGTGTGTATGTGTACATGTGTGTGTTTGAGAGACAGGAAGGGGAGGGGGGGGGGGAGAAAGACAGAGACAGATAGACAGGACGATAGATGCATCGGGTAAGGATGCATGAATGCATGTCTGTTTTATGTTTATAAGTAACTCTTGGTCACTCTGAACGTCCAAAAACGAAGTTGTAACGGCATAGGATGACTTAGTTGTTTCGTTTATGAATGGCTCTTTATAAAACATTTGAGCTTAAAGAAGTTGCTGATGTGTGCTGTAATTGGACTCCATTCGTTGTTTTGGTCACATCAATCGAAAAATAACACAAACATGTTTCAGCAACAACAAAATGTGTAATTCTAACCAGATATAAGCCAAACCTACAACCCAACGGCAAGTCCACGATTCTATAAACTTTATCAAGAAGGGAGACCAAAGGTGGAACATTTTCATGTTTCGACTTTACTCATTCATCTTCAGTTTAACTTTTTTATTGTCTAGAAATCTTACGCATCGTTCAATGGTAGTTGTTTGTAACATTTATTCGGGCTATGGTTATTTTAGGGTGTTTCTCCGTGCAATTATACTCTCCTAATACATTAAACACAATCCCTGGTAAATGCTTAAAGTCAGGCTTTTAATATCGTCAAAGCCAGGACTAGTTAGGGTTATATAATATAATATACAATATTTTATATAGCGCAAAATCTTGATAAAATCAAATCTAAGCGCTAAAACAGACACACACGCACGCACGCACGCACGCACACACACACACACACACACACACACACACACACACCACACACACACACACACACACACACACACACACACACACACACACTCGCACACGCACACGGCTATAAATGGGGAGAAAGAATAAAAGCAATGGAAAATTATAGAGAGCATATTATATACAATTATATATTACAATGTGATTCCCCTCCGAGTGGAGACAGGCTGCAGAGGGGATTGAGTGAGGTCAGGATTTTATGCAGAGGAGAAAAGGTGAGTTTTGAGAGCGGACTTGAAGGAGACAAAAATAGGTTGCTGACGGACTGAGAGAGGAAGTTTGTTCCAGGAAAGTGGACCAGAAACAGAGAAGGCTCGTGGACCATAGGTATTGAGCTTAGTGCGTGGAAAGCGAAAAGTCAGAGGATCGGAGGCAGAGCGGAGGGTACGTGAGGGAACATAGACCTCAAGTAGGCTTGACAGGTAATCGGGGGCTGCGTTATTGAGGCTTTTGTAGCACATGGTGTCTAGTTTGTACTGTATGCGCTTTGATACAGGGAGCCAGTGAAGTTGTGCCAGGAGAGGAGATATGTGGTCAGCTTTTTTCTTTTTGAGTACAAGGCGTGCAGCATTGTTTTGAATGCGCTGCAGGGTGTGAATGGTGGAGGCAGGAAGACCAGACAGGAGTGAATTGCAATAGTCAATGCGAGACATTATGAAGGAGAGAACGAGTTTTGCAGTTGTTTCGACAGAGAGATACTTCCTGATCAGGCTTATACGATAGAGGTGATAGTAGCAAGATCTGGCAGTTTGAGAAACAAAGTTGTTCATGGAGAGGGTAGAGTCAATGCAGACACCAAGGTTTTTAGCTGAATCAGAAATTGGGACTGATGTGTTACATAATGGGAGAGAAAGAGAGGGCAGTTGAGAAAGTTTCTGACGGGTGCCAATGAGGATAGCTTCTATCTTGTCATCATTAAGCTGAAGTTTGTTGAACGTCATCCAGTTCTTAATGTCCGAGTAACACTCAGTGGTGCGAGTCAAGAGGCGCTGTATATTGACTGGTGTGACACTGTCTAGAAGTTGGGTGTCATCAGCATAGAAGTGGTGTTTTATAGAGTGGGAGTTGATGATGGTGGACAGGGGGGAGGTGTAAAGAGTGAAAAAGAACAGGGCCAAGGACAGATCCTTGTATGTAGGTTGAGAGTAAGTGCCATTAATGAGAACAGTTTGTTTTCTGTTTGATAGATATGAAGTGAACCAGGAGAGAGCAATGTCAGAGATGCCAAAAGTATGATGAAGTCTAGAAAGGAGAATACTGGCTGCAGACAGATCAAGGAGTGTGAGGAGAGAGACTTTGCCAGTATCAGTTGCAAGGAGGAGATTGTTGAGAATGTGTAGCAGGGCAGTTTCAGTGCTATGGCACTGGCGGTAGGCTGACTGGAAAGGATTGAGGAGATTGTTGGCAGACAGGTGAGAGTTCAGTTGGTTGAGGAAAACTTTTTCAAGGAGTTTTGACAAGAAAGAGAGATTAGAGATAGGCCGGTAATTTTTCAGTTCATTTGGGTCTAAATTGTATTTCTTGAGGAGTGGGTGAACAATAGCAGACTTATGGCATTCCATACAGATATATACTCACTCACTCTCTCTCTCTCCTCTCTCTCTCTCTCTCTCTCTCTCTCTCTCCTCTCTCTCTCTCTCTCAACATCCGCATGTACTATCTTGGGTGTCGAGGGGAGAAAGTGCTTATGCCAACAACGATCAGGAAGTACAGAAGTTGAACAATGCTGCGTGATATCAAGGTCTGTTTCATGCCTTCGATCCAGGTTTTCCTTGGACTGCCCTTAACTTTAAACCCAGATATCGTTTTGTTAGATACTTGCTAGGCCAATTGGTGGAGTTCCATTCTAGTCAGAAGACAAAACTGTTTCATTCTCTGTTGACGAATACGGTAGTGGACAGATACTGTTCCCACCGTATCTTTGATCGTGGTGTTTCTGATCATGTCGCGTCTGGTTTAGTTGACAACTCTTCTCAAACAACGTATCTCATCAGTGGCAATTGTGTGCTGCGGGGGCTTGGTCAGGATCCAGGTCTGGCACTGACATCATAGAGTGGAGATGGAAATGAAACTGAGCTGGACCTTTGACTTCCTTACTACTTATTATGTTGATGGAAGATCCGCCACCCCTACCTTTTCTAGACCAACATCTGTTGGCTGCACCAGTTCCATGCAATTCATGTTTAGTGTATGTCTTGCGCCAGCAATACTACTCTGGACTATTGTACAAGATTATTTACAATGTATAGGGCAGTAATATTGAGAGGTGAGGGAGTCTGAAGTGAAACTCCAGCCACGTTTCAATAACAAAAGGAATGGCCGTTTTCTACAATCATCATCCTATTGTATCAATGTTCGATAACAGCCTTGTAATCGATGGCACCGTGCGTGCGAAACGTGTCTCAATGCATCGTGAAGGGACACTGTTACTGTGGTTAGACCATGTGAGCGTTGTGTTATCTTTAATAGAATATTTGGTATATGGTTTGACCATCTTGATTATGTTTTATTTTTTTAAGAGGGGAGACTACTTGTGCTTGCCCGCAAATGAAATTATGCAACGCATTCCTGAACACTTTTCCCTCAGCTTTGTTTAAGAAAAGGCCTGTTATGGTGGAAATTGATTGAGATCGATCTGTTGTAGAGCACACACGTGTGTATTCGATGTGCGTGCGTGCGAGCGTGTGTGTCCGTGTGTGTGTGTGTGTGTGTGTGTGTGTGTGTGTGTGTGTGTGTGTGTGTGTGTGTGTGTGTGTGAGTGAGAGAGAGAGAGAGGAGAGAAGGATGGGGGAGAGAGAGAGAGACAGCGTGTGTATGCATGCAAATATGTGTATTATGAGGGGGGGGGGGGGGCAAAGCAACAGACAGAAAAAAGGGTCTCTGTGTGTGGGTGGGTAGGTGGGTGGGTGTGTGTGTGTGTGCGCGCGCGCGCGCGCGCGTGTGTCGATGTGTAAACCGAAGGTAATTTGTGTGTGGAATCTGATTAGCATGTTCTACCCTGAAGAAACGTGTGAACGCAAGTGTGGACGGGCATGGCTTATGTCTGGTCACAGTGACCGAAACATGATGTGCAAAAAACAACCTTTCAAAGGTCATAACCCTGAAATCATAGAGACAAAACTGGTTAACCTTTTTTACTGTATCCCCCCCCCCCCCCCCCTTCGAGCATGATTACGTCTCAAACAGCCCGGTGGTCTGCATGAAGGATGTGGTTTTTAAAGTCCTCTTTTTTGCTCCAAACCTGCTCTTCCAGAGTAATTCCTTGTGGCCACTGCTCATGTCCTTTATCTCTCAACAATAGACAAAACTGTAAAATATGCTCTGGAGATAGTGGTCCCATCTGGCATGGTCTCCCATCCGTGTGGGACGGCCCCATTTGGCACAAACGCTGGAACAGGCGGTAGCAGAGATCTCATCTTCTCTCTAAGTCAACACCATGTGTACGGTGCCCATCTCCTTTACCTCTCTGTTTTTCCTTCCCCAACTTTGAAGAGAGTGACTGGACGCAGCATGCAATAAATGTCGTTTTTCTTTCTCAGGCGAGATTGGCAATTGTGCAAATATACCGGAAGACGCGAGCCCTACCTTTAAGCCATCAAGTCTTCGATGAATATTTTACAGGCATGCGCATTCGACTCTAGTCAACGACTAAAAAATTTTACCAAGAGGACAGCAAAGACAAAATCAGCACTGTCCAGGTTGAAAGCTGTATGGATGGACAAAAGCACCTCCATCAAACTCAAGATCAGGTTCTTAACTGCACTGACATATTCCATCTTCCCGTGTGCATGCAGGACATGGACCCTCACAGCTGATTTGGAGAGATGAATTAAGGCCATAGAATTGGGATGTTATTGCAAGATACTAACCATCAGATAACACTGATTATATCACAAGTGCGCCAAATCATCAGGCAGCACACTGAACTACAAGAAGATCTGCTGACTTAAGTTAATAGGGGGTAGCCATACTGGTATAGCCTTGTAACAAGATAAAATGGTCTTGCTAAATCAAGCAACCAGGGAATTATTGAGTTAGGGAGACGGGCAGGAAGAAAGAAAAGAAAAAACAAAACAAAACGATAGACTGACAACACTGAGGAATGGACAGAGAAACCATCTGCATAGACCCAAGCTTTGGCACTCAATCAACAGAGCTGGAGGAAAATGGTAAACAGTTCTTTAGTGTGGTCCCCAATGACTCTTCACTGAGTTATGGGTGAGGAAGAAGAGGAGATGTGCGGCTCAAACTGTTTTTCTTTTCTTTTCTTTGGATTGTTGTTGCTTTTGGGGTTGTTGTTGTTATTCATCCGTGGTCTGCATCTGTCACGTACACTCGAAGATAGGGCCGTTTTTTAACCACGCCTTTCAGGCAGTCATATTCTTCTGAATTTGTGTGTATGTGTATGTGGGGGGGGGGGAGGGGGGGGACGTGCTTGCTGTGTGTTTTCATGTTTCACCACGTCAAAGAATTCCGATACAGCTCACATACTCTTTTACGTGTGTATTTGATTTTCTGCGTGCTTATACACACAAAGGGGGTCACGTATATTGACATGAGAGATGGCATAACAATCTTCGATCCTTTACCTACGAACGAAAACATGATAGGATAGGGTCAGTATAACAAACTTATCAAGGAAAAGATAGGCTTTAAGTTTGCTCTTAAAAGAGGAAAAGTTTGGCAATTTTCTCAGATCAAAGACTAGATTATCCCATAGAAAATGTCCAAAGTGGACAAAGATCGAAAAGCGTGTGTCTTGCGTCTGTATCGACAGATTCTGAACAAGTGAGTATCAGATGAAGAGCGAACAGACTTACCAATCGGCAGACCAGCGCCTAACCACCTGATTATCATGCACGGGTAAATCAGCAGCTGCACGGGGATTATGTAGGCGTAATCTTTGTTATTTTCTTAAACTTCATTTCATTTTTCAAATGACACACGAGCACACGAATGATCCTGAAAGGAAACTTCATTTTCTCGTGGATCTTTATACGTAGTGGATACGTTCGACGGAAGCCTATTTCTAAAACACATCCAGAATGAATTGACAAAGCCCGACAATAGACATGAAATTTTAACAGACATAATAGTAAAATGATAATGATGTTCATATCAATGAATGATTTGTCGTGCAGTACATTTCATGGATACTATTGATTAAACTATATTGCGTGTTTGAAATGAATAAAGAGAAATGTGTTCCTATCAGTGTATCTATAAGTATAATAACTGAATTATTTCAGTCAAACAAATAATTCTTTTACTTAACTTTCGCATTCAAAAGTTATAATTTGCATTCAAGATTGTTTCTTGTTGGTATTCAGGTCGTCAACTCATGTGTACTTTCCTTCTTTGTGGTATATTCACAAACGTTACAAAGTAGGAGGGGAGGGGGCACAATACATGGTAAGAGAAACAGGAACAATTCTGTATCAAAATAGTACCTTCCTTCTTTTCCTTTGATCGTTGATTGTCGAATGTTTATGGACGAAAATATTAAGTAAAGATAAAGACGAGAAACACAACTGGACCAAAAGAGAACATGTGATGGTTGGTACCTCCTTTCATGCTCTTTTCCATCGTCGGGCGGTGGGAGAAGGGTGGTGGTGGTGATTGGGGTGGGAAGGGTATACTTGCGTGACACTGGATGTCCGTGTTTTTCAGTTACAACAATAGACTCACATCTGCTGTCCGTTCCTCCTCTCATTTTTTGGGAAGCAAAGTGGCACATCATCCCTCGGCATATCCGCTGACCCACTTGAGGACTTGCTGCTTTAGATTTTTAAGACAATCACTGTTCTATTTCGGTGCAAGCACTTCGATAATATGCAGCGTCCATAGTTGAACCACGTTCTTAAATCCTGTAATCGGGATTCTAATCCTACAATTTCAGCATCAGTGCCTATCACTGCAGCCATAAGACGAACAACCACGTTAAACCTCAATGGACTGCCTCTAGTTTCTCTATCGGCGAAGTGCCATGCAAAACCGTTAATAGATTTGGCAGCGTCTTTCTTCTGAGATACATAAATTTTGATGTTTCACATCCAGAATCGTACAAAGTCAAGTGTACTGAATATGTATTCAGATGGCAGAGAAACGATTGACGAGCTGAAAAGAATAATGTAAGATTATATAAGGACTGGTGAGAGGATGGGCAGATATATGATAAACACCGAAAACGTGATCCCTGCTGAATCCTATCTTTCTATTGTCGCTTCTTCAGAATGTCCACCACTAATGAGGTGATGGATGAAAAGCGTGTCCAATCAGACTGGCTGTTCAAGCCATTCAGTGACAACAACAGATCTATTACTGCGGACCACTTTTCCTTTCCTTTCATGGAAATGGATACATATTTTCTCGGCAGATCAGCTCACCCACTTAATAACCCCCTGCCTTAGAACTGAGCAACCACAACATTCTGGTTTGGCACAAGTACTTTTTGAATCGCCAGTACGTTATCTGCTGAACCATGCTCTTCAATCCGTTATTGATAACTGAAGTGCAATTTCAGCACTAGAGCCATCGTCTGCATATATAAAAAGATATTGGTAATGTCAGTGACACTCTCTCTTGGCCCCAATGCGTTTGAATTACCACTTGAGACTTTAATGGATTGCCATCGATTTGTCTGCACGGAAAAAGCCATGCAAAATCCCACATAAATTCCACACACGTCCCTCCTTCTTCTCTGAGATAAGCCAGTTCTGGTAACTGCCTCCAGATTCGTCTGAGATCAACTGGACTGAACATTTATCTAGAGAGTTAAAAGTACTTTCATCATGCATGAAACCCTTTAAGTGAGTAGTGAGCTGAAAAGTGAATGGCGTTAGCACTGACGTCTAGAATCCTGAAATATGCGTCATGGCACTGAGATGAGTTGATATACAGGACTCCCCAGCTATCAAGCCCTTATCTAGGTCAGCAATTTATAGTAGCTGCCCTGTTTGTCTTCCATGCAACAAATTTATCGTAACTTTTTGTCGCTGTAACACACAAAAACCTGGCCGTTTATATACAGGCTGGTGAAAATCCGACACGACTGCTTTGTAACTCACAATCTGTTTGCAGACGTTTACATGATGTACAATCATTCGCAGGCAATTCGACTGACGTGAGATCATTAAAATAGAAAATCAGACCGATAAACACTGCTTTATTCCGATGTAAACAACCAAATTAAACGATTATTCTGACTATTAGGTGCGTTAAAGAATTGGTAAATTTAATTCAGTGGACTAAATTGTTACCTATATCCCATCTATACCCCATCCGAACATTCAATGTATAATTGTCTGTCTTTATAACAGCTCATAGATTATATTCATTAAAGTCAATATAACAAGAGATGGAGTTTTTGACTATAGTGAATATGTGTGCTCAAACATAAATGTACATAAATGCACATGTGTACAAGAGTACACAGTTAGTACAAGCATTCTACTTATTCTGATTTAGAATAAAAACAAAGAAAGCGAACGTCAGCGAATTATTTTAACTATTCTCCCCCCCCCCCTCTCTCTCTATCTCTACCTACCTACCTACCTACCTACCTATCTATCTGTATATCTGTCTGTCTGTCTGTCTGTCTGTCTATCTATCTAATCTGATCTGACCTGATTGATAGATAAACAGAAAACAAGCTAAAAAAAAGTAAAATACAGATGTATTGGGTACGAAACTGATACAGAAACAGAAAAAGACGAGGTTTAAGTGATAATGTACATCGTACTGGGAAATGACAAGCATGAAACAAGTAGATGTGAGGCTTTTGTTTATGGGAAACCCAAAAACAGAACAAGGGGAGGGGGCGGGGAGAGAATAAAACTGACGGACAACATATTTACGTTTTAAGCATTTTCTTCCCAACAGTAATCCCTGCAATATCCGATTCTTAAAGCACTCAAACTTAACCGTCCTATTTTCCGTAACCTGCCCTTGATATCGACAGTCGTAGCATCAGAATGATAGCCAAGGGCAGCAGCAGCAAACGCAGCCGTTCATGATCAGCAGCCGCCTTGCGAGGCACGACTGAGAAAGCATCACATCTAACTGAACAGCACATCTATTTCAGTGAAGCTAAAGTTGTTATCTTATGAAATAGGTTCGCTGGAATTGCAATAGCCGAGGAATCTGAGAAACGCTTAAAGGCGTGCCTCGGTGAAACGACAGAATGTGAAGACCCATTTCTCTTGGCATGTCGCAATGAGAGACCTCAATTGTGTTTCTGTCTGGGTTTGTTTTGGTTTTGTTTGTTTTCAATGTCTTAACAGAAAGAAGAAGAAGAGAGTAAGGCCAGATTAACAATCTCCATTCTTCTTATAGGAAAGATCAGAATAGTATCAAAAGATAAGGCATGCTACTACTACTATTACTACTACTATTACTACTGCTACTGCTACTACTACCACAACTACTACTACCACTACTACTACCACTACTACTACTGCTACTGTTGTTGCTGCTATTACTACGATTTTGAGCATGATGCTGTTTGAGCAGAATACTCCAAAACAAATTGTTACATAAATGGATTCCGACTGCTGCGATGGCGAGGTAAAAAAAAAGACGACCGTGCACGTAAAGGTCTTCTCGAATATCCGAGTGCATGTGGGAACTGCAGCCCATAAATGGGGAAAGAAAAAAAAAAAAAGAAAATAAGAAGAAGAAAAAAAACTCCCTCACACACAGACCGTGGTTTTTGCGTTTTTGTTATACTTAACCAGACAAATACATCCCTCCACACACACACACACACACACACACACACACACACACACACACACACACACATACACACACACACACACACACACACACACACACACACACACACACACACACACACACACACACGCACACACACACCTCTCTCTCTCTCTCTCTCTCTCTTTTCCCCTTCTTTCTCACATAAAAATGGAGCCTATCAACATGGAGAAACCTGATTCAACTCCACCTCTGTCGTTCGCGTCCGCGCGTCTGAGAGCAGGTGTATATAATACGGGTTTCTCCCTGGACTATAAACGGATTCAACTAGTTTAGGTACCAAAGTGTGGTGAAGTGTCTGCACACTGCAAAGTAAGTTTGAATGTGCCATGGACTTTTTACCAGGATCAGAGTAGCCAAAATGCAGCAATGTTTGCCTGCATTAAAATAGCTACCGCTCTTTCAACATTTTACAAGTGAATGTGGATCACAATTGTATTGTGCATGCTATTCCGAAACAAACATGAAAACCACTGAAAGTTTACGTGTGCAAAGTCTAAAAGACTAAAGACAATTATTCAGCAAAAGTCTCTGTTCAGACAATTCTGAACAATGTCTATGACACTGAAAAGTATGTTACAATAATAAACAAATATAACTGGTTTCACGCTGGATGCATTTTAAATCAATTGAAATAGCATAACTGCATAACATAATCAACAATGAAATATCTTGATCATTGCCCAAGTCACTTGTTCATTGAGTAGTCAACGCCCTGACCTCTCACGAGGCCCTTCCTCAGGGCGACTGTTGGCAGCGTGTTTGGCGGTCTTTGTTGGGTGAGTGGCGGTCACTTGATACCGATACGTTTAAAAACTGGTAATTTGTTTCAATCGTCTTACCTCCCTCCCGCCTTCCAAAACACACTGTGTATATGTTGTTGATTGTGCAGTGGTATGACGGACATTTACAATACTGACGAACGCAAATGCAGCAAGTGTGTTGCTTTTTCTTTAGAACGCAAAACAACGACAACAAAACAAAACGAAAAACAACAACAACACAAAGAAACAAATTATTACAGTAAGCATGTCTCATCCATCGTTTTACGTGTTTAACTGATATTTGTTATCACCACCTAAACAGCACAGGAATCACTCTAAACCCATTCTGTCGTTATTGCTTTTCTTGTTTTGATGTGCGTTTGAGTTGCTGTTTGTGATTGTAATAGCAAGATTGTCAGTATGGCCTGAAAATCTTATGTTTTTCTGCCTGCATTTGCTTTGTTTCTTTGTTTGCAATTTTGTTTGCTAACTTACTAGTTTGTTTTGTTTCTTTGTTTGTTTCTTTGTTCGCTAACTTACGTATTAGTTTGCTTACTTGCTTGTTTTTGTTTGTCTTTAGCCAGCAATCAGCTTCTTCTTTCCCCGTCCCCCGGTGACCAGTTTGTAAATAACTCAATCACTACACTTCAACTTCTCTTTTTGTCCAATGATCACGATGCCATGTGCGCGTGCATTCACCTCCACATCCACCCACACAGACACACGCACGCGCACGCGCACGCGCGCACACACACACACACACACACACACACACACACAGACACACACACACACACACACACACCTCAATCCCATTCATTCTTGTTTCGATTGAGTCCGCTAGGACAATTCCCTAGAAACGATTCTATTTAACAAATATACGGGTAAAAGTCATTAGGGCAGTGGGAGAGAGTAGTAAGAAGTTGGAATAGTTTTCTTGGAATTCCGACGTCCAGTATAAAGACTGCTTTCCTACAAAGGTTATACCTCATCCTGTTTTTGTTGTTGTTGTTGTTGTTTGTTTGTTTTATGTTTGTTTTTTGTTTTTTTGTTTTGTTTATTTAGTTGCCTTGCTTTTTTGTTGTTGAATCTTTCGATTTTTTTCTTCGAGACAAATGTCTGAGAAATCGGATTATTTCCCCTGTCTCTTTGACAATTATAAACTCTCTATCTTCCTTCAAATGTAACTGAAGACATACCTTTTTCTACAGCAGTGAGCCCATTTTCAGCCCCTACCTCTTCATCCCAGTCCTTCTTTGTTCTTCCCCCTCTCAGTGTACATGTGCTTTGTACCTTTAAGTTGATTTTGTCAATATGCGTGAGTGTTTAATTAAGTGAACGACGAGAATGTATGCTTCGATTTGATTTATACATCAAGATTCAGCGTTTTATGAAGAGTTGTGGTATAGCATCAGCAGCAGTATTGGTAGTAGTAGCAGTAGTAGTAGTAGTTAGTAGTTAGGACTGGTGGTGGGGGTGGTGGTGGTGGTAGTAGTAGTAGTAGTAGTGGCAGTAGTAGTAGTATATTATCGTTGTTGAGTCTGTGTACACTAACGCTGCTAAAGCCATGTAGTGAAAAAAGAAACCCGAAATCGCCATGCCATAGTTCAGAAACCTATGCACTGGCAAAGTCTTGAGGTTCTACCTAATGCTTCGTTCTATTCCATTGTCTACTCATTTAGTCGTGTGAACTGAATAACGAAAAAAAGGGATATGCTGCACTGGTAAGTATCTGTCCATCTGTAAGTGCCCCATTAAGCCCCACAAGACCACTCCGAATGTCTCCAGCTTGGCTTTGAGCTACACAAGCGTCAGTTACTCGAACAGATCACGTATGCATTAACACACAGATCAATGAACCTTTATTTTTCTATAGGTAGCTAATTAGTTCAGTTGTTAAAGTGCCATGCTCATAATGCATGGGTTGTGGATTCAAACCTCGATACATACGAAATCGTCTCACGATAGAATGGTCAATTGTTCAGAAAACAACTACACTATGTTAGAAAATTTGATATATTTTGCTGATTTAACTTTACCCCCACCCCCCATCCCCACACACAATGAGAATACTGATTAGACTGACAGATATTTTTTGTGGAATAAACTTCTGTCGGTCACAGCGGACTGTGCAACATTTAGAAAGAAAGGGAAAGTCATTGCCTAAGGCATTGTCATCACACAACTTACATATCCTGCTTTGTCTGTTTACCACTTTGCGTCTGCCAAATTCAATCTCAAGCCTGTGGCAGCTGCATCGCAATTTAATCAAAGGAAAAACATAAATAACTGGCAACTATGTTCTATTTCTCTATTCCAAATTCGTTTTTCACATTTCGATACAATATGCATTTACTACTGATTTCCAAAGCTCTCTTCCAGACTTGCTGGTAATTATCCTGGAGCGGGTGAGTGACAATTTTTACAAAATGTGTGTTTGTTTCCAAAACTTTGAGATTCCCAAGAAAGATCAAAGCCCGTGTCAATCGATATTTTGTGAATATGATCATACAATCTTAACGCTATACGTTTTTATTTCATTTTGTTTGTTTGTTTGTTTGTTTGTTTGTTTGTTTTTACATATAAACGACAGACACGTTTCTGTAATTTAACCCTCGTTTCTCCATACGTGTTATCAGTTATAGCGCTTTTCGGGAATTTTAACAAACGTTTCAAAAATTTAAGCTGTATAATCCACAACCAAACAGTAATACACGTACAACAATAGTATAACATAACTTAAGAAATAAATCAATATGCAAATCTTAATTTCTGGATGTCTCCAAACAAGAAAACACAGCTTGCAGAACTTGACCATGTGCAGTTTTTTTTTTTTTTCCGTAATAAAATTTACCAGTTCGACAAAATTCTTTCCCTAAGTATTTTAAAGTAGATACAATTTCAACGTTTTTCGGTCCAGAATAAAAAGCATCATGTCACACACACGCGCGCGCACACGCATGCACATGACAGAAAAAATGTCACAAAACTTATACACATGCCTGCGTGTGTGAGTGGTTTTCATGACGCTGATCTCCCTTCGGTACATCACGTTTATGTGATCCGTTGGGAGGACACATTTTTCCGTCTTCCTTTAAGAAAAATGTTCTCTTAACTGTTTGATTCTTTTCTCATTGTTCATCGTTTGTGGAATATTAGACCGCATTTGTAAAATCTGTAATACTTCAGCTTTGGGAAATACTTTTCCACTGGTTCCGCAGTACCACTGTAAAACTTCAAAGTTATCAATCAGTTCCACAGAAAATATTACGTGTTCAGTGAACTGCCTGCGGACAAATTCAGATCAATTTGTGCTCTCTCCAACATTCTGACACTCTCTCTCTCTCTCTCTCTCTCTCTCTCTCTCTCCTCTCTCTCTCTCTCTCTCTCTCTCCACACACAAGTGTGTGTGTGTGTGTGTGTGTGTGTGTGTCGCGCGCGCGCGCGTGCGTGTGTGTGTGCGTGTGTGTGTGTGTGTGTGTGTGTGTGTGTGTGTGTGCACATGCACGCACACGTACGCACATTTCCTCATCTTCTTTTGCTCATCCTTGAATTTCCATAAAAGTATCCTTTCTTTATTTTGGGTTCATTTCATTTATGTATTGTTTACACATTAAGAAAGAACAGCATACGAACAAAGAGCTATCAAAGAGACAAAACAAAACAAAACGAACTGAACAAAAACGTACTTGTCACAGATAACAGACAAAGCCATTCTTGAACATTGTCGCACTTTTTGTCTGTTAGGAACTCACTTTAATCTGATAATGTTAAAACAAAAAGTGTTTTTTTTATAAGTGAACAAAAATGTACTTGTCACAGACAACAGACAAAGCCATTCTTGAACATTCTGGCATTTTCTGTCTGTTAAGAACTCACATAAATCTGATAATGTTAAATACTGATGTCAGCACGCCATTCCAACTATCTGATCTGTCTTCGTTACTTCATGTTACGGTTTGTTCTCCTCTCCCTGATGTTGTGGCGTGTGTGTGTGTGTTGTGTGTGTGTGGTGTGTGTGTGTGCGTGCGTGCGTGCGTTGCGTGCGTGCGTGCGTGTGTGTGTGTGTGTGTGTGTGTGTGTGTGCGTGCGTGCGTGTGCGTGTGTGTGTGTGCTCTCTGTGTGTGAGTGTGTATGTGTATGTATGGGTGTGTATATATGTATGTGTTGTCGTTGTTTGTGTGCGTGCGTGCGTGTGTGTTGTGTGTGTGTGTGTGTAGCGCGCGCGCGCGCGCTTTCGTGTCTGGTATATGCTTGTGTGTAATGCTCTGTGCGTATGAGCGCGCGCGCGCGCGCGGTGTGTGTGTGTGTTGTGCGTGCGTGCGTGCGTGTGTGCGTGTGTGTGTGTGTGTGTGTGGTGTGTGTGTGTGTGTGTGTGTGTGTGTGGTGTGTGTGTGTGTGAACGAATGCCATTCGTCCTCTGCATCGAAGAAAAACTATAAACAAACCACGCTGCTATCACTCCATCGACAAGCCACCATTAATGGCAGAATGGCTTCATTTTTCTTTCATACACTGTGTATAGTGTTATCCTTCATGATCTGAGATGTTGGCGTTCTGACGATACACCATATTTATTTTTGTTTGTTTGTTCGCCTGATGATTGGGAGGTTGGTGAGTTTACACCATATTTATTTGTTTGTTTGTTCGCCTGATGATTGGGAGGTTGGTGAGCTCGTTGGTGTTGAGGACCATGCAGTTAGTTAACTGGTCACCTGGTTGGTTGGACAGTGGTTAGCTGCTTGCTTGCTTGCTTGCATGTTTGCTTGTTTGCTTGCTCGCTAGCTGGTTTGGATGATCTGACTGACTGTGTGATGGCTGATTGATTGGTTTGAAAGGTCAATAGTTGACCAGTTGGATAATCTTCGGCAGAAGAGATGGCTAAGGGGTAAACCTGACAAAAAACTGGAGTGCCGCTTCAAAGGCTGTTGGATGGGGTATCACTGCACTTTACGGCAGGTCCTGCAGCCAAGCAGATGCCAAATAAACTGCCTACCTTTCCTCTGGACCACGTTACTAAGACCTTAAGGGGGGCTGATGTCCAGGTTGCCCACGATCTCCATGTTAATCATCCAGGCCTGTGCCCTGGAGAAGTTATTTGATTGCTGATGCAAAGTAACAAAATCAACACAAGATGGGGTAGATACGTGTTATAGGTCCAAACCGGACTGCGTACAATATAGATGCTACGGTTAGCCTCCGACTTGTGAGAGACATCATCTCATTGATCAGCTACCACCTGCCTAAATCCGGACAGCCCCCAGACAATAAGGTGCTGATCCGCCAATTTCTGCCGCTTCAGTGGGTTTTGGAGCTTAGAAATACCACAAAGTAGACAGATATTATGCACCACGCAAACCAAAGAAACTAAAGAAGAAACCACCGGTCATGCGACTGGCTACCTTGGATGTCAGTACTGTGTGCCCTGGCCTGTTAGACGACTGCTTCATATCAACGATAGCAGGAAAGCGGCAATCATCGACTCTGAGCTGAGGAGGATGTACCTCGACATAGCAGCACTGCAGAAAACAAGGTTTGCTGCATACGCATATTGTGTGAGAAGGACTATGCCCTCTTCTGACAAGGCAGACCCCTTAAGGAATCCCTCCTGCATGGTGTCGGCCTTACAGTCATGAACAGCCATCTACCCGTGATAGTTCTTCCCAACAGCGGTTCAGAACATGTTCTTTCCATCAATCTTTCAGCATCGTCCGGCAAAGTAACATGCTGAGTGTCTATGCTCTTATGCTGGGCTAATCTCAAGAAACAAGAGATCCGTTCTACGAGAATCGTAATGGTATCTTCAGCAAGATTTCAGGACATGAGCACATCTGCTTGGTGATTTCGGTGCTGGAGTTGGCTCGGACCGCACCTCATGGTCAGACTGTCTTGGCAAGATGAATGACAATGGCCAGGGACTGCTGCAGCTGTACCCCTATCGCAAATTGTGCAACATCAACGTGTTCCTCAAGACAACACCTCGTCATAAAGTCTCCTGGAGACACCCAAGGTCTGGGACATTGGCATAAGATGGACATGACTATCATCAGAAGAGCAACCCTCAACAATGTGCTTCTCACACGCCACTTCCACGGTACTGTGAGACACAGACCATTTCACGGTGTGCAGCAAATTTCGACTAAACCAAAGAGGATCCACCGCATCAAGCACAAAAAATGCCCATGCATAAACACCACTAGGGCAGCCAAAGCAGAGCTTTTTGTGGAACTCAAAGGTCAAATGGAACAAGCTGTCAAAGTAAACGTAGCCACAACCATGGAGAAGATTTTTATTTCATCCCCGACACCATCTACCACATAACACCATCAGTCCATCCCTTGGAAAAAAAAGGAGAGGAAAAAACAACATTGATGCGAGTCTCAACTGTCTCAAATGGAACCTGTCATCAATGCCAAGAAAGTAGCTCGATAAGCTACAAAGAGACATGTCAGAAAGAAAAAAAAACTTTCTGTACTAAGAACTCAAAAAAAAACAAACAAACAAACAAACAAACAAAAAACAAAAATGCTCGACCGACGGCTAGTGCTGTGTCAGGGCATCCAATCGAGCGCCAAACGTGGCAACGTGCCGTTCATAGAGTTTTACATCCCGAAGCAATCAAAATAACCCGAGAGTTTTCGTAGAACTGTTCATCAGAATTTGTTGGATTGGTCAGGCTTTTGTATACTGAAAAAAGAAGAAGACAGAAACTTACACTGCATAACAAAATAATCAGTGAAATATGTCCGAAGTTCCTGTCCAATGTTGTCTCCGATCTCGTCTCAAACAGGAACCCTCACCACGGACGCAGACTCGTAGAGCGAACACTACAAAGGTGTAACTCTGAATTTTATCGAAAATACCTCTCTCTCTCTCTCTCTCTCTCTCTCTCTCTCTCTCTCTCACACACACACACACACACACACACACACACACACACACACAACACACACACACACACACACACACACACACACACACCACACACACACACACATTACAACAACTGTGTGGAACTGTCTTTCTGATAACAGAAAACCCAGTACCTTCCTTAGTCTATTCAGAAGACTTGTATCAGTAACTAATGCTACAGTACCTGCATATTTCTATATGTACATTGATGACAGAGGAACAACATTTCCATTGCCGACGCTGTTTCGGAATGAGTGACCTAAAATGTGTAATTGCCATCTTTTAGACAATCCACTATGCGCTTGCAGTACTGCAAGGACACAATTGTACACTATCTGCTACTCTGTCCATATTTTCTCGCTACACGTGCAGTTACATTTTCCATACTGCCTCCGAATTCAATTAGTATCCAGAGCCTACAATACAGAACTGTTAAATCATACAAACGATGATTGTACAGAAGTTTATCACAGAGTCCAAACGATTTTTTCAATAGTTATTGAAATAATGTCTACAAACGGCTTTACACAAAAAACAAAATACACAAATGAATAAAGATGGACATGTGCTGGTAGCGAGAGGAGAGGGTGGAGGGAGAAACTTTACAAGTCAGTATAATACTTCTCCGTGGTTTGCTGAGCTGACATGTGCAGTCCCCATCCCCACATCTTACTCACAAATTTGTCACTATGTCTGATAAAGACAAGAGCAGACTGCCCGAAGTGGCTCTGGACGTAGTAACCACCATGGAACAACGGTCTTCTTCAGACCATTTCTCTGATCACTAATCAAAGATATGCAACCAGCGTGCCTCCAGATGCTAATATTGCCATGGTGATAAACCAAAACTGTGGGTTTCCTGTTGATGGTCGTGTGGTAGGCTGAGATCTGGAGTTGGGTGCTGCAGGAACTGAGGACTGGGGCTGGACGTTGCAGAGGGCTTGGGATTAGAGTCGGGCGCTGTAGATGGCGTTGTACAGGGCTAAGGATTCGGTATGGGCACTGTAGACCTTAAATGAAAATGTTCAGTGCGAAAGATCTTGACCTCGTTGCACCAGTGTGAGTTGCATCACTGTATATCCCTTTCTTGGGTGCACCTGATTTGGCAAAGAAGGATGGGGGTACTATCAATGAATAATATTCCCTTCAACTGGAAGATGTTTTAAAGTTTGGCGATGCACCGTGATGCAGTCTCTTATTGGGGTTGTTTACCATAGAGAGGAATGATGTATGAGGCAAAAAACGTGGCTCTGGGTTTTTCCAAGCTGTAGCAGTTATTGACCCGTCACTGCAATCATTAATGCCCACATGGAAGATGAGCTCTTTGATGTTGTTGGATGGTGGACTAAGAGACAGCCAGAGACAGATGATGAATGTTCAGACCATGTACGGAGAGGTTCCTGACATTGTTGCCAGCTGCTACACCTTCTCGTCTTCCTCATCTTTTAACACTGAGACACCCAGCAGAACAGCACTGCAGTTTCAGTTTCAGTTTCTTAAGATGACGTCTCCGCACTCGGAATGAATACCATATGCACTGACGCTACTGGTGCCGTGTGATGAAGAAGATCCAAATGATCATGGCACAAGCCTGAAACCTGCACGAAAACCCATGAGTTGGGCAGGTCCTGGGATTGTGTTTTTTGTATCGTATACTAATGTTTGCATCTGTCTGTCAATGGAACAATCTTCGCTACATTGTATTGTAAAAATAAAAACTGTTAGAAAATGAAACATAGTACTCATAAAACGCAAGTGACTCTCTCTCTCTCTCTCTCTCTCTCTCTCTCTCTCTCTCTCTCTCTCTCTCTCTCTCTCTCTCTCTCTCTTGTTATTTTATCTCATTTTATTTCATTCTATTTGGGGGTGATGACGGTGATACTGGTGGTGATTGGTGATGCTGCTCCTACTCTTTTTAGAATTTTTTGGGCCCTTCTTTTTCATCTTCTTCTTGTCATCGTTGTTGTTCGTGAGTCTAGGGCTGGAGAAGGGCATTGTAACTCACAGATTTTTCCCGAAGTCGGTTAATATATTCATCCCGGTGGAGACACAAAACTCTATAAGATTAAATCCACACGGCCAATTTTTAAGACTTGAATTACGCAAAAAAATGCTCAAAGCTAACGAAACGACAGATGCCCATTCTTTCTTTTTCTATTTATTCTTTTCCTGTGAATGGTGTGTGTGTGTCTACTTAGTTCTTTGTTTCACTTCTTTTCCTTTTCTTTTTTTTTTCTCATTTCTTTCTTTGTCTCTGTCTCTACATTTCCTTTTCAAAAGCTTGCTTGCTTGCATGCATGTGTCAGCAAGTTGTATAACTGTATTTTCAGACTTATGACACCTCTGCTCTAATTGCATAAAGCAAATTCTTGTCGTGTTTGCAGGAAATCGTTTTTTCCTTTCTGACCACAAAGATGAACGCTGCACGCGTTCTTACGTTTTATGCTAACAATTCCAGCCTTACAAAAATTTTGAAAAAGAGAGTTTGATGCAACTCGTCCAGATAATAGCGGACGGGTAAAGTATTTCAGTTTGTCACTATCTATCTATCTCTATCTGTCTATCTATCTATCTAATCTATCTATCTATTATCTATCTATCTATCTATCTATCATCTATCTATCTATCTATCTATCTATCTGTCTGTCTGTCTGGTCTGTCTGTCTTGTCTGTAAGACAGGTCCAATGGGACTCATTACTACTATCCTTCAGTACTAAAGTAATCTGAAGTTTGAAGTCTCTCTCTTTCTCCTCTCCTTGTCACTCCTCCAGTCTCCCTCTCCCCATCTGTGGTACTGAGTCATGGACTTTCTCTACCCTGGAACCCTAATGTGATGGGAAGCACTGCCTGCCTGATGATAGATTAATTCACTGACCTCTGGTTCAAATGACAATGCAGAAATTTGCCACTGTTTATCTCACCCTTTATTTATGTTTTTTTTTTATCATTATTTCTTTATTCACTCCGATATTCATGTATGTGCTGTTTGATATGCGTCTGATGTTCCTATGTTGTCTGTCTGCTTATCTTTACCTCTGTCTCTCTCATACAAAACAGCTGAAGAGATCCTAAAAGAAAACAGAGGAAACGAAAACAAAGAAAAGCAAGAAAACTAAATATGCAAATAAAGATAGGGAGAGAAAAAAAAGGGGGGGGAGGGGGGGTCTGAAAAAAAATCCATGTCGTGGAGAAAGAAAGAAAAAGAAAAAATAGAGAAAACAGAAAGAATTAATCTCTTTTCCACAAAATCACAAAGAGTAATCAATTTGTATCAATGTTCTACGATGTGCACCCGTCTCTCATTCTTTGTAACACTGTGTTTAGGCCTTTCTACTTTTTACATCAGATCTCCCCAACATAACATCAACAAGTCGTCCACTAAATTTCACCTCCACCCTTCTCACCCCGCAATACAAACATCCTCTTACTTGTCATTGGCTCGCCCCATCCCACCACTCTGCATTCGCGTTCTCCAATTTATCTCGCTAGTTAGTGTGCACAAACATACATGTACTTTATCAGGTTTATTCCGCAACAAGTGAGAGAGAAAGAGAGAGAGGGGGGGGGGGAGGGAGGGAAGAGGGAGAGAAAGAATTTCTGAAATAAACAAACACGAAAGACAGTACTTCAACTGTGTGGAAAGAGGCGAAGCAAGAATTAAGCACCAGTGTTTTTTTCTGCAATAAAGAGCTTCTCAGAAGATTTGGACACTTTGCTTGCTGAATCTAAAAAACATCATCTAATACCCCTGGAACTCACCATAATCCAACCGCCTCCCTACACTACCTCTCTAGATCCCTGATTTGGTAGGAAAATTAATTCATTTGAACATCGAGATCGAATAAGCTTAAAAAACAACTAAGAAAAAATGTTCACTGATGTCGGCAAGGATTTCTGATTTCATAATAGTCAGATTTAGACCAAACTCATTTAATTCAAGTACATGACCTGAGCTGTGTAAACTCTAGACAAACAGGCCCAGACCTGGTCCAAGAACGTTTCGGCTATTTATGAACCAACCGAAAATCATGTTTGAGTCATACGTTCAATATTATGTGAAAAGTAAATACTTAAAATAACACTGAGATCAGTTACATTTTAGAATACCTACTGCACAAAACGTTTCTGAAATAACTGCACAGAAGAATCGCTTGGCTGTTTTTAATAAGACTTAAGGAACTTTCTATAAAATTAAGTTTTACGGGGTCCTTGGAGCGCCGTTTAGAAATGTTACACGTATTGTATTTTGTTGTTTCTGTATATGTCTGTTTGTATATCTATTTCACTGTTTCTGTGTTTGTTAGTTTTTTTGTCCTCCAGTCCAGTGGTTGTTCGCAGTTGGTTGAATACTTTGGCTTGTTTACTGACTGGTTGATTTATTGGCAATTTGGGTGGTTGTTCGGTAGGTGGTCGATTGGCCTTTTATTCAATTTTTATTCGTTCTGTTCTTCTTCATTTGCTTGTCTCTGTCCGTTTGTGACACTGTTTGTCTCTAATTGCTTGCTTGCTTGCTTGCTTGTGCTTGTTTGCTTGCTTGCTCGCTCGCCTTCCTGCCTGCCTGCCTGCCTGCCTGCCTGCCTGCCTGCCTGCTTGCTTGCTTGCTTGCTTGCTTGCTTGCTTTTGAGTTCGATGACTTTATGACTGACGTGCATGCACTGAAGATGCCCGTTAGCCCAAAACCAATGCATAAGCCTATGCTCTGGCAAGCTAATGCATATCAAAACACATCTGTGGCCTCCCAAAGAGTCGAACCTACGACTATTAATATCATAACTATCATCATTGTCATCATCACATCATCATCATCATCATCACCTTCTATTAGTAATGTCATCATCACCCACTGTCGTTACACAAAGTTTATGTGGTAGTAACAGTTGTACTCAAATGTAATTCTCTAGAAGCCGTAACATAAACTTTGCATTTGTTAAAAAATCTTCTCGTGCACAGCTAAAAACACTAAAGTGCATGATGCCTTTTTTTTTAAGCGTTCTGATATTTTTCGAATGTGTTATGCACGTTGTTTTGCTCATACTGCACAGTCTGCATATACCGTCTTCGGGATGCGTGCATGCTGGGTGTTTTCAATTTTCCATAAGCAAGCCACTGATATGACTTACAAGATCTTTAACGTGCATCTCTGGTATACACACGAACGGGGCTTAGGCACTGGCAGGTCTGCACGTATCTCTTGACCTGAGAGATCAGAAAATATCTACCATGATTTTAACCACCATGCGGAGGTGGCTAGACGGATCGAACCCAGGACCTTCCGACTGGAAGTCCGAATTTTCCCACCTAACTGAAGCGCCCGTGGCATGACTGTTTATTCACCAGCCACGACACATTGCCAAAGGCCATCCTTCGGAGCACCGTGGAAAGAGGCTACAGCCGAAGCTGAAAGAAAAACAGCTGGGTGGCAAGATATCAAAGACTGGACCAGCCTCAGCCTGCCTGCAGTGCTTTCCTGCTGCACCCTAGACACAGAAATAGATAATCTTGTCTGCTGCTGCGTCGCATCAGTCTCCCAAAAGACCCGCACTGGTGACGAGATTGGAAGAAGCCTGTGACCAACAAATCGCCCATGCCCATTCCACTTTTCTAGATTCGTTAACTGTCGCTGATCTCGGCGTGTTAATGGATTCTAATAAAAATCCAATCATTATAAGAGCTGACAGAGCTTGTTGTGTGCAAATACATGGACTCGTGGCTCATAACAGACACGTAAATTGAGGATAACCTTCCAGAATGGTGTATCTCGAAACGAATAAAGAAGATAGATATATCTTTCTAGTAGGAAATCGTCGGTTTCTTCATTATCATATGGTGCTCAAAAACACGATACAAGAAAGAAAGAAAGAAAGAAAGAAAGAAAGAAGACAAAAAGAAGAAAGGAAAGAGAGCAAGAAAGAATAAAAACTAGAAAGATAGATTGAAAGAAGAAAGAAAAAAGTAAAGACAGAAAGACGAAAGAAAATATGTAAATTCTGAAGACTGAGAGATAGAAAGAAACAAAAAAGAACCATACAAACGAACAAGAACATGGGAGATAAGAAATAAAAACACAAACAAAAAGACACACACACACACACAGAAAGCACAAAAATAAAAAAAACAGACGAGCAAACAGACATACACTCCATTGGATAAGAACGCCAACGTATCAAACAGGCAGTATACGTCGTGCGTTATGATGCTGAAACGTTTAGAAGACGAAATGAAAGCATTAAAAAACCGTTTCGTAGATTGGACAGCTGTGCATTTATGTCATTTTGCTGGAGTTACAAGAATTGCATCATACACGCAAGCACATACACGCACGCACGCACGCACGCACGCAAGCACGCACGCACGCACGCACGCACGCACGCACACACACACACACACACACACACACACACACATACACCAATAAAAAAAATAGAGAACAATTCAAGAAAAGTTGATAGCGACAGATTAGACGGTTGAAACGATGTGCTGGCATGAACATCTAAATAATATCGAAAGACAAAAGTAAGTTCTTCAAACAAAGAAAATGTCAAAGTTATTTAAAAAAACAACAACACACACACACACATTAGTCTGTTTGCTGCAAACAGATCCTTTCTTCGCGTATTTATCTAGTCTGCTTCATTTCTTTTTCCAAAATATGGTATGATGTCATGAAAACGACTGTATGAATAAAAAAACACACATAAATGAATACATGAATGATAGGAAGAAGAAGAGAAGAAATAGGAGAAGGATGACAAGGAGCAGAGGACAGAAACAGAAGAATAAAGAAGACAGGAAAGAGACGTAAGAACGCATTACAAAAGGACTGAAAATGAGAGGGAGACGATGAATAGACTGGAGAAATAAAAGATCATTTTCAAATCGGAAGAATTAGAAGTTGAAATTGTATTTGAAGCATGAAATGTAATCAATTGCTTTATCTTGTCAGCTGAGAAAAAAAATCTGACTTCAAGACAATTTTCTGGATGAAACAATACAATGCTTGAAATATCATTGATTGATTTCGTTCATGCTTTGAATTGTTACTGAGTATAAGTCAAAGGAATGGATGGGAGATGGTACTGAAGGTAGAAAACAAACTTTAAAAAAGAAACTCAGGATGCCTTTGGGAATGTAGATGTTGAGGATGTTGGTAGTTTATCTGGAAACCAGGAGTCTATTCGAGGAGTGATGTTTGCTTCTCTTGTTCTTCCTTCGCTCGCCGTCTACATGGTCAGGCCACATTTTGTGGACACTTTCCAGTTCCTGCCGGCTGCCACGGAGTTTGATGATCGACCACGTGGTAGGTGTGCATACAGCCACAAAAAAGTAGATACGGAATACACGGGACATAACAGAGATGGCAGACCTAGAGCAAGGGACCACTTTCAGTAGTTATGCCAGCCTCCTTTCTTCTCACTGCAACCACTCAACCCAAGCTCTTCTGGCTGGTGGAATGGTGAAAAATCAATTTTAGGAGATGGATGGGAAAGAAATAGAATTCCATGAAAATGTGATATTTCAAAAGACGTTTCCCTTCTACTAGAAATCCAGATTTAATGGACAGCCCCTATCATTCTCGCGTGTCTGTCTGCGGGCAGTCTCAAAGTATGTGTACGTGTGCCGAGAAGTGGAGAGGGCGGGACAGGGCAGAGGTTACAAGGAAGCAAGATCAACCAGCTTTTTAAATGGCACAAGGGGAAAAGAATTCCCCCCCCCCCTCTCTCTCTCTCTTTGTCTCTCTCTCAGTGAGATATGCCAGCTGAATGGTACAACAGCAAGTATCTGTTGGCTGTGACCCATATGCTGTCCAACAGAAGATATGTGCTGACAACGTCATTTGTTAAAAGAAAGGAGGTGTGTTTTCACTGCATCTTCGTAAGACCCTCACAAAATACTCTGCTGTCACTCGTTGCTAAACTGATTATGGCGGGTATATGCTTGATTTCCTCTATTTACTACAGGAACGACGATAACGGCAGCAACAGCATCAAACACACGAGGATGATTAAGCCATTCTAATAGTCACATTTTCTTTTTCGTAATCTTAGACATTCTCTTAGAAATTACTGTTTTCATACTAGGAAAAGTTAAAATGTACATGACTATTTTTTTGTTGTTGTTGTTAATTACAGTAAATATTTTACCTAGGTTTCCCTTCATGTCCTTTACTGACAACTGGGGATGGGGGGAGTTAGCTTAGGAAAGAAGAAAAATTCTTTCATTAGCCAGCTACAATGACCTATGTTTTAACTTGTCCATTCGTACTGTGTGTATTTATCTGTCACTTGAGCATATCTTTGATTGAAAGTTCATCAAACTTTTATCTATAACGAATGAAATATACTTGTTGGCACATTCCAAGCGACTGATGCATTCGAATCTAATTATTGGATTGGACTGTGTTACCTTATGGTTGTTTGTAAAAGTAAATGGAGATTCTAAATATATTTCAAACTGCTATCAAATCCTATTCTGGGTGATGAAACCTTTAAACAAAATGCATGGAGACATGGAGAGACAAACATACAGACAGAAAGAAGACAGAGACATACCGAGAGATACAGGACAATCTGACTCGATCCTTTCAAACAATAGGTCCAGAGAAGCTGTATGTCAGTCTCCATTAATCTATATGACATTCGTCTGTTTATCTATCGATGTAACATTGCTTGCTTGTTTTTTTTTTTTTCGTTTTTTTTTAAAGCAAGGTTTCGTTGGCTAGTTGGCTAGTTGGCTAGTTGGCTGGTCAATTGGCCCAAAAAATCATATGCGGATTTTCCATTATTGATCGTTTACACAGGGAATGCGCACACACACACACACACACACACACACACAGAGAGAGAGAGAGAGAGAGAGAGAGAGAGAGAGAACACACACACACACACACACACACACACACACACACACACACACACACACATTAACATCAACATTAACATTAACCCTAACACTAACATTAACACATACATAAACGGACGTGCGCATTCATCAAATGTGTATCAAACATAGCTTGACTGAATATTTATCATAATCGTGACCATGTGATCACTTCATCATCATTCATCTGCAAGCAAGTCCTAAAATACCCTCTCACAAGCTCCTCAATGCGAGAAAACGCTGGCGCATTGGTTTTTACGATGTTCGTTCCCACACAATTTAGATACTAACTCAATTTGTTTATATCAGAATTTTGGTGGTTTTTGGGGTAGGATTTTTTTTCGAATGTTGTTTTTGTTTTTTAATTCATTTTGTGTATTTCTACATCGTGGCTCCCCAATAAATAAACTGTGACAAAAACAGCGGCAAATTGCAGTGATATAAAATATGAAGCAGAGATCAGCGAGTTAATCTATCATCAGGCAGGCAATATCTCTCACAATACCAACATTCCAGGGTTCACTACACTGCACCCAGATAGGACAATGGAAGAATGAAAACAAGGAAAAGGAAACAAAGTGTAGAGGCGTGAAAGAGAGAGGGGAGGGAGAAAGGGTGGGGAGGGGGAGGGGAGAGAGAGAGAGAGAGAACAGGCGGACAAATAAAAGAAAATATATCGTCTAATATCAGTTAGAGTGAACAGACATTGATTAAATGAAATAATGCATAAACGAACAGAAGAAAAACATTTTATTACTTTTTATTCTCTTCTTTTCTTTTCTTTCTTTCTGTTTTAATTCTCTAAACTTAGATTTAAAGATTGGTTTGGTGCACGCTTCAGGTAATTATGTAACTGCATTGCAGACAACTTTTCATCTACTTTACTTCTTGTGTTTGCAGAGGATCAACTTTTCCTTTCCGGTCGCAAACATGAATGATGTTGCATGAGCTCTTCCCCTCTATACTGATAAATTTAGCCTGACAATACAGATCTAAATAAGAAGCATCTGATGCAACAAATAAAAGATTTCGCGTTACTTATCATAATGCTGGTTGGATTTGATTCATGACAACACGCTTAGTACGAAAAGATCACTGGCCTCTCATCAGAACTCTGTTTTTCAGTGACAGATAAACTTTTCCAAATCCGCTCTTGCCTGAAAGAAATTCTCCCATCTGCTGCAGGGAACTATAAGAAAGAGACAATGTTATGTAGGTTACACGCGGGTCACACGTCCTACACTCATTCGTACCTTTTAAAAATGAAGAAGCACTGTGGTGTATACTATGTGACGAGCCATTGAGCATCAAACACCTCCTCCTTGATTGCAGGAACTTGTACGATGTAAGACAAAAGCACTACACAGTGGATTCCTTGATCCTGTTGCAGTTTTCCAGTTTTTACAAGAGATCAACAGATTTCACCTGATATGATTTTACGGCTGTTTTTCTTTATTTGCATTTTAGATTTGCAAGGTTAACTGTGAGCATGGTTTTTTACCTGTTGTCTTTTATCTTATCCGGGTTGTCGTTTTTGACGTAGTGTTAGCCCTGATGTGGCTTTAGTAGTCAGTTGGGCTATAAGCAATATGAACTTGAACCTGATTTTTAGTGTAAATTATTACGTACGAAGATGTGTTCTCATAAATCTGCAGTACTGTCAACAAAGCAAACACTGTATTAACATTAGTCTCATACCTTCCATTTGAAACTAAGAAAACGTTGGCCATGAAAAACTACTTACCTTTATTTTCCCCAGACGCTCATCTTCTCTTTAAAACAGTGAGGACAACCTTCAGAAACATTGCATGTGATATGAGGTGACGGAATTGATTTCCTTTCCCTGCGCTCTCTCTCTCTCTCTCTCTCTCTCTCTCTCTCTCTCTCTCTCTCTCTCTCTCTCTCTCTCCCCTCAAATGTCTTTCTTTGACTGAAAGTGCAATGATTCCACTGTTGAAGTGTCTATGTTATCTAAGGAATAATTTGTGTGTGGTGTGATGTAGACCCTCTTTGGGCGAGGGATGGTTGGTTGTAAAAAAAAGCATATATTTTGCTTATTTCATACCGTCGTAAATAAAACTTGTTCTCTCTTCTCTCTCTCTCTCTCTCTTAAATAAAAAAAATTTGTTCTCTCTGTCTGTCTGTCTGTCTGTCGGTCTGTCTGTCTGTCTGTCTGTGTCTTTCTCTCTCTCAACCCGTTATCTGTCGTATAGTTTACTTGTCTGTGCTTTTCCCAATTAAAACTTTTCTTACATCTGACATTTCCTCGTTTAAAATGCTTTTCTCGAGAGTGAAATGAGTTTGTCTGGCCAAATTACTAGTTTATTTTCGCCTTCTTCCGAAATATCACGATGACAGTTCCTTATAATGAAAGAAAACACAAGACATAATATCATTGAAAACATAATCATGTTTCTTTAGAAAAAAAAATTGGGATACAAAGATATATCAATGCGAAAAAGGCTGCTAGTGTTAGACCACAGTTATTTTTCATTTAAAAAATCCATTAAAAAGAAAAAAAGGAACGGAATAAGACTACATTTCTTTTAACAAATAAGACAGGGTGAGGAATGGAAAGGGCGGTGTATGATTCAGTTAAATTCATGATTATGTTCCAATCTCATTCTGCTTCTATGCAAATGATGCTCCTCTTTCGGAATTTTCTATATTTGAGTGTTAATTTACAATATTCATACATGCCTTCACTCATTTTGATCCTTTTCAGATTTTGGATTTTGGAGATTTATATTTTTTTTATTTATCTATTCATTTATTTATTTACTTATTTAGTTCATGCATTCGTTTATGTAATGGAGGAAAATCCATCAGAAGTCTTCGCTTCACGGGTGACATTATTAATAGCCTGGCAGGCACTAAGCAAGAACTCGGTAAGCTTGTTAAAAACACCGAAAAAAAACATGGCACGGTAATCAACATCGAGAAGGCCAGGTTCATGGCCAGCCAAAACACAACCACTACTGATATGAGTGCCCACGGATTGAAGCAAGGAACTATTCAATGACTCACCTACCTGAGATTCATCATTAGCAAGGAAGGATCCAAACCTGAAATACTTTTGAGGGCAGCAAAAACAATATCAGCACTGTACAGGCTGGAACTTGTATAGAGGGTCAAGAACATCTTTGCGAAACACAAAATCACCACTTATGCGCGACGGTATATTCAATCTTCCTACATGCATGTAAGACATGGACCCTCACAGCAGATTTGGAAAGATTCCAAGCCATGGAAATGACGCGTGACCGTAAGATACTAAACATCAGATACACTGATCGTATCACCAATGAACAATTCTGTCAAACCATCGAAAAGCACGTTGGACCATACGACGATCTTCTGACTTCAGTTAAGAAAAGAAAACTAAGCTGGTATGGCAATATAACAAAATCCAGTGGCATTGCTAAATCAATCCTCCAGGAAACTGTTGAAGGAAAGAGACAGCGCGGAAGACGAAAAAACAAACAAACAACAACAACAAGAACGACAGACTCACAACACGGCGAATTGGACAGAGAAACCATCCGCAGAGACCCAGGCTTTGGCACAAAACGACAGAGCTTGAAAAATCTGATGAACAATTTACAGCCGAGCCAAAAAATCTTACCTGATATAAGAGAGACGGATAGATAGATATATAGATAGATAGACAGACAGACAGACAGACAGATAGATAGATAGATAGATAGATAGATAGATAGATAGATAGATATGATTGATGATGATAGATAGATAGATAGATAATTAGACAGACAGATAGGTAGATTGATAGATAGATAGATAGATAGATAGAATAGATAGATAGATAGATCGATAGATAGATATGTAGGTAGCTAGGTAGGCAGGTAGGTAGATAGGTACGTAAATAGAGAGATAGATACAGAGAGAAATGAGAGACAGTCAGACAGACAGACAGTCAGAGGAGAACACCAACATCTGAAAACAGGAAGAGAAGTCATGTAATTTATTATGGAGCTGAGGTACTGTTTGGAAATGAAACTCACTGCGATACTGCACTGGCTGGAAGCTGGGATGACAACAATGCATGTGCATCACTGCTGGATTTATTTAAAAGAAAATAATATTACATCCCACACACGTACATAAACACGCTCGCGCACAAAGACACGTTCGCGTGCGCACTTAGATATACACATACACAGAAACACACACACACACACACACAAACACACGCACACACGCATGCACGCACGCACGCCACTGCACACACACACGCGCGCGCGCGCGCGCGGAAAAATACAAGAAGTGTTCTCGAGAAGATAGTAGTGGCAGATGAAAAAGTCAGAATGACATACTGGCATCAAAAATGATAAGCGTCGGAAGATTAAAAGAGTTCTAAAAGCCAAGAAAATGTCACAGTGTCGAAAACGCTGTTTATTTCCAGTCCATAAAACTGATCCCGTGCTTTTTCTAGCTATCTTCTTTTTTGCTTTACGTATTACTGTTGAACAAATAAATAAATAAATATTTCATAAATATGAAAGAGTAGAACAGAAGGAAGATAGAAGAACTACAGCCACAAAAAGGACGAAGAAGAGGAACGAGGAGGAGAGGGAGAGAAAGAAACAGAAACAAACAAGGAGGAGGAAGAAATAAAACAGAAGAATGAGAATGCTAGGAGAAGGAACACAAGGAGATTGAAGAGATAAAAGAATTTTCAATTCTACATAATTTAAAACTGAAACTGTATTGAAGCATGAAGTTCAATCAAGTGGCTTATCGCATCTAACGAAAAGGACCCACCACCTTAAGACAATTGTCATGATGAAATGGTGTTTAATGCATGAGATGTAATCAACTGGTTTCATTCATTATCTCAATTGGATTCATTCATTATGAGAATTGTTCACGAATGTGAGGGTGATAGTAAGGGGACAGACAGACAGACAAGGACAGACAGACAAACAGAGAAAGAGAGAGGGGGGGGGGGGGGGAGAGAGAGAGAGAGAGGAAGAAATTGAATTGAGGAGACAAGAGGAGACAATATCAGAGCAGGATCAGTAAATGTCTGTGTCCTCTGCTACTTTTGTCCCGTTTCCCACACATATACTACGTTGCTAATATTTGTTTTTGTTTTTCTTTTCTTTTATCTTCTTTTCTTTTCAGCGATTTCTTTGTGCTTTTTGTGAAACATCACATATATCGTGAACGTACTGAAAAATTGGGGTTATCATGCATTATCTAGGTTTTTTCTAACGTCTTGCACAATCCCCACGACAAATCTGATGAGTAACATTGCATGACCTTTAGCACGTCTGAGGCCAGAATTTGGCACGTTTGGAGAACACCAAATCTTGCCTCTTAGTGGTCCCCATGATTCTACCTCCCATGATCCAATATCTTCCCCCATTTGTCTTGATCTGTTACGTGTGATGGAAACACAGGCGACCATCATATGCAAAAACAATAACTATGTGTGATTACAGTCTTCCAGTGGGTACCATTCTTGGTCATCTCTGTTATCAAACGACATAAGGCCAATATGTACTGTTTGTACAACAAAATCGAATGAAGCAGGAAGGACTTGATGCTACAATGAAATCGTCAAGTAAAATATTGACTGTGGGTCACCATAAAGTTGTTGAAAAAAAAGGGACTACACTGATCATTTCTTTCGCAACTACCCTCTTGATACAGTTTTCTTTATAAAAGAGTGGAACACAAGTACTAGGTGATACTAGAAGTCTCGAAAACTTATCTATACAACGTGTATTGTTTGGTACTCCGAGAACTGAGTCCGGATATACAAAACGCAAATAATAAGATAATAATGTTTGATAAAATGTGTGTCAGTATTGCAAAACACACACACACACGCACAAACACACACACACACACACACACACACACACACACACACCACACACACACACACACACCACACACACACACACACACACACACACACACGCAGCACGCA
>JAPXFY010000012.1:64352471-64364971 GCA_030674185.1 Monoplex corrugatus
CCAGCACTCTTACGTCGTGTGCCAAGTGTCAACAGAGGTGTATTTTCGTCTTTGTAATGTGAACCGAAATAAGTTATCTGTTGACTGCATTTGGACAGGTTTCATCCCGTGCTTCTTGCGGAGATTTTTTCTTCAAACTACGTCCATCAGCAAGTAAAGTTAGAAAACACGAAAAAGCATTCGTGTTGGCAGCCAGCAGCCAAAAAGGAAAATGTTGATTGGTAACACGCTCAAAAACAAAAAACAAAACAAAAAACGAAAAAAAAATGTCTCGTACATTTAGAGCAACAAAAACAGGAAAAGTCTTCATGTGACAGTAGCAAGTTTCTGATGCACGCACACAACCGAACTTGAAATATGACCTTGAAGACAGAAACCAAAAACAACAAAGACAGAATTCTGTTCTCTCTGTGTCTGTCTTTGTCTCTCCACCTTGTTCATCCGCTGTATGTCTGTTCTGTGGTTTTTTCCTGTGTTCTTCTCTCCCTCTCTGCATGTCTATCTGTGTCAGTCTTTCCTTCCAGTTTCGTTTTGTTTTTCATCAGTCTCTGTCAGTGCCTGTTAGTCTGTCTGTCACTCTGTCTCTGCTTTCCTGTCTGTTTTTCTGCCCACCGTCTTTTTCTTTCCACACTCTTCTCTCAATCTACCCCTATCCGTAGTGCAGTTATATGTGTATGTGTATTTATCTATTTGTTTGTGCTTGTTGGTTTGTTTCTTTACGTACTTACATATCAATTTATCGGTCATTCATTCATCTATCCTGAGATCTGTTTTATTCTCTAATGATTTCATTTTGTTTGTTTGTATGTCGATACTTCCTTTGTCTTATACAAATAATCTAGACAGATAGACTTTTAATTTCAGCTTCGGTTTTCACCATGTATATTTCCATGTGTATTAACACTGCCATAGCCTTGTGATGCAAAAGGAAATCTAAACTAGTCATGGCAGATGTCAAAAGCCTGTGCATAAACCCCACGGGCTGCCAGGGTGTTAAGATTTTACCTAAGTTATGGGTAAATAACATTGTCTATCCTTTAATCAATCTTTCACTGATTCAAATGTAGACTGCACCAGATTGATATGTACCTCTGTCATCTGCTATTTCCAGTTAAGTCTAAGAACCACTGTAAATGCTTTCAGCGTTGCGTAACATAACTTGAGAGTCAGCTTATGAAACCAGACTGACCGTGCACTGACGAGATCCCACATATCCAGCTAACATACAGGCTCTTTATTCTCCCACAAAGCACCACCCTCCACCACTTCCCCTATCATAAAAGCAACCCAACTTACCTATCCAGGTATAAACTCTTCCACCCATATTGTTTATCATTATAGTATCCTACCTATGTCAGTTCACCAAGGAGAGGAAGGGAAGACACCTGCATCTCACACAGGCCACAAAACATCTCATAGCTGAACCCTTCTATCACATCTGAACAAAACAACGCAGACAAATTCAACGACACGCCTTGATAGCCTTTATTAAATCCTACATTTTTCCATTACCACCCTACCCCCCAATTGATGAATCGATCATAACCACACGTAAAGTAAAATTTAGTGGATATGGACTAAGCACAAACAGACCTCATCAATGTATAACGTACACTTAAAGAAAGAAGGAAAAAATGGACGGGAAAAGAAACAACGTAAGATAACATTTAAGAAAAAAAATAAAGAAGAAAACTTTTCCTTACAACTCAACAATCAAGCTGTAGTCTTTGTAGACAGTTTATTGTAAGCATCTACGTCTCTTATTTTGTAACATTCCTCTTTGTCCTTTCTAGTTCTGGCAGTCAAACCTCACCACTATAACACGAACACCACATCTAACGAACTATCACCTGCGTCCCCGGCCCCACACACTTCCTTCTCACTGCCTAAGCTCCCTTACTCCCACCTCCATTCCCATTCTAGTCTGGCCTACACGTTCCCCCACGTATCTTGAGTGTTGATTAAAGCGAGTTTCTGACATAAATAAACCTAGAAGATAGTATATAAACTGTGTGGAAAGAGGTGACGCAAGAGATACGTGCCTACATTTTTCTTGCAGTAAAGAGCTTCCGAGAAGATATGAACAGTTTACTTGCTGATGACAGTGATGATGATGATAGTAATTATGATGTGTTGCCAAGTTGCAGTCAAAACTTACCATTTGTTTGGAAAAACCCTGCTGTCAGGACTGATCTTCTGTTGGACAATGTGTATGCAGCTGACAGCCGCCTGCTAACTGATATCAGCTGGTGTTCTGACTCACGTCACATAGCATATCACGGAAATGATGAGGTGAGAAAGGGAGAGAGGTCAAATCATTTAACCGTATTGCAAAGAGCTTTACTACAAGATCACAGTAGGAAATATTGCATAACAAACCTGATAAACAACAAAAACAATGTTGACAAACCATCCGATGAACCAACCCATCCACCCTGGAGACAGACAGACAGAGAAAGATGAGGACACAGGTTTCTTTATTTTGCTTTTATTTTTATATTTCCTATGCCACTTAAACATTTGGTCATTCAAACTTGCTTTGATCACACACACACACACACACACACACACACACACACACACACACACACACACACACACACACACACACACACACACACACACGCACGCACACACGCACGCACCCATACTTAAGCATACACTCTACATCCCACACAGATAAACCGAAGAGAATGATGGTGGATGTCCATTAAACCTGGATTTCAAGTTAGTGGACGGGAAACTTCTTTTAACATATCACATTTTCCTGAAATTCTATTTCTTTCCCATCCATCTTCTAAAATCAATTTTTCTCCCCTCCACCAGAGAAAAGAGGTCTCTGACTGGCTGTGGTAAGAACGAGACAGAATGGTATAACAATGAAAAATGGTTCCCTGTCCTAGGTGCTCTCGGCCCGGTCTTTCTCGTGTATCTATCTGCTTCATTTTATCTACTAAATTTAATTCATTTCATAACATGGTTAGATCAACTCTCCAACCTTCAAATTCTGAAGAATGGCTTACCTCGTATAGAGTTTCCACACCAAATGCCATTTTCTTTGGACAGGGCACGTTGTCCGAGACAACCGCATCCCAAAGATGCTTCTACATGGAGAGCTGAAGCAAGGATACCGTGACCAGGGAAGACCACTAAAATGATACAGGGATACTCAGAAAGCCTACCTCATAAGCTGCAGCAGCAATACCACCAACAAACAAGACTGCCCGCGCCAGGGTAAGCTGCTGACAGCAGTGTACGCAGTGCACAATCACATTTGAACAACGCAGAATAGCTACTATTCAACAGAACACGGTCAAACGAAAGCAGAATCTAGGACCACATCCCAAGCAGCACCCGCGGAAAAACATGTGCCTCCAGGATTGGTCTTGTATCCCGCATGAAGACCTATACTAAGCGATAAAAGACCAACATGCCCATTCATCCGTCAGATCGACGGGATAGTCCATCAGTATCTCCTTCTCTCAAGCAACGTGTAGGCCAACAGCTACTGACCAGAACGTACTACAGTGGTACACTGATGGAGAGTGGTTCCCTGTGTTAGATTTGCCCACCCTGCCACATGTGGAGTGCATGGTATCCGCTCCCTGTTGGCACCTTTGACATAGATGTATGCAGTGCGGCTAATTGTGTATATTCATGTATTATAGTTGTTATCATCTTTGCCGACTGCAGTGACAGTTTCTGCAGCTTGGGAATGATGATTTCCTCATTCCAAATCATTTAGCTAAAACGTTAACATAAAGTCCAGTTGATCGTCATCTCACACACAAACTTCATATCATGGAAGGCACATACCAGCTGACATAAAATATATACAAAAAAGTGAAAGAATGAAAGAAGCACATAAAGTGAGAATGTTTATCAACAAGTGGAATGAAGGGGAGACAGAAAAATAGGAAATGGGAACAGGCTCAAGGAAGCACTTCTGCTATCATTAAGAGACAAACATTCCCATATACAAACGTATCCGATTCAGGCTTCAAAGATGCAAAAGTCTTTCAATGTCTGAAACAAAACTGTCGTGGGAATTGTAGCTAACTGTTCCAGAGGACCTGGATACGTGTGTGCAGGTAAAACAGAAAAGGAAACAGAACAAACACATTTACTGTCCCCATCCCACCCCATTTGTCCTCAACAATGGACTAAGCTTTTTAAAATCCTCAGTAATCTCTCCCCCTCCTTCCCTCCTCTCTCTCTCTCTCTCTCTCTCTCTCTCTCTCTCTCTCTCTCTCTCTCTCGGCAACTGAAGTATGAAAGAGGGCTTTCAGCTAAAATTTCCACCGTTGGAAAATGATGTACTATTGCATTTTTTTTTTTTATCTATAGGACAACTCCAACTCTATGAATCATCGTCTTCACATTTTTCAGTGTCGTGTGCACAGACTTATGTATCTACTTTATTTATAGCATGATGTACAAGTCTGCCTCTGTACATATGCTTGTGTCAAACATTCTTACAGGCAGTCAATTTGTCATTATCTAGTACTTTTCCACCCCACCCACCCCCCAATCTCCACTTGTTTCTTGCTTTTGTTTCATTAATGCTTTCTTTCCTTTCTTTCTTTCCCACATTTGTTTTTTCATAATTTGTTTTTATAATTCAACTGTATTTCAGTTGTTTGGGTTTTTAAGAAATGCTTTTCACTTTTATGTTTTCAGGCCTGTGCCGTATGTGTAGTGTAGCAAGGAAAACTGTAAGGTAAATCCAGTGGGAGTTAATGCCACTATCCTTGAGTAAAATCAAGTATTTTGAAGTTAATCTCTCTCTCTCTCTCTCTATCTCTCTCCCCATTCCCCTTCTCTCTAGCTCTCTCCCCTATTCCCTCTCTCTTTCGTTCTCTGTCTTTTTGTCTGTTTCTCTCTTTCAGTCCTCTTTCTGTCGCGCCCACAAAGTTGGGAAAATTCAGAGCATGAATGAAAGCAAGTGATGATATTTCATGGATCAAATAGTATTTCATCCTGAAAACTATTTTGAGATAATATTTCTTTCTCGTGGGACGCAATAAAGCAACTGACTGTATTTCATGCTCCAAATACAATTTCAACCTCAAGTTGTCTCGGATTGAAAACTTCTATAGGTCTTCGGTCTTTTTTCATCTTTTTTATTCTCATTCATCTTCTTTTCTTTTCTTTTCTTCTTCTTCTTTCTCTTTATCATTGTCCTTAGTCTAAATGCTAACTTTCTTTGATCAATTCATTCATTCATTCATTCATTTATATGATAATCAAATGTGCAAATACACCGACATGAAACAGACAAGAAAACGCTATGAGAATAGGTTGATGACTTTTGAATTAATTCAAATTTTGTCTGTTCTGAAAACACAAAATCAGGGCCATATACTTGTGTAATTTCGCTCCAGTAAGCGAAGACGAATGTGAAAAATGTGTCAATAGGCTGATTTTAGGTCACTGTGGTTCAAAATACAGCCTTGTAAATAAATCAAAACGATGTCTCAGATGTAAAATATAGACTTTGACAATTTCTAACTGCAACGTGAGCTCATCCTATGTCTAGGGCTCCAGAGACAAGAATATTTGGGTTCTTTTGTTTTAGCTGTAGTCTTTATTGTTCTAGCTGTTGTCGCTATCATAATCGTCGTTGTCCATTCTGCTTTATCTAAGTGAAAGCAGCAATGACGGCCAGTTTAGCAACGACAGATGTCACACTCTCGCCACCCTTGATATGTTGCGTAGGTCTGGACTAATTGCAATCAAAACACCACATGTTTTGACAAACGATGCTGTCAGGACTATTTTCTGCTGAATATACCCGTCACCGTGGTGTAATCGTTAGCGCAATGTTAGCGACTGGAAGATTGTGGGTTTGAATCTCCGTCAGTTCCTTCAAACGACGCTGTGGGGTTTTTTTTGTTTTTTTTTCTCCACCTGGATCCTCCTCAGAGCTGAGTGTGCTATGGGCTCATAAGAAAGACCGACACCACGCAGTCGAGTCTCACGCATTTCACGGATGCGTCACTGAGGATGTTGCTCAAATCTTCTGATCAACACTGCAGGTGCCCGTATCTCTCGGAACTGCAAAGGATATTTTTCATAGTAAGTGTAGTATATGTAGAGTACGGACTTGTCACGTAGTCTCAATCCTAGATGGAACTCCATAGCAGCATGATTACCATCCTCATCGTCATCATCATCACATTGTAAAAACTGTCCCAGCCTCTGTGGCCACTGAGGTCGCCTACAAAAAGTGACAGAAAGAAAAGATGAGCACGAAAGAAATCTCCTTAAATTAAGCGCAATGAACCTAAAAACAGAATTTTCTGCTAAACATCGTATGGAATACATCCGACACGACAGATAACACATACCTCTTCGTTTATTCTTTCACATCACCTCCCGTACTTTGAGAGAATTGGAAAGAAAGAAAGAGAAGGTATGAATACGACATGTTTTGAAAGTTATGCGCAGTGCAAGTGCTCATATGATCCACACAAAGGGGGATGTTAAAAAAAGAAAGGGAATAAATGGTTCGACGAGGGTTTTTTTTCCTTCTACGCTATTGCTGTGAGACCTTTCAGCCACACACTAGAGGATCTCTCTCTCTCTCCTCTCTCTCTCTCTCTCTCTCTCTCTCTCTCTCTCTATCTCTCTCTCAGACAAGACCACCAGGTATCTGTGAGTAGACAATTGTGCTTTTAACAATATCCAACGGAAGGGAAGTCCTGAAAAGGCCATTTGTCAAAAGAAGTAGTGTGCTTTGACTGAAACTTGACAAGATCTACGCGACACATCTTGGGCCTGATTGTCACATCATTCATCGCTAACCTGGTCGTTAGTAATACTGCCGCCCCATACCCTACAGGTACAGGATCATTACCCAAAACGAAATACATACACGAAGGTAGTCCTGCCATTCTGTCAGTTTTCCTTTCCTTGCGCTTTAGAAGTGCATATTTTCCGTAGTAAAATCTTGAAAATTAAATGTGTGCTCCAGAAAAGATCAGAATGTATACAAAACATTCATTTAATAAACTTTTTATCTGTTTTAACAAATGTTACACGTAGCAAGATACGGGTATAGAAACCTTTATGGTCCAGTTTTGTTTTTTGTTTAGTTGAACTCCCTGCCTTGGGGGTGTCTGGGGCTCTTTCAGTATATACACTATTCCCACATTCTGGAAATTCTGTACTAGAAATTTCCTCTTTTCCAACACTTTCTTTCTTTCTGCCTTGTTCCTTTCTGTCTGTCATTTTTTTCATTTCATTTTCAACTTTGCTGGTCCATTCACCTGTATGTGTTAGGTAAAGTCTAATGTATTTTCTCTCAGGATTATAATTGGGCACATGTATTAAGTGCATTATTGGCTCCAGGAAAATGTGATATGCGGAAGCAATTTTAGGTAACTTAGGCCCGTTTTTATATATGTATAGTGTCATTATTTATGTTTAATTTGTATTCAGGTATAGATTTTAAATCTCCTGTGTGATAAATTGGACGGAGTGATTAACTCCAAAGGCATTTCCTTAGATTATGTGAGCAAATGCACTAATATATATACTTAATTTTCTCTTCCTCTGTTTTTCCTTTTGAAGTATTGTGTATATCTTTTGCTATGGCTCTACGCAGTCGATGGGGCTTTATACAAAAATAATAATAACAATTTAGCTGAACACACATGAGTTCTGGAGTTTGCTCAGATTTTATCCACAATAGACGGGACATGCTACTTAGTATATTTTTAGCCACTGTGATAAAAACCGTTCAATCACGTTCATTTAAGTAAATTCTTAATGTAATCACAGGCTAACAAGAATATCTTACATGAAATCCTGGCACAGTCGCAATTACATTCAATCTGACATCATAGTGTCTACTAACTTTATCAGACTAAAACAGCTGCGATATCCACCTTTAAATTATCATCCTTCAAATATGTAGGAGTTTTAAAACATCTTCAGACACTCAGAAATCATATCCTTGCTTACAAAGGCTTTCCAAAATCCTTGCTTACAAAGGTTTTCCAAACTGCAACAGCCAGAAAGAAAGAGACAGAGAAACACAGAGAGGCAGAGAGAGAGGGAAGAGTGTGAAAGAGAAAGAGAGAGAGACAGAGACAGACAGAGAGACAGACAGAGAGACACAGACAGAGAGAGAGAAACATAAATAAACTGTCACGTAAATAGCAGCAAATTGCAGTAATGTGACATATGAACCAGGGGTCAGTGAGATAATCAATCATCAGGCAGGCAATATCTCTCACCATATCAGGATTTCAGGGCAAAGGGAGAAGGCTGACCACACCCCACCACACACTGAAGGAACACTGATAGAATATGAGAGTAGTTAAGGAAAGAAAGTGTTCATACGAACGAGAAGGAAGCGGTACAACAGAAAGTGATAGAAAAAGAGAGAAACATGAGTACATCACACACACACACACACACACACACACACACACACACACACACACACACACACACACGCACGCACGCACGCACGCACACACACACACACACACACACGAATATTTCTATTTATATCTCTATCCACCCATCTCTCTCTCTCTCTATCTCTCTATCTCTCCATCTATCTATCTATCTATCTATCTATCTATCTATCTATCTATATATCTATCTATCTATCTATCTATCAATCTATCTATCATCATCATCATCATTATTGATATTATTAACGCGCCAAATTTTGATTCCATACTCAAACCAAAGTATGCACTCTTATCATTCATCAAAGCAATCAACAACAATGACCAAATCGCCAGGGAACAAAGCACACGCAAACTGGGACTAGTGGGAGGGAAAAGACAGGAGGGGAGTAGGCGTGTGACCTCAGATCTATGCCGTCATCTTCCCTCCCTATCCCTCTTTCTTTCATACACACACACATACACGCGCGCGCGCGCGCGTACGCACGCACGCACGCACGCACGCACGCACGCACGCACACACACATACACACACACACACACACACACAATAGATGCTGAGCTAGAGTACACTGAAGCCTTGTGATAGACTCAAGATGATATTTTCTGTCAAGCGCACACATAACCTCGCTTTTTCTCTTTCTCGGTTTTTCGTAATCATGACTTCAAAACACAAGAAGGTTAATTAAGGGACTAATGGGGGGGGGGGGGGGAGGAGGCGCTCGGAAATGAGCCTATCTCTCCAATAGTTTTTTGTTGTTGTTGTTTTTTTCCCTAGGTTAGTCGTGCAAATGCCCTGCTCTTCACGCGCGCGCACGCACGCACGACCACACACACACACACACATACACACACCACCCACACACCACACACACACACACACACACACACACACACACACACACACACACACACACACACACACTCACACACACACACACTCACACACACACACCACACACACACAACACACAACACACACACACACACACACACACACACACACACACACACACACACCACACACACGTACTGTACGCACGGCATACCTACACAAGACATGAACAGACAAAGGAAAACAGAAAGGACGGCGCAGAAGAGACAGGCAGGCCGACAAAAGGAGAAACACACCCATACAGACAGAGAAATATATAAAGTAAACAGACAGACAGAAAGACAGAACAGAAAACAAAGAACAGAGATGTAGAGCCAGAAACAGACACACCGACCGGAGGACAGGTGTGTGAGTGTGGTGTGTGTGTGTGTGTGTGTGTGCGTGTGTGTGTGTGTGTGTGTGTGTGTGTGTGTCCGTGCGTGCGTGCGTGCATGCGCGAGCGTGTGTGCGTGCGTGCGTGCGTGCGTTTGAGTGTCTGTGTATTACTTGGCGGGGGGGAGGGGGGTGCGTGTGTGGGCGTGCGTGTATGTGGGATTATTCAGCAGTTCAGCGGCTGGCTGATAGATTAGAAGAGTGACCTTAAGAGCAAGCAGCAAATACGCATTACGTCATTCATTTCCACTTCTCTCTCTCTCTCTCTCTCACACACACACACACACACACATACACACACACACACACACACACACACACACACACACACACACACACACACACACACACACACACAAACTATCTTAGTATCTAAGCTAGCCATCTGATCTATGTATCTCATTCACCCATCCCGATCCATCCACCCATTTATCTGCTTACCTACCTACTTAACTATTTGTCCCTACCTGTATAGCCGTGTGTGATACATCTGATTTATATTAGCCATCTCAGTCATCTATCTACCCATCTGTCTACCATTCATCCATCTCTGTAGATAATTTTTGTTAAAGAATGTGTTTGCTCAAATGTAATCTGTCTGATTTACATTATCTATATATCTCAGTTATCTAGCTATTTATCTGTTTATCTATTTAAGTATTAATCCATCTGTCTACATAGATTTCTCTGAAAAATGCGTTTTGTAAGACCACTAAAAAAAAAGTAGACATCGTTACAAAATATCGTTTGATTGCTTTACATATCACTAGATTTTGATTTCTTATTCGCAAGCAAAAAGCTGTAACTGTTCCCTCTGCAACATGTGCTGGCTGGTTAGATGGTCACTGAGGTGTTACGTCCTGTGTCTAATGTAAATGGGATCGTAGGCAAAAGTAGGAATAAAAAGGAAAATCCTGCTGGCTACTCAGTAGATTTTCCCTGTCAAACTGGCTTTCCGTTGAATTTCATCTTGTTGAAATTGGTTTTCCATTGAATAATTTTCTGCTGAAGCTGGTTTTTCATTGAATCATTTTCCATTGAAACTGATTTTCCGTTGCATCATATTCTGTTGAAAATGGTTTTCCACAATCTTTTCTGTTGGGTTTCCACTGGCTCTTTTCCAGTTTAAATTGGCTTTTTCGACTGAATCATTTTCTGTTGAAACTGGGTTTCCTTTGAATCATTTTCTCTTGAAACTGGCTTCCCACTGAATCAGCTTCCCTAAAAATTGGTTTCCCATAGACCATACTCCATTTAAACTGGATTTCTGAACTATCATTTCCACTCGAACTTCTTTCCATTAAACCGTTCTTGTTGAAAATTCCCATTCAACTAATTTCCCTTGAAGTTGATTTATCAATGGTAACGTATTGTTCACCATTTGAAGCCTGTTTCCTATTAGATCATCTTCCATTTGAAGTTATTTTTGATTATATCGTTTCCCCCAGTAGCTGGATATTCAAATATTTCCCTTGAAGTTAAGTTTCCCCAACAAATCACAAAACTTGAGCCTTACTATAATAGAAAAATGCATGGTCCGAATATTTGTAAACATTTTGTTTTTCTTATACCTGAAAACCGCAGATGATAATGACTTAAAGAAATCGGCATGATGATTTTTTCCCCAATCTACGTTTTTTGTTTTTTTCTTAATTATTTTTTTAGCCACGTGTGTCAGTTGCAGCATGGAATCCACTTTTTTGTTTTGCTTGTCCAACATTTCCTTTCTCTGTCTGTTCTACTTCTCTGTCGTCAGTTTCCTCTCTTCCCAGTCTTCCCCCTCTTCTTTCCTTTTCCATGTCAACCTTCTATCGCTGTTCTCTTTTCTGTGCATCGATCTTCCGGTGCTCGTTTTCAACTTCCAGCTTCTAAATTTCTATTTCTTCTCGATCTCTACACCATCGCTTTTTCTTTGTAAGTGTCAAAAGCAGACCGATTGTTTTCTTGTAATTTTTCAGTTTATCTTACAGGTAATTTACAGTCGTAGACCACCTTGCCGCTGGGCTGTATGAGTTCCTGACTTTGGTCAGGAGAAATCGTAAATCTGGAAAACAAGAAAAAGCTTTAATTCATTTATTTGTGAAGTTCTTGTATCTATTTCATTATTGTTATAATAAGTATTATTGTTGTTCTTTTTGTCATCATTATCATTATTGTTAACGATGGTTTCTACCACCTGTGCCTACACATTCTATCCCTGTTTCCAGCCTGTTTCCCAGACAGCAGGTAAGTACAGGCCTGTGTGGCCGGAAGTACACGAAAAAAGAATCAGAACGTGTAATGAGTTAAGTGTTTTGATTCTATTTTCGTGTTTTTCTGGTTCTTGTTTGTTTAAACGCAGGTGGTCACACCTGATTTGGGTTAACTAAACTTCTAGTGCTACTCAGATTTGGATCAGGGCTGGGCGCAGTTCGTTCCTGAAAATGCGTCCATTTCATGTCTTTCATTTGCAACTTTTAACACCAACTAATTAAAACCACGAAAACTATTACATCGGTCTTGACTTTTTAATGCTCTGCAGTCATAAAATAGCTTATAAAATCTTAGATGTGGTTAAAACGGCGCTGTGGTTACCAATGTCGTCCCTAGTTCTACAGGGGCCAAATGGGAATTTATGTTGCCCAGATGCCTTTTTTTTTGCTTGTCGATAGATGGTGTCTTTCGTGGATTTTTACACGAAAACTTGACAACTCAACAAAATAAAACATGCGAAGCAAGACAAGAAGAATGCTAAAATAATCAACCAAAATATTACCTACCTTGAACCTTGCGTAGTTCTAGACTAGATGCGAGCGCGAGAGCACGTG
>JAPXFY010000012.1:64372471-64382471 GCA_030674185.1 Monoplex corrugatus
TTGGCAGCGTTTAGTTTCACAGGTGTACCAGCGTTCATCTGTTCATTGTGGCTGCTCTGAGTTCTGTACAATTTTTTCTTTCCTTTTTTCGTGTGAATATCCTGATGTGAAGACCGCTCTTCTGAAACTCTTCTGAGCAACTGTTCACGTCGCAGTTAGACTGGTGAGAGAGAGAAAGAGAAAGAGAGAGAGAGAAAGAGAGAGTTGTATGTGTGTGTGTGTGTGCGCGTGTGTGTGTGTACGTGTGTGTGTACGTGTGCATGTATGTGTGTTTGGATGTGTCTGTGCGTGCGCGCACGCGTGTGTGGATGTGTGTATATGTGTGAGTGTGTTTGTGTGTAGTGTGTGTGTATGAGTGAATGTGTATGTTAAGTGTGTTTGTGTGTGTTTATGTCTTTATGTGTATGACCTGACCAGCACCAGACAAGGACCAACGACCACGAGCCAGAACAAAGAAGGGAAATGCCTCACAGAAGAAAAAGATATATTAAACAGGTGGACCGCATATTGCTCCGAGTTGTACACTCACAGAAGTACAGGAGACCCTTGTGTGCTTAATGTCCCACCATCATCAAACGACGCAAAAGATAGCATTATGCATGAGGAAATAGTGGCAGCAGTGGCATCCTTAAAGCCCGGAAAATCAGCGGGAGTAGACAACATCACAGCAAAGATGGTTCAAGGAGCAGGAGACCCAGCGATTGACATGCTCATGATCGTTTGCAACAAGATCTGGCAGACAGGCGAGTGGCCAAAATCATGGACTCAGTCCTTGATCATCACCCTCCCCAAAAAAAGCAATCTACAATTATGTCAAAATTATCGCACATCAGCCTCATAAGTCATCCCAGTAAAGTCATGCTGCGAGTCATCCTAAATAGACTAAAAACCACAGACAGAGAAAATCATCGCCGAAGAGCAAGCCGGTTTCAGGCCAGGTCGCAGCACAACGAAACAAATCTTCAACGTCAGAATCCTTATGGAAAAGTACCTCCAACACCAACAGGAGCTCTACCATGTGTTTGTCGATTTTAAGAAGGCATTTGACAGAGTCTGGCACGAAGCCTTGTGGGCAACCATGAAGTTGTACAACATCAACGCCAACTTAATCAGAGTCATAGAAAACCTCTACAATAAAGCCAACAGCGCAGCCTTCTTCAACAACAATATTGGAGAATGGTTCCGGACGACAGTCGGAGTACGCCAAGGCAGTCTACTCTCCCCTACTCTTTTCAACATCTTCCTAGAAAGAGTAATGGCGGAGCACTCGAGGAACATGAAGAACAGTCAGCATTGGAGGTAGAAACATCACTAACCTACGTTTTGCAGATGACACTGACGGCCTTGCCGGAAAGGAACAAGAGTTAATCAACCTAGTGGACCGTCTTGGAAAGACCTCCTCTGATTATGGTATGGAAATCAGCGCCGAGAAAACGAAAATAATGACCAATCGCAACAACCACTTTACGGCCGATGTAATGGTCAATAACCAAAAACTCCAAAGTGTGCCCAGTTTCAAATACCTGGGATCAGTCGTGTTAGATGAGGGATCTAAGCCCGAAATACTCTCCAGACTAGCCCAGACCACAGCCACAATGACCAAGCTCAGAACCATATGGAACAACAGAAACATCGCCACCAGCTCAAAGATCAGACTGATGCGTTCCCTGGTCATGTCAATATTCTTATACGCTTGCGAATCATGGACCTTAACAGCGGATACGGAAAAAAGAATCAGGGCGGTTGAAATGAGATGCTTTCGTAAACTTCTCGGCGTCACATACAGAGATTGAATCACGAACGACGAAGTCAAAAGAAGAATTCAAAATGAAATCGGGCCTTACACTGACCTCCTGATCTTAGTAAGACGACGCAAACTAACATGGTATGGACACATCACTCGATCATCCGGCCTTGCCAAGACAATCCTGCAAGGCACAGTCTCGGGAGGAAGGAAAAGAGGCAGACAAAAGAAGAGATGGGAAGATAATATTCGAGAGTGGACGGGCCTGGAGCTGAGGGATACCCTAAGGAAAGCGGAGAGCAGGGAGGAGTGGAGAAAGGTTGTTGTCAAGTCTTGGGAGGTGCCCCGACGGACGGCCAGTCTAAAGGATCGGTGACGGTCACGGTGACGGACGGCATGCGCGCTAGTGTGTGTTCGTTCTTTAATTTAACGTCTGTTCACTATGAGTGATATTAGAGGGGGAAAAATGGAGGATGAGAGGTGGGCGTGTTGCATTGTGGGGAGAGGGGAGACAGAGTAAAAGACATAAGTAAGTGGGTAAATAGAAAAATGGAACAAGATCTTAACACTAACAATTAACATTAACAATGTGAAGGAAAATTTTAACGCTAAAATACTAACTTCATAAACTTAAAGCAATACATTAACAGGACTGTGAACCAATGATTCTGAAATTTTAACTGATAAAGACTGATCTGAAGTTATTTCTTTAAAATGAGTTTCAGAATAGATTTCTTGTGTAACTATTTTTGGTAAAAAAGAACGTAGCATTTTGCAGTAAAATAAACAGGAAAGAAGCTTGCAACTTGCTAGAATCAGCCTCATGGATTCGACTTCATGAACAATTCAATGCTAGCACAACTGAGAAAACAGAAACGTGACTTGCAGAAGCAGAGAAAAAGTGCACCACCAGAAGAACAAGAAGGCCTGAGAATCATGTTTGAAGACCTTAAAAAAAAAGAGCAGAGACCTCCAGGAGGCAAGAAAGAAGACGCACCAGAAGAAAAGAGAACAGAAGAGCACGTGAGGAATTTATGAAGAATCCATATGGAGCAGCTAAGAAGTTGTTCACGGAGGCACGGAGCGGGAAGTTGAAGTGTACGAAAGAAGAGCTAGACACTCATGTTAAGCAGACGTACAGCAATCCAAAAAGGGATGAGCCGCTGCCAGGCATGAAAGGCCTGAAGCATCCGACTGCCCCTGGCGTGAGCTTCCAGCTTGGCCCGATCAGAGAAAAAGAAGCGGACGAGTTTTCAGAAAAGCAAGAGCCAAAAGTGCACCTGGAGGAGATGGCGTCTCCTACAAGGTTTTCAAGTATAGCGACGAGTTGAGGCACACCCTTTTCGAGATGCTAAGAGCTTTGTGGGGAGACAAGGAGCTTGCTGAAGGTTGGTGCAGAGCGGAAGGAGTGTACCTACCAAAGGAACAGAATGCAGAGATTATAGGGCAGTTCCGACCCATCTCCATCATCAATGTGGCGTGCAAGATCTTCATGGGAATACTTGCGAAGAGGACTGTGGCATATCTGCAAAGCAACGGCTATGTGGATGAGAGCGTGCAGAAAGCTGGGATACCAGGATGCATTGAACACTCTTTTACGATCTGGGATGCAATCCAGGAGGCCAAGAAAACCAAAGGAAGCTTAAGTGTGGTTTGGTTGGATCTGGCGAATGCCTACGGATCCGTTCCCCATGAACTGTTGATGAAAGCAATGGACTTCTTTTACATCCCGCACGAGGTGCAAGGCATCATGAAAGAATACTACGGTAACTTCCAGATGCGATTCTCAACCAAAGACTTCATAACTGAGTGCACCGATTGGAGATTGGGATCGCAGCCGGCTGCACTATATCTGTCATCTGGTTCATCCTGGTGATGGAGATGCTACTGAGATCTGCAGACTGCGCTGAGGAAAAAGCAAAGGTGAGATCACCAAAGAAAGCCTTCATGGATGACGTGACCTTGCTGACAAGAGATACGGACACAATGCAGGGTGTTTTGACTCGGCTGGATGAGCTGATCACTTGGTCCAGGATGAAGTTTAAAGCCAAGAAATCTAGAAGCCTGACTATTCACAAAGGGAAGCAGAAGCAACAGAAGTTTACAATCGCAGGGGAACAGATGCCTACAGTAAAAGAGCAACCTGTGAAAAGTTTGGGACGTGGTATGCAGGAACCCTGTCGGACAGGAGTCGGGGTGTGGAAATCATGAAGCAGGCTAAAGATGGGCTGAAAGCGATTGACCAAACAAAACTGCCAGGAAAGTATAAGATGTTGTGTTTGCAGTTTGCCCTCTACCCTCGACTGGCATGGCCGCTGATAACGTACGAAGTCGCCATGGAGAGTTGAGATGATCGAGAAAACATGTAACACCTACATCAGGAAGTGGCTGGGGCTGCCTCGCACAACCAACACATCAGCCCTGTACAGGCAGAAGGGAGCGCTCCAGCTACCCCTCGCATCCATCGTGGAGATCTATAAGGCAGGAAAGATCAGGACTGTGATGATGCTGAGGGAATCGAGGGATCAAAACGTCAGCGACGACCCGCCAGAAGTCAGAACAGCGAGAAAATGGAATGCGGAGGATGCAGCTGACGAGATCATCTCTTCGTTGGAACATGGCGACATTGTAGGTCCAGAACAGACGGGCAGGTTGGCGAGAAGTTCACCTCATCCAGTGTGCTCAACAAGGGCGGGTGACCGGGTGGGAGGAGCATGTAGTGGAAAGAAAGATTGGATGGAGTGAGATCTGGGAGTGGAACACATCGAGGTTAAGCTTTCTTCTCCGGTCCACCTATGATGTTCTGCCTTCACCAGTGATCTTAGTCAGATGGAAGGTCCAGGAAGATGACAAGTGCAGGTGCGGCAAACTAGGAACCATGAAGCATATCCTCTCAAACTGCCACCTGGCCCTGAATAGATACAACTGAAGACACAATGAAGTGCTCAAGGTGTTTACCAAGATGGCGAAGGAGCAGGTGGAGGAGGGAAAATACGCTCTTAAACCGCAGAAACAAGGACTGGGCAAGATCGTGTTTTTATACCGCAAGGAAGCAAGGTTCCTGATGGAAAGAAGGCAAGCGAGGCCACGGATGGCCAGTGTGGTGGTCTGTGGGAGGTAGCCGCAGACCTTGAGGGCTGCGAGAGATTCTTTCCCATCCCAACAGCGAAGAAGCCAGACCTGGTGGTATGGAGCAAGGAAGAGAGAGAGGTGCACCTTGTGGAGCTGACGGTGCCCCACGAAGACAATATCAGGGCTGCACTGGAGCGGAAGGAGAATCGCTACGAGGCTCTTGTCGATGAATGCGAGGAGGCGGGATTCAGAGCAACGCACTTCCCAGTCGAAGCCGGCTGCAGAGGTTACATCGAAAATAGCATCAGAAAGTGGATGAAAGTGGCTGGACTTGGTCCAAAGAAAGTGAAAACCATGACAAAAGCTCTACAGAAGACCGTAGAGAAAGCAAGTCATTGGATCTGGATGAAGAGAGGGACACCTCCTGGAGCGAGTCCTGACGGTTGATGGCAAAGGCATACAGTCGAACTGGCAGGGAGACCTCACATCGGTGAGGGGGCTCGGTGCGTCATTGAAGCTGTAGAGAGGAAGAGCCCGAAACAACGACGCATTCTCTCCTGATGATCTCCACGACAGAGTCCGGCCCTCGGAGTTTTCGACTGTTAGCAGTGTAAGCTGTTTTCAATGATTTTACGGAAGTTTTAATACGTAATTCTATAGTATTATCAGTGTTCTGTGCACCTTGTTTAGCTGCTCTGTCTACTACTTCGTTGCCATGAAGACCAACGTGAGAAGGCACCCAGCATAAACTGATATCTATGCCTTTTGTCCTTAAACGATGTATAAGATGATTTGCCTCAGTAATTAAGTCAGGTCTTGTGTCTGTATTAAAAGACTGTAAGGCATATAATACAGATTTTGAATGAACAAAGAGAACTACTTTGAAAAATACAGGTTTAAGGTCTACTAAATAATGCAACGCTTGTATAATAGCGACTAATTCCGCTGTAAATATAGATATATTTGGCCCAAGGAAAAATGACTTTTCTATTTTATATTTTGGAACGTAAAACGCTGCTCCAGCAGATTTATTTTCTAAGACTGACCCATCGGTAAAAATATGGAGGTGGGTACGGTATTTTTCATCGACGTGTTCTCTTGCTGTGCATATCGAAATGTTAATGTTGTCATATTTCTTAGCATCTGTATAATCAATATCAAAAGTGGCTTTAAGCATTTCCCATGTAGGGATAGGCGTTGTGGATGGTGTCTCAGCTATTTCATCGAAATTTATGTTAGACTGTTTGACTAAGTCAGATACGTAAGTTGCAACAGTCATTTGTGATGAAATGTTGCTTGCTCGTTTTGGAAAGTCAACATCAGACCTTAGTTTAATTTCCTTGCTCACAAAATTGTCCGTTTGTGAAGTAGTTCTGATTGCAAACTTTGCTGTCGCTAGCTCACGATAGCTGTTCAGAGACAGAATTCCAGCAACTTTGTACGTTTCCAGATTTGAAGCATGGGCTGGTATACCTAGTGCAATTTTAAGACTTTTGCAGCCTAAACTTTGAATCTTCTTTAGTAAATATTTGGGTGCACTGAAGAACACTTCTTGTGCGTAAGATAATTTAGATCTTACAAGTGCTGTTGATAGATGGAGAAGTATGTTTGTATCCATTCCACAGGATAGTCTGCTTATTATCTTTAAAAAATTTAAGGCTTTTCTTGCTTTTGTTAAAATATAATCAAAATGGACATTCCAGTTTAATTTCGATGTTATAAAGACTCCCAGAAATTTTACAACCTGTTTGTAATGGATCGCTTCACCATGCAGTCTGAAAGTAGGCAAGTTATTTAAAGTACCACCAGGATTAAAGAGCATCATGTTAGTTTTTTTCTACTGACAACGACAGACCATTTTCTAACATGTAGTTTCCAAGACTATCAAGATCAGATTTATACAATTTCCTGATGTAATTCTGCGCTCTCTGGGGAGTTGTCTTTTTTAAAGTAATATTCATCCAGATGCATATATCATCAGCGCACTGTACCAAAACAACACGATTTGAGAGTACTTTAGGAAGATCATATATAAGGATATTAAATAAAATAGGTGCTATCACTGAACCTTGAGGAATTCCCATGTCAAGACATCGTGAAGAAGAATAACTTGTTCCCATTCTTGCCTGAATTGTTCTATTGGCTAGATAGGACTTAATATAATTATACATATTGCCAGACAGACCAATAGATTTCAGCTTTTACAATAAACGTGTATGCCAAACTTGATCATAAGCTTTTTTCACATCAAAAAAAGTTGCTAAAACACTTTTTCTACGGGCAAACTGTTGTTTTATCTGAGTTGTAAGTTTAACCAGGTGCTCAACTGTGGATCTCCCTTTTCTGAAACCTGCCTGGTTTACCGGAATAACGTTATTTCTATCACAGTAATGTATAAGTCTGTTTAAGACCAATCTTTCCATTAGTTTGCTCGTATGGGACGTCAAAGCAATAGGTCTGTAACTGTTTTTATTGTTTTTAGGCTTTCCTGCTTTTAATATGGGTATAACAACAGACTTTTGCCATACATGTGGTACAGTTCCACTCACCCAGCATTTCTGAAAAATTTTACGTAAGAAAATAATATAATTTTCTGGAAGATGCTTAATCATGTCATTTGTAACTGCATCGACACCTACCGAACTCCTTTTGTTGTGTAGAGACAAGATAGTGTTTTTTAGCTCTTCTAAGGTGATCGGAGAATTAAACCAGCGATCATTCTGAGGTATTGGATCAATGAAGATAGGGTTGTTAGCTGCCATTTCTCTGTAGTGTTTGCTGTTAGGAGACAACCCGTCTACTTTACTATTTTCAGCAAAGAGTTCTACAAAAGTTTCAGCTTTGTCCATGTCAGAAGGCATTTGTGACATGTATCAATCATTATTGGACACGTGGGTAAATTGGCTCCGTTTTTCATTTGATTCATCTTTGTCCAGACTTTATGGAAATCCTTAAAATCTGAAATTTCTTTGGTGCAGTATGATGCCCAATAATCTTTCTTTGCTTCAGCAATGATTTTATTACACTGGATGTTAGCTTTTTACATTTCCATGTGATCGTCGGGTTTTCTGCTTTTGATGTAGATTTTGAATTTATCTTTTTTATACTGAACTGCTTTCTCACATTTCTCTGTCCACCAAACATTACCCAAACGATTATTGGACTTATAAGTTTTGAGTTTCGGGATGGAGAGGTCCGCAGCAGCTAGAACTGATTCCTGGAACTTAGAAAACATAACGTCTACATTTTCACTTTCATAATGCTTATAATTATTCTTGATTAGCAAGAGCAGTCCGAAACAAGGACCAATCAGCGCGCATGTAATTATATTTCGGTATGATGTCAGGAGTGCTGTCTTTCATCCTGATGTTGTCATATGTTATTGTTATGATGATAGGTAAGTGATCACTTCCCAAAGTATCTTTGTGAGTGTCCCAGGTACAGCATGGTACTAATTCTGGTGATATTAGTGACAGATCGATGGTTGTTGCCCGGTGTTTGGAAACATCAGGAATTCTAGTGACATTCCCATCATTCAAAAGGTTAAGCGCACTGTCAACTATATTTTCTACTAAACGATTGCTTGTAACAGTACAACAATCTTTTTCCCAAAACGGGGAGTGGGAATTAAAATCTCCACCTATTAGCCATCTACCGTGCTGCAGATCCGGAATCGTACGCAGCCATTCTGTGTTGTGGTCATCTGGACCTGTTGGCAGGTAAACTGACAAAACGTTCAGGATAAAAGAATTACTGAATTGTACTGTGGCGGCACAAGCGTGTAAGTGTTCAGTTGATGTTAAAACTGGGGAATTAAATATGTGATACTGCAACTCTTTAAGTATATATATCGCAGTGGCTACCTTCTTCCCAGGATTTCCCAAGTCATATATCGGAGGATAATAATAATTTTGGAAATTGGGAAGTTTGGTTGGGATAACATTAAGCGACTGCAAAATTAAAACTTCACACTGATTTGATGAGAGAAAATGTTCCAGGTATGCGGAATTGGTGGAAATATATCTACAATTCCACTGTAAAAATTTGATTTGTGATTGTTGGCGCAATTTCATTGTTGGCTAGTCTCTTATGTTAAATTATTGGTTATTTGTTTGATAATCACGAAGACTTTGGTTTTCTATGTACGATAAAAATGGCCAGAAAGAAACCATTAATTACTTAGGCTACTATTGAAATGTAGAACAAAAATGTAAGTAAAATTATGGGGAAAAGTCCTTCTAATAGAGATAAGAGGTGATTAAGAACAGAAACTAATTACAAATAAATGAAACAATGGTCTACACGCCGTCAAATGTACGGAGATTATAGTCTGACTGAGTCCTTATAGTCTGACGAATGACGTTGGCGATCATGACCCTCCATATGTAGATTACTCCAGCTATGGGTAAATAGCACTACTGCATGGTGGTTATCTCGGGAGAGATTAAGGCTTAGGAAGTAAACCCTCAAAAAAAATCACCCCTACTGCCTTGTAGATTGACATGTGAACGACAAGGCTAGCGGAGAGACCGTACACAAACAGATGGAAGGCAACGAGAAACCACCATCGTACTTTCCCAAGTATAATCATGGCCAGACAAAACAAGATTTGAATGTACCTTCACGATATAGTCAGCAATCATAGGCCACCGATGCCGTTCATTTAATCATCATACATTAGCAGGCCGGCTGGTTCCGTAGACAAAGCCATGGACACGTGATCTGATATTTCGAACCAGAAAAACACGCAAATAGAATCAGAACGCGTATTTAATACAATCAGACTGAAACAGACGCAAACTTTCGGCCAATAGCATTTGCCAAGCGTAAACATAAAATCACAAAAGAACAAACAACGAATACAAAAATGTGAAGAAAAAGACTAAAACTTCCCTGCTGCTTCGTCCAGTCGTTTGTTCTTTTGTGATCGTACGTTTACGCTTGACAAAGGCCAGTTGGCCGAAAATTTGCACCTGTCTTGTCTGGTCGTATTAAATACGCCTTCTTATTCTATTTTCGTATTTTTCTGGTTCCTGTTTGCTTGAACGCGGGTGGTCGCACTTGTTTTTGGATCTCTGATATTTCGAGTTCAGTCCAATCTGCGACATAAAACCCTGCGTGTTTATTGGCCATGCTAATGTTCCAATGATGACAATGGTGTCAGCGTTTTATAGATCCTGTTCT
>JAPXFY010000012.1:64387471-64392471 GCA_030674185.1 Monoplex corrugatus
GTAGAAATTTTCATACATCGACTACTTTATCTGCTTGTTTTTCTAATTTCCTGGCCAGTTCTCCAAGTGTCTGTATTCATCGGGCTTGGTTGATGCAACGATATATCATGATAATAAGCGTAGAGTACAGCCCTGTCACATAGTCTCAATGTTTAGATAGAATTCCATAGCATTGTGATCGTCATCCCCATTATCACGAAATCACCAACCATTACAGCATCAAGAAAAGTGTTCCAAATTCAGAGATTATTCATGCCTTGATCTCGCGATGACCCTGGGTTTCGGTCTCCTCCATGTCTTCTGTGTCTGAGATGAATCCAAGTTGGGGTCTTTGATATCAGTGTCTCGTTGGGGATCTGTAGTTGGATTGCCGTCATGGTGGTCTCCCTACCAAAGGGTCCCTCGCTCGGTCTGTATCCGCAACGTGTGGTTATTTGGAGTCTTGATAGGCAGTGTCCTCAGCAAATTGGATCAGAATAGGCATTGTTAACTCCATCGAAGTAACCCAGCAGCAATGCAGTCTTCTCTGGTGAGTGGCCAGATATCTGCTGCTCTAGTGACTAGGTAAAACATAGTCTAGGTAGGGCCTCAGGACCTGGCCAGCTCATGGGTTTATGTGCAGGAGGCATGTGCCACGGTCACCAGACACGTGGCATCTGTGACGTTAGTGCGTATGGAATTCGTTCCGAGCGCGGAGACGTCATCTTCAAAAACTGAAACTGAAACTGCTCTAGTGGGCTTTCTGGGACTGGAACTTCAGCTGAATGAATTCGGGGTTGGTGGTGTGTTGTGCAGCCGGAATAAGTGCCATGGGATCAACGCTGCTTGGGCGGTACACAAGTTGACTCAGAATCACATGTTGTTTGTAATATTATATTGTACAGTTGACTCGAAAAGATTGTCATCTTCTCCTTCCAGTGCGTGTGTGTGTGTGTGTGTGTGTGTGTGTGTGCTTGTGTGTGTGTGTGTGTGTGTGTGTGTGTGTGTGTGTGTGTGTGTGTGTGTGTGTGTGTGTGTGTGTGTGAGTGTGTATGTGTGTTTGTGTGTTTGTGTGTGTGTGCGCGCGCACGAATGTAAATTTGTACAGTCTTTTCAATTTTTCTTATAGAAATATCTTAGAATATCAACAAACAAATCTTAAAGCAAGTCATCCAAAATCACTAACCTGTCACACACACACACACACACACACACACACACACACACACACACACACACACACACACACACACACACACACACACACACACACACACACACACACACTTGTGCCGAAAAAACTGTCATCTTCTTCTTCCAGCGTGTGTGTGTGTGTGTGTGTGTGTGCGTGTGTGTGTGTGCATATGCGTGCGCGTGTGTGCCTGTGTCTGTGTCTGTGTGTGTCTATGTCTCTGTGTGTGTCTGTGTCTATGCATTGTTCTGTGTGTTACAAAACTGTGTAGACACGATTTTTCTCAAATCTCTATGGAAGGATCTTTACCGAATTTTGGTCAAGATACGGAGCGCCGTTGAGAGTTCCATGGACAGCAAGGAAAACAAACGAGACAGTTTTGATGGAGGCAGACAGAAGAAGATCATTGATAAGGAAGATTAAGAAAAGACAGGCAACACTTATAGGCCATTTTATGATGAAAGGGTATTGGAGCACCTGGTCACAACGGGAAAGCTGGAGGGAAAGAAAGAACCAGGTAGACCCAGGAAGAAGATACTAGACGGACTTGCAGAGTGGCTGGGGACAAGGAGGGTGGAAGAGATGCTTGATGCATCTAGAGATAGAGACAGATGGAAGTCCATGATCGTCATAGCTATGCGGCAAGGCACCTGATGATGATGATGATGGAGCGTCGATGAGTTGTGAAAGTGTAAGTTTGAAATGTAAGGCTCCAAGTCAAGGTCACACGAATCGAAAAAGGTTCTAAATCAACGTTTCTCGAGGAAGGTATGTGTACAGTACTTTCTCAAGAACCTGTGACAATACTCAACATGTGTTTTACGCTGTTCTGACAATGTATCATTGCTCTCGATATACGTCGAGTTTCATTTCGGAGAAGTGATTGATATTCTGTATCTTTTTGATTACACCGTCTGACAAAAAAATGTCAAAATTTCAAAGAACTACTTTGTATACAAAGTTAAGAAGAAGTTGTTTCCTGTAATTATATTCAGTTTTCTTCTTCGAATATGTGTGTATTGATGTGCGACGGTTTGGCCTCAGAGGCGAAAAGAATTCCAACATAGTACAGTAAAAGTGTGGCTTTGAGCATACTCCATTTACGACAAGCTAAACTATAAAAAAAAAATCGACAAACGCATATTGAGGGAAAAGTGAAATATTACGGTCGGTCGAAATCTCCTTTGTTCTTAAATATACACATATATTGAAAAGCACTCGCTCAAATTTCAGTTGAAACATTCCTTGATTGTCCCTCCCACCGACGGTTCAGAACACATCCTTTCCTCCAATCTTTCAACATGTCCGGCAAATTAAACATCCTGAATGTCTATGCCCCAACACTGTGCTCACCTCGAGAAACAAATGTTCAGTTCTATGAATATCTTGATGTTGTTTTCAGCAAGATTCCAGAATCCGAGTACGTCAGTCTCCTTGTTAATTTCAATGCTAGAGTCTGATCTGGCAACAGCTCATGGCCAGACTTTTTTGGACACTTCAGCGTTGGCAAGATGAATGACAATTCCAGAGACCGCTGTGCTCTGCTCCTACTGCAAAGCTGCGCATTGCCAACACATTTTCCATAACAAAACCTCGCCATAAAGAGCCCAGACACTGGCATCAGCTGGACATGATCATCACCAGAAGAGCTGCCCTCAACAGTGTCTCTTTCACACGCAGTTTCTACAGTGCCGACTACGACATATACCATTCCATGTGTACAGCAAGGTCAGCTGAAACCGAAGAGGCTCCACCACAGCAAGTAGGTAGGATGTCCACGCATCAACACCGCACAGGGAAAATCCTGGTGACAGCTCGGAAAGATGGCAAACGTAGGGAGCCCCCTACGTTGCTTTTTCGCAGGGGGTGGTGTTCGTTCGACCACAAAAGCGCACAGACATGACATTCGAGAAACAGTCTGTTTTGCCATTCAACTAGGTCTGACATATCACAGTACCCAAAAGGAATCCCAAGTCTGCCGTCTTTCCGAGCTGTCACCAGGCCTTTCCCCGTAGTCATCATGTCTAATGCCCTGAAGCCAGCAACCAAGCTGCGGGTCAAAGTTAACAACACCCGAAGATGCTGGACGGGACACAGAGCAACGATGCCTCTTGGTAGCAATATTTGGGCACGCACGCACGCACGCACGCACGCACGCACGCACGCACGCACACGCACACACACACACACACACACAAACACACACACACATACACACACATGAATAGCAAATAATCATAGATGTATCTGGCGCCCAGAAGTGCGGCACGCAGGCCCACCGGCGTGTGGATATGCCCTGGTGCCCACGAACCATACCCCCAAGCTATGGATAAATAGCTCCACTGCCTTGTGGACATCTCGGGAGAGAATAACGCTAAGGGAGTTAACCCTGAAAAAAATTCACCCTACTGTCTTGTACGTTGTCGTGGGAACGACAAAGGCTAGCGGAGAGACCGTAAACAAACCGATGGAAGGTAACGGGAAACCACCATCGTATTTTCCCCAGCACAATCATGGCCAGACAAAAGAAAAATGAAGATAACGACATAAATAGGTGCCCCTATGGAGCACCTACGTCCGGTAGGGACCGTCATGCTGCGCAGGTGACACCAGACCATGAGCAAGCTACTGCGATCAACCCCAACCTCAGAAAAAAAAAATCAAAATCGCAACATGGAACGTTAGAACATTGTTGCAAAAATACAAATTAGACAATATCAAAATGGAGATGGAAAGGCTTAACATTAGTATTTTAGGACTAGAGGGGAAGTAAGATGGAAGGGGGCAGGCATGATAACATCAGGAAGTATACAGTAATATACTCTGGTGGAAACTCACATGAAAGAGGAGTAGGCATCGTAATGGACAGGGACAAATCAAAAGCAGTTAGGGGATACTGGGCTGTGTCCGACAGATTTTTTCTGGTTAAATTGGGAGGCAGGCCATTTGATATCAACGTCATTCAGGTGTATGCACCAACATCTGCAAGTACTCAGGAAGACATCGATAACTTCTACGAAATATTAGAGATGGCCAAGGCCCAATGTAAATCACAACACGTTACAGGAATAATGGAGATTTTAATGCTTAAGTGCGACAGGATAGGGTGGAGGACATAGTTGGACCTTATGGCCTTGGTACACAGAATGAAAGGGGAGGGAAACTTGTAGAATGGGCACAGAAAAACGAGTTCATAGTAGGAAACATGGTGTGAGCAGCCTAATACAAGAAAATGGACTTGGATGAGTCCAGGAGATAATACCAAAAATCAGATTGATTACATCCTGATAACAAAAGATTTAGAAATTCTTTACTGTCAGCAAAAACACTACCAGGCGCAGACTGCAACAGTGACCACAATCCTGAAGTGGGAAGATTTAGGCTGAAATTACGGAAAAGGAAACAGACCAAAAGCAGCATCAAACTAAATCTTTGACTCTTAAAGACAGATGAAGTGATACGTAAAAAAAATGTAACGTACATGCTCAAAATACATGTAAATTCAGTGCTCTGGAAGACGTTAGTGACAGTGAGGAACAATGGACAAAGTTGAGAAATTCGATAAATGAAGCTTGTGAAGAAATCCCTAGAGTAGATAGAAAAGCAAAAAAAGAACTGGATGACAAAAGAAATTTTAGGCTTGATGGAGGAACGGACGAAGGCAAAGAGAAACGAGGAGATATACAGGAAGGTAAACAAAGAAATCAGGAATAGGTGCGATGAAGCTAAGGAAGCTTCGCTGAAAACAAAATGCAAAGAAATAGAAGACCGACACAACACGGATCCTCAGGGTATGTACAGACGAATTGAAGAAACTGTCCACACGAAA
>JAPXFY010000012.1:64397471-64399971 GCA_030674185.1 Monoplex corrugatus
TGTTTGTATCTATTCCCCAGGGTAATCTGCTTACTATCTTTAGAAAATTTAAGGCTTTTCTTGCTTTTGTTAAAATATAATCAAAATGGACATTCCAGTTTAATTTCGATGTTATAAACTAATAAAGACTCCCAGAAATTTTACAACCTGTTTGTAACGTATCACTTCACCATGCAGTCTGAAAGTTGGCAAGTTACTTAAAGTACCACCAGGATAAAATAGTATCATGTTAGTTTTTTCTGTTGACAACGACAGACCATTTTCTAACATGTAGTTTCCAAGACTATCTAGATCAGATTGATACAACTTCCTGATGTAATTCTGCGCTCTCTGGGGAGTTGTCTTTTTTAAAGTAATATTCATCCAGATACATATATCATCAGCGTACTGTACCAAAACAACACGATTTGAGAGTGCATTAGGAAGATCCTGTATAAGGATATTAAATAAAATAGGTGCTATCACTGAACCTTGAGGAATTCCCATGTCAAGACGTCGTGAAGTAGAATAACTTGTTCCCACTCTTGCCTGAATTGTTCTATTGGCTAAATAGGACTTAATATAATTATACATGTTGCCAGATAGACCAATAGTTTTCAGCTTGTACAATAAACGTGTATGCTAAAACACTTTTTCTACGGGCAAACTGTTGTTTTATCTGAGTTGTAACAACCAGATGCTCGACCGTGGATCTCCCTTTTCTGAAACCTGCCTGGTTTACCGGGATAACGTTATTTTTATCACAGTAATGTATGAGTCTGTTTAAGACCAATCTTTCCATTAGTTTGCTCGTATGGGACGTCAAAGCAATAGGTCTGTAACTGTGTGTGTGTGTGTGTGTGTGTGTGTGTGTGTGTGTGTGTGTGTGTGTGTGTGTGTGTGTGTGTGTGTGTGTGTGTGTGTGTGTGTGTGTGTGTGTGTGTGTGTGTGTGTGTGTGATATTTCTGTTCTTAATTTGAATTTAACTCTGTTACTTGTGTTAAACTTGAATGATGACATAGCGTTTCTAGGCTTTTTCAATCTTTGCCATTTTTATTATGCATAGTTGAATTGACAGTTTTGTATGGTGGATACAATGGGTACGACAAAAGAAAAGTGGCCCCGCCACACCACCACGGCTGTTTGACCTCTCTGAGGGATCACTGTCTGACACACAGGTCGACAGTCTGAGTGCACGGTCGGGGCTATAATGTCATGGGGCTTATAGTTTTGGCAATGATGGTGGTAACTGTGTGTTGTGGATGGTTGTTGTTGAGGCGTGGCGATGCTGCTGTTAATGATGGTGATGATAATGATGGCACTGCTGATATTTCTTTGGGAGTTATGTTTTTGTTTTGGTTTAATTTGGTTTGGTTTGGTTTGGTTTGGTTTAGTTTGGTTTGGTTTCTTCTGGATGGTTTCTTTTGGTTTGGTCTGATTTGGTTTGGCTTGGCTTGGTTTGGCTTGTTGTGGTTTGGTTTTCCGTTGTTGCTGTAGGTGGTGACTGTCATGGGGTTTGAGGTATGTATGTATTCAGGAGTGTGAGCGTATGTTAGTATAACATTAATGTTAATTTAACTTGTGGTTTATGATGATGGTGTGTGCATGTGTGCTTGTCCATTTGTCTATCTGTTTTTCCTTCTATCCGTATATCCATCTGTCTGTCAATTTGTCTATCTGTATGTCAATTTGTCTGTCGGCCTGTCAGTCAGTAAGTCTGTCTGTCGGGCGGTCGGTCATTGTCTGTCTGTCCGTGTATCATTCGTTTTCTTCACAAGAAGGTTGAGAGCATTTCGGAACACGAAACGAATCTCGGTTTTCTGTTTCGATGTTATCGTCACAAAATAGGCAGTTGCAGATTCCGTTATTATTTGTTATTTTGTATTGTAGAAACTGAACGACTGAAGGTGATATTCGAATTCTAAACCAAGTTTAAACATTTCGTTAGAATTCTGAATTTGACGAAGATATAGACATAAAGACAACGCTCGACTGATATGCGATTAAACATAGTACAAGTCATGGTAGTCGAGAGACAATGCCAATCACGAATAAAGCAGTCAGCAAATATGTGTCTCAATTCATCAAGAAATGTCTATACATGGCCAACACTTGTGTTTCCCATACAACATCGAAGCCAGACTTGAAAAAACACTGCAGACTTTACGAACCCGTGTGCTATAATTGTGAGCTGTACAGCCAACGGCTGCCACAGCTGAACAAAGTATGTGCGCCTAGAGCGCCGCCTCAATAGTTTCCACCTGCCATGCTTGCGCCGGATCCTGTGCATTTCCTGGATGGACCGTGTGCCAACCAAGGACGTCTTGGACCAAGACAGCATGCCAAGAAAGTATATGTACACCTCCTTCACACAACGACGACTATGCTGGGTTGACCATGTCTACCGCAGCAGGATAGCTGCATCCCAAAAGTTGTCTTGTACGGATAACTCGCTGCGGAGTCCCGGCCAACATGGCGCCTACTACTAAGACATGAGGACTTTTTTATATGTCCGTTGATA
>JAPXFY010000012.1:64404971-64479971 GCA_030674185.1 Monoplex corrugatus
CAGCAGGGGTCAATCATGAGAAACTATGTTAGAAAACAGGCATTAAGAAGAATAAGTGAAGATACACAAAGTCGCCCCCCATCCCCCACTTCTGTTTCCCTTTTTTCCTTTTTTTTCCATGAAACCAGGTGAGTATTTCCAGCAAACAATGGTGTTCCTGTTAGAGAACATTAGCCAAATTCATAGGACGTTATAAACTGGGAAGCTTAATCCCATATTGCTATCCCTGAAGTTCATGTACTGTGATTATATCAAAGATCCTCTCACGATATGTTTCAAAGTCATAAATCATTCAAGCTCAATTACTTTTACACATATAAACACTGACAGACAGCATACAAATAGAGAGAGAGAAAAGAAGAAGAAATCCACACGTACAGCAACATCTATCCAATTGGACAAACAAACGTTTTGACAGATCAACAGCAATAGCAATAGTTGTAACAGTGCAAAATCAGCAGTAACAGCAACAGTAATTGTAATAGTATCAACAACAGATGTAGTAATAGTAGTAGCAGTAGTAATGGTTTGAATATCGATATGTAAGCATATTCAATAAAGAGTCATAATATGAAAAAATAATTACCACCAGCCAGACAACTGGACATAATGACTGTTTCTATCCAGATAATTGGTCTAAGTCAGTTTTACTTCAATTGTACAAAAAATGTGATGATAAAAAACCTGCAAACTTTAGTTTAGGGAAATTACTTGACATCAGCAGCAAAACTAGTACCACATTAACAAATCACATATTATAAAAATGGGCCAAAGAAAAACATTATAACAGTCAAATATGGTGCTGCAATTAAAAAGAAATATTTGACTATGTATCACACGTTCATATTGCTTATTTTGGCACAGAAGGAGTTTCCATCTAATTGTAAATAGAACGTTGCTTTAATAGATTTTGAGAAGCATTTTGATTCCATCAACAGAAATGTGTTGGCAAAAAAGGAGTTATTCTGATATGTCATGTGTAGTAACGTTAAAGTCAAGAGTTAGGCGTGCTTGTCAAAAGCATAAAAGGAGTGAAGCAGAGTAAAGTTTATAAACTAATTTTGTTCTTCTTTTCATAAACAAACTTGCAACCGAAATGATTGAACATGATAAGCATGGCGCTTTATTACCATTAATTTGAATATTCTGAAGTGCTTATTTTCTACTAGCCGTAGCGGATGATACTGAACTGTTACCAGAAACAGTAGTTGTACTAAAACACAGCCGAACAATCTGCAGCGAGAAGCGCTTTCTAAATCTAAAAACAGTAGTGTCACTGTGTTCAGAAAACGTGAAGACCTTGCAGCAGTAGATAGACGGACGTGTAATACGCCTGTCATCAATACATACAAATATTTAAGCAGTTTGTTTTCGCAAAACTTAGCAATACTTTAGCACTTTTGCAATCTTTCTAGCAAAGCAAAGAATGCTATTTGGTGAGGCGTGCTTGTTAAATAAAAATAGTCTGTATCTCATTTTGAAATTATTTGATTCACTTTACAATATAATGCAGAAGTCAGGCCTTGAATATGCGGCCCACCATTGTGAGTAAGTTCATTTACTTACACTGAAAAGCTTTTAGGTGTTGAAATGCGAACTCCTAATGCTCTTACGCATTGGAAAAACAAACATCTATACAAGTCATGTAAATGATGTAACAAAATGCAATTCTTACTAGCTAGAATTAACAAAAATGGAGGATTGCAGATTACGACAGAAAGCCTAGACCTAGCATTTAAGAATTCAAACAACAACATTGTAGGTATACGAGATATGCTAAAACTGACTTAATTTGCCTATAATTCAGTAATCGCAAAATTGAAGTGCACTAATTTTGAAAACAATGAAAATTTACAGTTCAGCATAACACAGGACTGCACATGTCGCTTTGTATGTCAAAAAGCCAACAATCACTCAAACTACTGTTTTGTTCACCTACTGAAACAAAATTTACTAGAACCAAAACAACTCAGTCACAGACGAAATGAAAGGTATACTAAACAGTAATGTGTCATTAGATACAGGAATGTAAGCATTTAAGTCTGATTTGAAGATAAGCATTTAAATCTGATTTGACTCTAAAATATACAGAAGGCTGGGACAATCGGTCATCTCTCCAATTCAAAATCCTGTTTTGAAGATACCGTGTTCTAAAGTTCTGTTTATCATTCTGTTTAAGGGCTGACTCATGTTTTGGTTTTACTATTTTACCAAAGAAAGAGTCCTGGTGGTAACTTCCTGAATTGGAGAAAGCTTGCTGGATCGATTGTCAGTACACAGTCACGTCCTCTCTCTCCTCTCTCTCTCTCTCTCTCTCTCTCTCTCTCTCTCTCTCTCTCTCTCCTCTCTCTCTCTCTCTCTCTCTCCCTCCCAATCGTTTTGTGTTATGTGGCAATCCAAGACTGTCAAGGGGTTTCTGAAAACGTCTTTTCACTCTGTTCATTGACTCCATTTAAGTTTCTAGCAATTTTCTTCAGGTCAGTCGTGAAATTCAGGTCTAGAGATCGAAAGTGTCTATCATGAAGCTGTCTGGCTGACTTGTCGTCTGGCTCTTTTATTTTTCCCCGTCTTATTACGTCGTCAAGCTCCTACTTTGAGGGGAAAAATGAATTTCGAAAATCATGACTACATGAACAATATTGTCATTAAGAGGAGTGGTCGTTACCTAAAGTTACAGTGTGCACCTAGAAGATGGGAGGTCCTGGGTTTGATTTTAAGATAGGAAATGTATGCACGGTCAGCTTCTGAGCAGTGATCATAGCAGCAGCATCTGAATGAGACGATTTATCGAGGTAAAGTCTGCAACACGCACTCTGCGCAGCTAAAGAAAATATAATAACTAAAGAGCTGTTATAATGGCTACCTGGTTGAACCTGGCTCTCAGTGATAAAAAAGCCACTTACTGCGTAGCTTTCATCGGCGATCCGGCCGACTTCTTCAGCGCAACTGCTGGGTTGAGAACTGGCTTCAGTGCGCACCGCCGTGAGCGAACTCACGACAGTGCGACTGAATAAGTGAGGAGTACACCGATGGCAGGTTGTGTCGGCCCCGGTCACGGTTGAGGGTGGGGTTCCTTGCGGCGATGTAAACTGCCTCCTTTACTCCCCTCTGGAACCATCTTGCTTCTTTGTCGAGAACTTGCACATTGTCCTTTTCAAAGTGATGTTGGGTGTGGGTCAGATGTTCTCCCACTGGAGAGGACTCACGTTTGTGTTCTTTTAATCTTTTGTGCAAGTTGCGCTCAGTTTCGCCAATATAACTATGGTCACAGTCCTGGCAGTCTATCTTGTATATCACCTCTGATGTGTCCAATTTGTCTGTTTTGTCTTTGAGCTGTTCTTGCTAAATTAAGCATTAAAATCTATATTAACACAGTATCTGGAAAACAAAAAGTGCACACTGATTGACAGAGACAGACAGACACACAAACAGACAAAAAAAGCAGCCAAAATTTCACATGCAAAGTCTTCTCATACGAACTAAGTATGTAACAATGTCATACAACTTCATTCAGTTTTGTTCCAAATAACGTCTTAAATTCTCATTCATATTCGTTTCTGTTATCACAGTGGATTTACCATGTGAAACTCGGGCTGCTCTCCTCTTTGAAAGCTCTTCGCCGCAGTGCAGCGCCACGCATTTTTTTTTACCAAAACTTCATCAGAAAGGCAAGAAAGCTAATGCCTTTAAGGGGAGGGACCTGGGATATCAACCTGTCTGTTTTGTATCAGGGAAGGTGGGTGAATGCCCCGCTCTTCGTGACTTTCAATGACCGTGGGATCTTTAACATGCGCAGGTCAGAAGGCACACCAGTCCAACTCGTTTTTTTTGTCCTCTTCTGAAGGACTGGACTTCAGTTTGATTTTCCCTTCAAACTAAGAAGAAAACTCAAGGCCTCAACAGGAACGAACCCTAGAACCTCGTATTCACTTATTGACTAGCAAACGTCTGAACCATTCTGCCACTCTTTTCCTCAAATTGTCCATACTGAAGCCAATTTATTGATGACGTGTTGAGTATTTTCTTTCTACTTTGCTTGCCTCTTTACTCTTTTTCTGGTATATTCATACGGCTAATATTACTCAGAATAAAGTAGAATTCGCTTTGTTGACATTAGCACTTGAGGATATTTTGTCCTGATTCGACACAATTTAAACGGGACACGACTCGATAAGTTCCGTTCTTAATCACAACAGTAATTGTTTAATCACCGTGCCAGTCTCAGTGAATGTCTGTTCTTGTGTGGAGTACGCTTCTACGCAAACTCCTACCTCAACCCCCTTCCAAAGGCCCGCGTCAATACCGTCGCTCTCAAAGACCTCGACATAAACTAATCAGACACAGAGATAAGTAATCACAGGGAAGACACAGTCAGACGAGAAGACTAATAGACGCTGACGATGAGATATCAGGGGCACAGCGAGATGGAGAACACACGTTACCATGTGACGAAAGACTGTCGCTCGCTAAACTGTAAATGAAAAAGTGTAAGTCTTCTTTAGTTTCTAAAGTGACCTCTGTTTCTCATCCCTCCAATGGCGTCATTATACAAAGGTTAAATTCTAGAGAAATTTCGTCTTGGCACCTAGAATGTGACAGTATGTTTTGGATAACTGATGAATGATGGAAAAAAAACAAATGGTTTGAAGTCACAGCTTACCAAGACAGCCTTGGTAAGTTATGACTTCCAGCAATTCTACACACTCATTTTATACATCCAAACTCCATTATCACAGCTTTTTCAATCTAATGATTTCACATACACTAAGATATCACTCAGGAGTAACTAATCAAGAATTAATCTAAAAAAAGGAAGAAAAAAAAAATAAGTGAAGACACTTAAAGCTTGTCCTCCACTTTCCCTTTCCCATCAGACTGGACGACTGTCTGTCTTCACAAACGATGGTGTTGATGTCAGAAGACATTAGCCAAGTAATGAAGAGTTATGAACTGGGGAACTTAGCCTGTTAACGCTGTCTCCTATGTTCTTATAGACTTAATTTGTCCAAAAGCACATATACGAATAGACGTCAAAGGAAATTACGAACACTGTTAAAATAAAAAACAACAAACCCTCTCAGTTTGTTTTGCAGATGTCACCATGATCTACTCCTGCTACACACACACACACACACACACACACACACACACACACACACACACACACACACACACACACACACACACACACACACACACACACACACACCACACCACACACCATACTCTCTCTCACTCACTCACTCATACACACATATATACACATACGCACGTGCGCGCGCGCGCACACACACACACGCACACACACACACACACACACACCACACACACGCACACTTACACACATGTATACACACATACGCACGCACGCGCACACACACACATACACACGCACTCATACACACACATGCATACATAGCTGCTTTGCTCACAAGGACACATGCATTAAATTACTTGGTAAACACCCTAATTGTGTGTTTCTCTTGAGTCTGTTAATGCCCAGATACACTATGACAATAAGCAGAACCAGAGTATAATCACGTCAATTTGGGAATATGGATATTAAGGAGCTGATAGGGGCTGTCCTCGACTGATAGGGTTCTCGAAATCAATGCTAATGGAAGAATCAGTAATCTGACTCCAAAACTAAGTAATGCCTTTACATTTATTAATTTCGAAATATGTGATCTGTGAACTGAAACAATAGTTCCACTACTCATATAATTGGACCTGTTTTTTCCTATACAAAAAAAAGAGTACCTACTACCATCAAACTGAGTGATAGGGTTATAAGACCTACTTTGGTGGGTAACCCCATTGTAGGACCTATTTTGGTGGGTGACCTCACTGTGATATGATTAACTGTTTCTTGTATTTTTGATACTTGGACTACGCTGAACAAACATGTGAAGGTCGTGTGTTGGAAACTTTGAATGACGTTATGTCACTAGGGTTGTATGAATGATGAGAGTATAAACATGTTTTGCAATCATGATAAAGTCAGAACGTCAGAATACAATAATATTTTAGCAAATACTGGACTTGATCTAATTTTCAAAAGTAAATGTAAAGGAACATAGAGACGATGTTAACTAACGCGCTGTATTTCTTTTGTTTTGTTGTGCAGGTTGTTGCTTGTTGTTGTTGTTTTTTGTTGCTGTTCTCGTTGTTGCTGTTTTGGGAGGGTGTTTGTTTGTTTGTTTGTTTGTTTGTTTGTTTGTTTGTTTCAAACAATAAAGAATGATCATATCCAACAATGACTGTCTGAAGCTTTGATTCTAAAAATCACATATTACAGTTTCCTTCAAGTGTTGGATTTTATACATCATACTACACAGTTTGTTCATGAAATTACTAAATTTAACAGGGATAGAAGTTAATGTGTATTCTCCTCCAAATTGTAGCTATATCCACAATTCGGGAAACCATGCAAGTAACACGACATATGCATCTGAGAACTTCATTACGCATTGTACAATGCACATTTTCTAACCGGGATTCGTAGAATGTTACGAATGCGCCGTTTCAGTCTTCACTCGACACTTTCTTACATGCACAAACACACACAGGTTTTCTTTAATTTCCCTTCAAATGAAATGATACTTTTTCATATCAACCAGGGTGGTGGGAGAGAGAGGGGGGGGAGGAAGGGGGGAGGAAGAAGGGTGGCAGGGAGGGAGGGAGAGAGGAACAATGTCTACATTGCTCTTTATAGGTGGAGCTTTACTAAATATTTAAAACAAGCACTTTTTGAGGAAAATCTGCGATCATTACTCTCTCAGAAAACCTCCCACAATAGATGACGTCTGTTTTCACTGCTATAGCAGTCTACCACTGTCTTCAGTGCACATGAAGTTTTGATTCAATTGAAGCTTCTTCAAGGGCATGTTTGGGGTCTGAGGATGCTTGATCTTTGTCGTTAGTTTTAATGTTCTGCATGCGTAAACATAAGAAGAGGTCAGGCAGTAGCAGGTCTGCCCATACAAATGTCGACCTGGGAGATCAGACGAATCTCCATCCCGTGGCCAGTAGGCAATATTCAAGCAGATTCGAATTCCAACCTTCCAATTCCTGTCACACACAGTCAAACGAAGATCTTCAAAGATGATCGAAATACCAACTCCCCGCCATTCTCTAAACTGTCCTTACCTCTGGAGCACAAAAAAATGTCTGTGGAATGTGTTTTTTAGAAGAGCTGTCAACAAGACCAGACGTGATATATCCGAAACATCCAGATCAGATGAATAGTGGTAGCAACGCCAGTTCACCGTCATATTCATCATCAAGAGAATTAAGTGGTTTTGTCATCTGACCACATTGCAACCCCATCAGCTGGCTCAAGGAAAGATAACAAAAACATACGTGGATATAAAGCAAGAGTCAGACATAAAAACACCTTGACTGCCGGCGTGACGGAGTCACAGACGTCAAACCGCAGTTCTCCCCATCAGACCTTCCAGCTCGCTGCTAACCGTCAACTCCATCTTCTCGTTAACACCAGGAAGGTATAAGAGGACGGATAAAAAAAAAGAACAAGTAATCTTATTAATGCTAATACACGGTCAAAGTTATAGATCCGGCCTCTAGAGAGATAGAGGTGCATAATGATCACTCCACATTTACAGATGACAGCCTAAATCTTTTGTCTATCCTTGTCTGTCGCTTGGCTTTTCTTTTCTTTAGCAGGCAACACCAAAACACTCTATATGCAGACACGTGCCAAAATCGATGAACAAATCAAAGCAATGGCGAGACAGAGCGGCAAAGGAAAATCTTTTTTTACACAAGCAGACATGGCATCATCTGTCACTACGTCAACGTCCGCAATATTTTGGCTAACTTTACGAGCATCATCAATTATCGCTAATGCTTCTTCACTTGCATTCTCCTCTAACTGTCGCAACAATATAGGTGACGTTGAGGGTTTCTCTTTCCAGTCTATAAGAAAACCTAATTAGTTTACGCTTTTGATTTATCAACTAACCACAAACAACTCACTGTCGTTCATGACAGAGGTAACTCGGTAATCTGTCGGTTCACTCTAGCCCACCTCCCCAACCTCCCCCACTCAGTGTCAGTGTCAAGCTACCTTCATGCCACCTACAAGCGTAGTCTCTGATGAGCTGCCGAGTCACTTCGGATTTGCTTCATCTTACTAAGGACAGTGCATACTAATTCTGCCCACCCACCACTCACTAACGACCATTCAGTCATATTCTCAAACTGTCACAAAAAAAAACAAAAAACAGTTTAGATATTGGTGGTAGATTCACAGTGACATACAGCATTTGTAGGTCGGGCTCTTTCTCCTCAGGTCTATCCAGAAAACCTCGAGTCATTTACGTTCACGGTTTGCCCCTCTTTTGATCACTACATAACTAACTCAAGAACGTTTCCATTCTTTCTCACTTTAACGTCCCGAAGACAACCTTCTACCTAACCCTTCAAATGTAAAGGTAGAAAAACAAGCCTTTTCTTTTTGATTTAATACTTCTTTATAATCATGACTGGTTTGCTCGTAATTTTCGCTTGACATTTTGTGCGCGATATGAAGGAACAGAATACTATATCCTGTAGATAGGTGAGGGGAGAAGGGAGCGTGTATGTGTGTGTCTGCACGTGTGAGCGCGCACGTGCGCGTGTGTGTGTGAGAGTACATGTATGTGTGTGTGCGTGTGCGTGCGTGCGTGCATGCGTGCTTGCGCGCATGTGCACGCTAATGAGCAATTCCGTACAGTACACTTTGAATCCCATCTTCTTATTTCAAAGACGGAAACCTGTGTAATTTAATATAAGTCTGTGTGTGCATGCATGTACATATAATCACATTAATACATAACTAAAATTAATCAGTTCTGCATTCAGCAGAGAGAGAGAGAGACAGAGACAGAGAGAGAGAGAGACAGAGAGAGACAGAGAGAGAGAGCGTGTGTGTGTGTGAGAGAGATACAGAGACAGAGATAGAGAGAGATAGAGACAGAGAGAGACAGAGAGAGACACAGAGAGAGCGAGAGAGAGAGATTGATTGACTCATGGTTTATTGTAAAGGCCATCGATCCATACAAAAATCAGCGTTAGTGGGGAAGGGATAACATTGCTGATATACACAAAACTTTTTATTTGTCGTCCGTTTTGCAGTAGGAATGTACGATCGTTTTCAGATTGTTACCTCTTATCGAAGCTTTCAAGCACAGAATATGACTGAAAGACAGACAGACAGACAGACAGAGGATAGGACAGAGGGAGACAGACAGACACAAAGAGAGAGGGTTCTGCATTTTGCTTCCTGTCTCTGTCACTGTCTGTCTGTCTATCTGTCTGTCTGTCTGTCTCTGTGTGTGTGTGTGTGTGTGTGTGTGTGTGTGTGTGTATGTGTGTGTGTATGTGTGTGTGTGTGTGTGTGTGTGTGTGTGTGTGTGTGTGTGTGTGTGTGTGTGTGTGTGTGTGCACGCGCGCTTGCGTGTGTGTCTGTGTGTGCATGTGAGAGACAGATACAGAGGTTTTTGTATTGCTGTGTGTGTTTGTGTGTGTGTGTGTGGAGAGAGAGAGAGAGAGAGAGAGAGAGAGAATGAGAGAGAGAGAAAAGACAGAGAGAGAGGGAGGGAGGGAGGGAAAGGGAGGGAGGGAGAGAAGTTTCGTCAGCACTGCTTTGAGTAGGTCTGACGATCTGGCGTTTATAGATGACAGCTGAAAACCTTCTGTCTCTCCCTGTCTACAAGTTGGCTTCTCCTTTTTACGAGGCAAAATTGAAATTCTCTATGTGCACAGACACGCCAGGACCGAAGACCGAACATGTCACTGTTCAAACACTGGCGAGACAGAGTGATAAGAAAGGGAAGCTTTGTTTTTACTTGCAGACAGATCATCTGTCAGAACATCGATTTCCAAAGACTGTTGGCCACCACTCTTTGTGTGAGCATCACAACGGGTCTATTTCATTTCTCATTCACTCAATTCTTCTGTCACCTATCATAATGGAAGGTTCAGACTAACACTGTTTTGCTCAATGCACGTCAAGTTTTATTTTAATTGAAACTTCTTGAAAAAAGCAAAATGCGGATTCTGTGCAACTTTTTTCCCTTGCTATATAAGTAGGCCTACTACAAGTACACACAACCACGTAGCAATCATCTTACATACATATGTGTATATATACATCATCATCCATCATCAGGTGCTTTGCAGCATGGCGTTGGCGATTATGGACTTCCATCTGTCTCTATCTCTTGTTGCCTCAAGCATCTCTTCCACCCTCCGTGTCTTCAGCCACTCTGCAAGTCCGTCTAGTATCTTCTCCCTGGGTCTACCCGGTGCTCTACTTCCCTCCAGCTTTCCCGTTGTGACCAGGTGTTCCAATTCCCTTTCCTCATAAAATGGCCTATGAATGTTGCCTGCTTTTTCCTAATCTTCCTTATGAATGATCTACTTGTGTCTGCCTCCATCAAGACTGTCTCGGACTGGAAATCTCAACATTCTTCTTAGAAACCACATCTCGGCTGCCTCAATATTATTTTGGTTTTGCTTGTTGACTGTCAGCGCCTCGCAACCGTACAACAGTATTGATTCTATATAACATTCAACAACTCTCTTCCTGATGTTAACTGATAGGCATTTGTTGGTAAGTATGCTTTCCATCTTCTTGAATGTCGTTTTGGCTTGTTGTATTGGTTCTATATAACATTCAATAACTCTCTTCCTGGTGTTAACTGATAGGCATTTGTTCGTAAGTATGTTTTCCATCTTCTTGAATGTTGTTTTGGCTTGGCCAATTCTGCTGGCTATTTCTGATGTGCATCTGCCGTCTGGTGAAACGATCGTTCCCAGGTATTTAAATTTATCAACCTGTCTCAAGATTGTGTCGTTTGCTGTTATTTTGCATGAGGGAATTTCATGTTTTTTACTGATCACCATGACTTCAGTCTTCCTGCTGTTTAGTTCCAGCCCCTTACCTTTGCTTTCTATTTCTAGTATATTCACAAGGTTTCGTAGGTCCCTTTCATTTTCTGCAATTAGCACGGTGTCATCTGCATATATTGAATGTTGTTTATCATTTTTCCTCCAACCTTTAATACGGGTCTTCTTCTAGGTTTCTCATGATGTTTTCGCTGTAAAGTGAAAACAGATATGGTGACAAAACACAACCCTGTCTGACTCCTCTTTTGATGTTTTGGAAAGAGCTTATATCATTTTTTATTCTCATTGCAGCTGTTTGTTCCCAATACATATTTCTGATTATTTGTAGATCTTTTCCATATTGAGTCTTTCTAGTTGGTTGATCAATTCTTCATGTCTTACCCGATCGAAAGCCTTGGTATAGTCAACAAAGCATAAATATAAATCCTTATTCATATCGACTGACCTGTCTATGATAGTTCTTAGGATGTATATGGTATTAATAGTTCCTTTCCCTTCCACAAATCCACACTGTTCTTCTGCTATTTCTCTTTTCTTTCTATTCCTTGTCCTCATCATGATTATTCTCAATAGGATCTTGGTTACATGACTCATCAAACTGATTGTGCGATGGAGTTCGCATTCTATAGCCCCTGTCTTCTTTGGAAGTACAATGAAAATTGATTTTGACATATCTTTGGGGATTCTTCGAGTATCGTAAATTTCATTTAGGAGGACTTATTTTTTCTATACCGAATTCCTCCAGGACTTCAATCATCTCTGTAGTAATGTTGTCTGGTCCTGGGGCTTTTCCTGGTTTCATCTTTTTCAATGCTGCTCTAACTTCATCTTTCATTACGGGTGGTCCTTCAAAGTTCTTTCTTATAATGTGTTCTGCGTTTCTGTCATCTTCAAAAAGGTCTTTAATGTACTCTCCCCATCTGTCTAATATTTTGTCTTTTTTCATGCGAATCGTACCATCTTTCGATTTTAAGCAACCAGTTGATGTGCATATATATTTCCTGTGAACAATTTCTTCAATTCGTCTGTACATACCCTGAGGATCCGTTTTGTGTTGGTCTTCTATTTCTTTGCATTTTGTTTTCAGCCAAGCTTCCTTAGCTTCACTGCACCTATTCCTGATTTCTTTGTTTATCTTCCTGTATATTTCCTCGTTTCTCTTTGCCTACCTCCGTTCCTCCATCAAGCCTAAAATTTCTTTTGTCATCCAGTTCTTTTTTGCTTTTCTATCTACTTCAGGGATTTCTTCACAAGCTTCATTTATCGAATTTCTTAACTTTGTCCATTGTTCCTCACTGTCACCAACGTCTTCTAGAGTACTGAATTTGTTTTGAACATGTACATTAAATTTTTGACGTATCACTTCATCTGTCTTTAAGAGTCCAAGATCTAGTTTGATGTTGCTTTTGGTCTGTTTCTTTTTCCGTAATTTCAACCTTAATCTTCCCACTACAGGATTGTGGTCACTGTTGCAGTCTGCGCCTGGTAGTGTTTTTACTGACAGTAAAGAATTTCTAAATCTTTTGTTATCAGGATGTAATCAATCTGATTTTTGGTATTATTTCCTGGACTCATCCAAGTCCATTTTCTTCTATTAGGCTGCTCAAACCAGATGTTTCCTACTATGAACTCGTTCATCTGTGCCCATTCTACAAGTTTCCCTCCCCTTTCATTTTGTGTACCAAGGCCATGAGGTCCAACTATATCCTCTACCCTATCCATTCCCACTTTAGCATTTTAAATCTCCCATTATTATGGTAACTTCTTGTGATTTGCATTGGGCCTTGGCCATCTTTAATATTTCGTAGAAGTTGTCGATGACTTCCTGAGTACTTGTGGATGTTGGTGCATACACCTGAATGATGTTGATATCAAATGGTCTGCCTCCCAATTTGACCAGCAAGACTCTGTCGGACACAGCCCAGTATCCCTTAACTGCTTTTGATTTGTCCCCGTCCATTACAATGCCTACTCCTCTTTCATGTAAGTTTCCACCAGAGTATATCACTGTATACTCTCCGGATGTTAGCATGCACTTCCCCTAGTCCTAAAATACTAATGTTAAGCCTTTCCATCTCATTTTGACATTCTCTGATTTCCCTTTTGCAGCAGTGTCCTCACATTCCATGTTGCGATCTTGCTATTTCTGAGTTTGATTTTGGTCGCAGTATCTGGCTGACGGTCTGGTGTCACCTGCGCCGCATGACGGTCCCTACTTGACGAAGGTGCTCCATCGGAGCACCTATTCACGTCGTTATCTTCATTTTCCTTCTTTTTTGTGTCCATAATGTTCTTGGGAGACTACGATGGTGGTTTCCCGTTGCCTTCCATCGTTTTGTTGTTGTTGTTGTTTTGTTTTTTTGCGGTCTCTCCGCTAGCCTTATTCTCTCCCGAGATGTCCACAAGGTAATGGAGCTATTTAACCATAGCTGGGGGTCTGGTTCGTGGGCACCAGGGCATATCCACACGCCGGTGGGCCTGCGTGCCGCACGTCTGGGGGCCAGACCTCCTCCGAGTCCCTCGAGATTTAGCCTGAGTCCGTGAGATGCTCAGTTACCGCATGTCGCCACGAGGAGGCATAACGTAGGGCTTGCTGATGAAGAGGCTATGCATTGATAGGAAGAGACTTACGTGTTCTGCTCTTCTTTGCGCATAGCTGCAAGCAGCAGTGCTAGCCAGCGGTGCAGGCTGAAAGTGAGAGGTGACAAGCACGCAGTCACTAGCTGACACACTAGACGCACCACATCTGCCATTGACACACACACACACACACACACACATATATATATATATATATATATATATATATATATATATATATATATATGTGTGTGTGTGTGTGTGTGTGTGTGTGTTTATATATATATGTATGTATGTATATAATACATGTATATATACATATATACATACATACATGCATGCATGCATGCATACATACATACATACATACATACATACACAAATACATACATACATACACATACACATACATACATACATACATACATGCATGCATACATACATACATGTACATACATATATATATACATACATACATATATACATACATACATACATACATACATACATACATACATACATACATACATACATACATACATACATACATACGTACATACATACATACGTACATACTACATACATATATGTGTACATTTATAAGCAGACCAGACAATCTTCTTCAGTCAACAAATAAGACCTCCTACTCATCATTTTGCTGTCTGAGACATACCATTGATAGGAAATGTTAGAATTCTTTCATGGTGGTAAACTGTGCAAGAGGATTTAACATGTCAAAAACAAAAAGAAGTGTGTTATCTCATATAGTGAGTATACGTCTACGGCATCTTTACATTCTGTACATCTACAAGGGTCAGGCCAGACAGACATCTGATCTTTTTAACAGTTGGGAATTTCTCTTTCTATCCAGGAGATCTACAGTAGTTTACAATCTCGTTTGGTCCACTAAGATTTGTCACACTGTTCATGTCACAGCCAACTCAAAAATCTTTGTGTTCGTTTTAGATACTCTCCATCTCCATCCAAATCAATTAATCACCCTTCCCCCGCGGGGATGTCAGGGGCTCTTTCAGTATAAACAGTATCCGTACGATCTGGAAATGCTCTACTAGAAATTTCCTTTTCTCTGTTTTCTGTCACTGTGTTTGTTTCTGCCTTGCTCATTTCCTTTCTCGTCTATCGTTTTCTGCCTCGCTGGTCCATTCACCTGTAGAAGTTCTAGGAAGCCTTACATACTTTAAGGACTGATAATTAGATAATATAATAACTACATTTCTGGCTCTGAGGAAATGTGACATGCCGAAGCAATTTTGGGTTATTAAGCCAGCTTATATGTATATTTTAGTATATTGAATATTTTCAGGTTTGACACCCTGTTGATAAACCAGGTGGAATGGTCAACGTTTGGGGCATATCCTTAGCTTATGTGCACAAATGCAATGATATGCGTACTTAATTTTCTCTTCCAGTCTTTTTCCAGAGTCAACGAAGGTTGTGTGTGTACAGAGATGAATATAACCTGACATGGTTCTGAGCAGTCCGCTGGGCTTTAAGCATTAGTTATAATAATATAATAACAATAAGAAGAAGAAGAAGAAGAAAAAGAAGAAGAAGAAGAAGAAGAAGAACAACAACAACAACAACCTCCCTTTTCAGACTGAAAAATAAATGTATTTTCCCTAAAACGTTTTCATCAGGAATCCATTTCTTCCTCACTTAGAATCACATTCAGAGTTCACAGTAAAAATAAAGTGGTGCAGATGTTAATGGAAGCATCTAATCGGTATACGACTTGACAGAAATTCTGCGTTTTTCCAGTCTACCCACAAAATATAACCCTTGTGTGCTCTTGTTTCTTCCAGTACCGTATCTCCCTCCTTCGCTTCTAATAAAGCTATATCGGTCTTTTTGTTGGTGGTGGTGGTGTTGCTGTTGCTGTTGCTGTTGCTGTTGTTGTTGTTGTTGTTACTGTTGTCGTTGTTGTTGTTCTTGTTGTTGTTCACTTTAATTTATTTTTCACCTTCCAATTAATCCCCTTTTAAAAAAAAATAAATTGCAAATACGCATCCGTTTTTTTTTCCATGATACCTGCTTGGCAGCGATTTATTTCTTCCTCACTCGCGTTCTCCTCCCAATCGCACAATGCGGTCGACAGTTTTGGTGACTGCTCTAGACTGACGCTCCAGACTGACACACGCCATTTGTAGAAGCTGGGATTCCACCACCCCAGTCTATCCTTAACTATTACGTCGTTTACGTTCTTGCTTCGTCCATCAACGGCAGTGTTTAAGAGACAGTTAACCAAATTAATTTTCTGTTCAAGCATTAACCAACCAAACCCACATTCATCTTCTTGTTTTCTTAACAGCTAAACATGGCAAAAGAAATCCTCACTTTTACATAATTTATTCGTCACCAGTCCATTTCTAATTCTTCCTTATTCCATTCTATGCTACTATCGCAACAAGATGGTCTAGATGTATGTCGGAAATTTCAGACTGACATGCAAAACATTTTTGTACAAGTTGGGGCTGTCTTCCTACCGTCTGTCCAGGAAACCTAACATCGTTTCTGTTCGTAGTTCGTGCATCAATGACACTTGTTCACGGCACAGCCAGCTGAGTGACCTTTCTCTTCATTCTTCGTTCTATCACCCCATGCCCATCTACTCACCTCTTTTTTTTTTAAATCCCACTTTAAAAAGAAAGGTTAAAAAAAAAAAGTAAGGCTCCTCCTCTAATACTTCTTCAGAATCGTGACTGTTTCCCCCCATGATTTCCGCTTGACATTTTGGATGGATTCTGAAAATCAGTGTCAAGAAGCAAAACGACTCCATTTTTTAATCTACCTTTTTTGGAGGAGGGAACGGTTTCCGATTAATTTTGAGAGAGAGAGAGAGAGAGAGAGACAGACAGACAGACAGACAGACAGACAGACAGACAGAGACAGAGACAGAGAGACAGACTGAGAGAGAGAGAGAGTGTGTGTGTGTGTGTGTGTGTGTGTGTGTGTGTGTGTGTGTGTGTGTGTGTGTGTGTGTGTGTGTGTGTGTATGTGTATGTGTGTGTGTTGTGTGTGTGTGTGCACGCGCGTGTACTGCAAAGTCCTCAAGAGGTGTCCACTCTTCTCAAAACTGTGCAAGATTATAAGGGAAACAACGGCATCGAGATGTGTCATAGTGATTTCCCATACTCTGGCGTGTACAACCTTTTTTTTTTTTCTTCACAATTTGTGAACGTTTCCTATCAGAAAAAGGAAAATTTGTAGTATGGCGTTGCTGTCTTTGTTCCTTTTTTTCTCGTCCTTCTTTGACTGGAAAAAAATCAGATCAGCCTCTTCCCCAGACACAGACAGTAAAGAATAACAGTAAATTGTGATGTGCCTTGGCATCCCTTCCCAGGGGACTTGAACTGTGTGGAGAGGTGATTTCCGTCTGTTTTTCCCCATTCTCTCTTGGGCACCAGGCGGCTATCATGGGCTTTTGATAAACACAGTTATACACTTAAACAGATGTTTCCTCTAACTCCTGATAATAACACGTACGTACACGCGCGCGCACGAGCATTTGCGCGAACACTTACATGCATACATATCTATGTAAACACAAACATTAGACTGAGTATTCGTATGCAAGACGATTTTCAATTATGTCTTTTAACAAAAAAAATCACACACAAAAATGAAGGCTCTGCAGCATTGTAACGTGTCCTTTTCGAAGCGTGCTCACATCGGCCCAAGAGCGATGTAAGGGGTTTACAAGTGCAACTTAAGGAGCACATGGCGGGAAGACGGACGCCTATGGAAATATAAAGTGATAAAGGCTCTTTGAAAGAAAAATGGAAATTGTGGCACAAAACTGCAAATAACAAAAGGATCTGAAGTAAGCACGGGTCAGCTACATCTTCATACATAACGTCAAACGATTTTCAGATAGAACTGACAGTACACTGATCAAACAGATAAACCTTTAGACAACATGCCAAATAATTTCCAGGAAAAAACCCCACAATATATAGACCAGAAAAGACAACACCTTCAGACAACATTTCAAATTTGTTTAGAAACAACACACGATAACAGACCCGAAAGGACAATTCCTTCAGACACCGTATCAAAGGATTTTCAGGAAGCACAGCACACAGACTGGAGGACAATACGTTCAGACAACATGTCAGGGGATTTTCAGAGAGAACAGACAGCACACAGACCAAAGAACATTTTCAGTCCACGAGTCAAAAGATTTTCACAAAGCTCACACAGCACACTGACCAAAAGGCTACTCTTACACACATGTCAAATGAAACTAAAGAAGCCACATCATAACGTATCTGTGGACGGGTTTACATAGTATGATATTATTGGGACCCAGTGGCAGTCTCCAAAGCGTGGAAAAGCGGGAGACAAAGCGGTTGTCTTCAAATCAAGCGAGAATGGACAGTGTTTCTGAGATGGTTCAACAGAACAGCGCGGCCCTTGGCAAGATTCCTGACGTTTGTCGGAGAAAATGGCATGTTGTGCAGTAAGCCTTGTCAACACTGCGAAAACGATCGGGGCAGGAGCCATAAAGGCGCCCATTGTTATTGTTTTGTTTGCAGGCATGTTTTATTGAGCACTGATACCGGCTTTGCTTGTTGTTATTGCCTTAGGGAGGACATGTTTTATTTCCATCAATTTGTTTTCACGATTTCAAGCTACCCAACTGAACAAACATTTCCATGCCCTCGCATCATACAGATGGATTACTTGAACGAGCATTTGTGTAAACAACGATTCATCATCATCATCATCAGGTGCCTTGCCACATGGCGTTGGCGATCATGGACTTCCATCTGTTTCTATCTCTCGTCGCCTCAAACATCTCTTCAACCCTATTAATTTGTCTTCAGCCACTCTGCAAGTCCGTCCAATATCTTCTCCCTGGGTCTACCTGGTGCTCTCTTTCCCTCCAGCTTTCCCGTTGTGACCAGGTGCTCCAATTCCCCTTTCCTCATAAAATGGCCCATAAATTTTGCCTGTCTTTTCCTAAGTTTCCTTATGAATGATCTTCTTGTGTCTGCCTCTATCAAGACTGTCTCGTTTGTTTTCTTTGCTGTTCATGAAACTCTCAACATTCTTCCTAGAAACCACATCTTGGCTGCCTCAATCTTGTTCTGGCTTTGCTTGTTGACTGTCCACGCCTCATGACCGTATAACAGTATTGGTTCAACAACGACTGCAAACGGTATACTGCCGTATAGTAACCTACCTCAGGCTGTACAGCAAAGCAACAGCACAGTGCCTTTGTGGTATGTGACCTCACGATAGTTTAGCATCTCTTCTATTTCTCTAGTTTTCGACAGCCGTGACGCTGAGATTATGAGTGAATGAATCGAGTCTAAATGGTGAGTGCGAAAGTGGAGAAAATTGTGTGTGTGTGTGTGTGTGGTGTGTGTGTGTGTGTGTGTGTGTGTGTGTGTGTGTGTGTGTTTGTGTGTGTGTGTGTGTGTGTGTGTGTGTGTGTGTGTGTGTGTGTGTGTGTGTGTGTGTGTGTATGTACGGGGAGGGGGAACTGCGATTCTCTCTCTCTCTCTCTCTCTCTCTCTCTCTCTCTCTCTCCTCTCTCTCTCTCTCTCTCTCTCTCTTTAGTTGAAACTAGTATTCGTGAAAGATTATAGAACACTGAACTAAATAAAACTACAAGAAACCTTGTGTCTTTTGGTTTAGAGCTTAACGACAAAAATTACTGGGTTATGAATGAGTGTATACGCCTAAGTAAAATAAGGTTTTTGTGGTTATTTGTTGTTTGCAATGAGTTGGCTCTCAGAAATGACTTATTAATGTCTCGCTGGCAAAGATAAGTTGTGTGTTAATGAAAAACTTATCATATATAAACGAGAAGAAGATACGATTTATAAACGTTCGTAACTTCCCACAGTATTGAACCTTGCATTAGTTTTGATCAGGTTACTCGTGAAAAGAATGATAGCAAAATGTAGACTCTGTGTATCAACTTTTGAAGTTAACTGATTCAGGTAGAAACAACATTGGGACCCTTGATTTACTTTGTCTATTATCCATGTATGCAAAATAAAGATACACATTTTGTCCTTTGTTGTCCAGCTTTTGATGATGTTTGATCAGAGTTCTTTCACAAATTATACGATAGACGTCCCAAAGAAATTCATCCGTGTTTGCTCAAAGCGTAATGATTCTGTTAAGAATTTAGGTTTCTTTCTGTATTCTGTAACGCACTATAAGAAGCACTCTTCAATGGGAGTATATGGCCTTTTTGACAGAATCTCTCTGTCTCTCTTTCTCTCTCTCTGTCTTTCTCTCTGTCTCTGTCTCTGTCTCTCTCTCTTTCTTTCAGAGAACCTCCCACGCAGCAACTATCACCACTCTCACAAACACCATCATTCACTCAAAAACCTTTCCCAATGTAAAAAAAAAGTTGTCGTTCACGACGCATGAATAACTCTGCACTAAAACCTCCAACTGTTCAGTCCATCAACACCACCAATGAACAGCTCATCCCAACGTAGGCATTCCTATACCAGCTATAACACCCACAAAACAAACATAAAATCGAGAAAAAAAAATTAAGCAAGCGTATCAAAGGACTCTGAAGCAACTTGCACAAAGTCCAACATCTTCTTCGTTGAAATCAATTCACTTTGGCAAGAAACAACAACACCACGTTATACTCGAACAGCACTTAATACACTAGCTATGCAAGGGCACTAACACACGGCACAACTTCATCAAAGTCAGCGTCTCTCAATGCCAGAAACAAAAACAAAATGACTTTTGGCTATCTACAGAAACACAAAATACTGCTGTACAACAAGCCTCTATGTCAAAAAGAGTCCGGAACAATAAAACTGCCACACACTGAACATCTTGGTCTAAAAGAGACGAGAAAAACAATAGACGAGAAAAACAAATACCCAAAACAATACAAAAGAACATGTGAACATCCACCCGAACAAATTTCTTCCAAACGAACATTCACTCTCAAACAACCTATCAAACAATACTGATGAGAACAGTCACGCAGCTTATAAGTCAAAATCAAATAATACAAACAACTACAACCGCTGGAACCAACAACCACCTCTAAACGATTTTTACAAAAATTCATCCTGGTACAGCATGCTTCCTCGTCCCATGTTTTATCCCCATCCCCCACCCCTCAAGTGTTCCACCAGTCTTATCTACTAAGGCACAATTATTTTGCTTCCTACCAATCTCAACCACCGGAGAATGAATAAGCTACAATTAGGTCATCTGATTGTCCGCTCTCTGTTAGGAACTTCGGTTTGTTTTCTTTGAAACATTTTAAATGAAAGAAATTGCGATGCCATAAAAAGTAGTCTGTTGTATTGTTGTCAGTTGTTCATTTTGTTCTTTGATGTAACTGATTATTTCTTTTGTATTTTAAAGTAGTAAGTTGTACTGTTGTCAGTTGTTCATTTTGCTCTTTGATGTAACTGATTATTTCTTTTGTCTTTTGTCATTTAAAGACCACTTTACGAGGGGACTTAAGACCTTTTGTGAATAAAATATCTAGTCTGAACTCCCCCCCCCCCTCTCTCTCTCTCTCTCTGATCGCCTCCCTGGGTAGCCAAGGTTATAAATTAATTATTTTCTTAATGATGGATCTGAAGCTTTCGGGTCTACTGCTGTGAAAGAGTGAAATGCAATCTCTAAATGGGGTAATCCACGATACGAACTTTTGAATCTAAGGTTTTTATGAGGCCGACTTTCAGCATTGTGAGGCTCAATAAATTCTTGTATGAGTGTACATTCATAAATTTAAAGTCTTCAGATAAAAAATGACATCCGACACTGGATGATAGTCCATAAAATCTGCAGGGGGTAGGTGCTGAACACTAAGAAGAGTCTTATCACTAACACTCTGGCCCTTTGTTTTACAGCCCTCCACCTTCTCAATGTCAGGATTGGAAGGGGATGATAACGAGTCAGACCCATGTGCCTTCTGGCCTGCACACGCTAAAGATCCCACGGCAGTTGGAAATCATGAAGAGCAGGGCATTCGCCTACCCTGGTATAAAACATTGGAAAGAGGAGTTCATTTCCCAGGTCCCTCTCTTTGAAGGCCTTTCTAAAGTCTTGGTCAAAAATTGGATGGCGCTGCCGTGCGGCGAAGTGCTCTCAAAGGGGAGAGCAGCCCATGCTTTACATGGTAAATCCACTGTGACAAAAAGAACTGAATATGAATATGAGTCAAGTTCTCTCTGTGTCTGGGCAAGTCGTTACACGGTGCAGTGGGACCATGTGTGTGAACAGTAAATCGTCTGCTTGTCATAAAGTGATGTTCCGTGGTCTGCGTGGTTAGGCTTTATGAGGCTATTCTACTGGTTTGAAAGTTACGTAGATGTCATATTCGTGATGATGTTGGTCTGTGTACATACACTTCATATTCGTGTTAATGTTGCTCTATGTCCGTATACTTCATATTCTTGATAACGTTGATCTGTGTCCGTAGACTTTATATTCGTGATAATGTTGGGCCTGTGTTCGTATTCTTTATATCCGTGATAATGTTGGTCGTGTTCGTAGACTTCATGTTCGTGATAATGTCGGCCTGTGTTCGTAGACTTCGTGATAAGGTAGGTCTGTGTACGCAGACTTCATGTTCGTAATATTGTTGGTCTGTGTATACAGACTTCATATTCATGATGATGTTAATCTGTTTTTGTACACCTCATATTCATGACAATGTTAATATGTGTGCGGAGACTTCGTGATATTGTCTGTGTTCGTAGACTTCATACTCGTAAAGGAGGCAGACACAAAAAGAACATTAATGAAGAAAATTAGGAGAAAAACATTTACAGGACATTAGAGCACCTAGTCACATCAGGAAAGCTGGAGGGGAAAAGGGATCCAGGTAGATCCAGGGAGAAACTATTGAACGGACTTGTACGGTGGATGAAGACAGGGTGGGAGAAATACTTGCAACGACAAAGGATAGATTCATATGGAGTGCCATGACCCCAAATGCAATGCGGCAGTGCACATGATGATGACGATTTTCGTGGTAATGTTGATCTGTGTGCATAGACTTTATGTTCGTGATAATGTTGGTTTGTGTTCGTAGACTTCGTGATATTGCAGGTCTGTGTTCGTAGATTTCATATTCGTGATAACGGTGGTCTGCGTATATAGACTTCATATTCATGATAATGTTTGTCTGCCTGCACAGACTTCATATTCGTAATCACACTAGTCTGTGTACCTCATGCTCCGGTGTTCGCGATTATTTCTGGGTTGCTTTCACGCACAATTAGGTTTTTTTCATGCTTTCACGCACAATTAAGTTTTTTTCATGTCTGACTTAACCATAAAATACATTGCACGATCAGGCTACATCTATAAATGACATACGCATGGGTAAGTTCCAAACTATGTGCAGCTTTACACGAACAGTGTCTGACATCTCTCTCTCTTCTCTCTCTCTCTCTCTTTCTCTCTCTCTCTCTCTAGCTAGCTAGCTAGCTAGCTAGCTAGTTTATAAGCACCTTCAACCTCACTCACTTTTTCTCTTCCAACTTACTCTCAATCCCACACATATACCACGCAATCTGGCTGTTTGCTTTTTCGTTGACGTTCTCAAAAATATAGTGCTGGGTATGACTTAGTGCGTGCTTTACTATCTTCCTATTCTGCATGAAAGATGAGATTTATGTCAAACGTGGTTTTGTTTTGTTTTGTTTTGTTTGTTTTTGTTTTCCATTTCATGAAACACAAATGCCCTTCATCTTGGTCATAAATCTGATCTACGAAGTTGTCACAGTGTGTCCGTAATGACATGGGTGAATCAACAGTAAATCGTCTGATTTTGATAGAATTAAACGTGTTTTCGAGGCGTATGGGATTGGCCTAATTTTAGCTATGTGGGAGCTAAATCCATGAAACTGTTTCCATCACGCAAAATTTCAATCTTTCTCTGATTTCATGTGCGATCCTTGCGTGTTTCAACGGGAAAATTGTAGATTTTATCAACAGTATTTTCTTAAGCTTTCTTTTCGTGTGTGTTTGCTTATTTTTGGTTGGTTGGTTGAGTGAAAGAGAGAGAGAGAGAGGGACAGAGAGAGAGAGAGAGAGAGAGAGAGTGTGTGTGTGTGTGTGTGGTATGTGTGTGTGTGTGTGTGTGTGTGTGTATGTGTGTGTGTGTGTGTGTGTGTGTGTGTGTGTGTGTGGTGTGTGTGTGTGTGTGTGAGCGAGGGCGGGTGTGTATGGTTATTTTTGTTTGCTTAGTTATATTTTGATTTTGATTTTCATTTGTTATGGTTTGTTTCGTTTGGCAGACAGAGGGTTGTCGTTTGGCCGTGTGAGTTGTTTGTGTACGTGCTTTGGATGAGTTGATTGTTTTCTCGATTGTAGTCTTTTCCTTGTGTTTGTGTGTGTCTTGGGGTTTTGTTGTTGTTGCTGTTGTCGTTGTTTGTTTATTTCTTTCTTTCTTTTGTTTTGCTTTTGTTTTTGCTTTTTTGTGTTTAGGCTTTGTTTCTTTATGCTGTTGTTTACGTGCAGAACTTGCAAGTTTTGTTAAACGGAGCAAAAAAGATAAAAAGATATACGTTTGATTAGTGTGGAATCAGCATGATTCGTATTCTACAGCTACTCCTCTTGGATTTGTCCAGCTCATTTAATACACTTTTCACCGAGTCACGAAAGGAAATAGCATTCAACAATTCCTCCCTCTCTCTCTCTCTCTCTCTGTCTCTCTCTCTCTCTCTCTCTCTCTGTCTCTGTCTCTCTCTCTCCCTCTCTCTCTCTCTCTCCAGCTCTATCACTTCCTCGTTTTATCGCAATTGGCGCCAGCTTATCTGTCATCCTGTGTATGCACAATTATCGTCATAACAAATCGTCTGTTTCATGGAAAGCATGCCCTGGCCAAACGCTTCTTTTACGAAATACTGGGTATAATCTGTCATGGGTGATTAATTAAATGGAACGTCTGGTTCCTCCATTACAGCCGCACATCTTTCACTCTGCTTCAGTGACACTTCTCCCACGCCGCTCTCTTCGAATCTTCTACACGCCGCGGATATTGGATGTTCTCCATGCTGTTTTCATTTTGGCTTTTCTCCATGCCTCTTATTTAGGCTCTTCTCCATGCCTCTTATTTTGGCTCTTCGCCATCCTGTTCATTTTGGCTCTTCTCCAGGCTGTTCATTTTGGCTCTTCTCCATGCTGTTCAGTTTGGCTCTTCTCCACGCATCTTATTTTGGCTCTTCTCCATGCTGTTTGTTTTGGCTCTTCTCCGTGCTGTTCATTCTGGCTCCCCTCCACTTCTTATTTTGGCTCTTGTAAACACCCCTTTCATTTTGGCTTTTCTCCATGCCTCTCACATTGCCTCTCCTAAGCACACCTCTTACGTTGGCTGCTCTCTGCACCTCTCACTTCGGCTTTTCTCCATGCTGCTCACTTTGGCTCTTCTCTACAACGCTCGCTTTGGCTCTAATGCACTCCGCTCACTGTGGCTCTCCTTCACTCAGCCCACTTTAGCTGTTCTACATCGCCGCTCTCTTTGGTTCTTCCCTATACCACTCATTTTAGTCATTTTCCACACTGCTAATTTTGGCTATTCTCCACGCCTCTCAGATAGAATTTTCTCTATACCACTCATTTTGGCTATTCTTACACCGTTCAGTTTGGCTTTTCTAAGCACGCCTCTCATCTGGCTTTTCTCCATGCCTCTCATTATGGCTTTTCTTCACGCTTCTCGTTTCGGCTTTTCTCCACACCATCATGTTGGCTTTTCTCACGCCGCTCATTTTTGTATTTCAATACGCCACCAGCGTAAATTTATTCAGTCGAAGTCCCAGTGCTAGGAAGTCTTTACGAACCAATGATATCAAGTCACTGCTGGGCCACCCATCATAGTAGACTGTGCATTTGGCTCAGCATAGCCTGGCTCTTTGTTCAAAGTTTGTGTCATATAGGAAGAATGAACCATCAGGAATATTCGCTGAAATAGTTTCTCTTTTGGATCACTGAAAACTGAGAAAGATATTCACAACTACACGATGTCTTTAATCGTTGTATTTTAGAAAGAAGATACGGGCAGTTCGATGTGAAAATCAATCGTTTCCTTCACTGGGTATCATCAGAGTCTTGCATTTTAAGGTTTTGTGAAGGAAACCCGCAATACCTGCCAAAAGTATATAAAATGCGTCGATTTCATTACCCTTCTTGTTTATACACTTATAGTCAGGTTTGTTTTAGTTTGTTTGTTTTGTTTGTTTTTTGTTTTGCTCCCAGTGGTAATAAACTAAGCGGAACACCCACCGAAAGGGGCATATCCTTAGATTCTCTGCGTGAAAACAATTATAGTTGTGCTTAAATTTCTTTTCCTGGTTATTTTTTTCCCAGGGTTATCGATGTGTTTACATGTGTGTTCGTTCGTTCGTTAGTTCGTTATTTCTGTCAACGTCTATTCACATGTGTGCATTTAGATAACATGTGTGTTTGTTGTTTCAGATGGTTATAACCCTGACCTGACTGTAAGTAGTCGGTTGGGGTTAAACAGTACTAGTGCTGATAATAAGAGTACTTGCCCCTCTCCTTATATATCTTTTCCCTGATTCTCTCAAGATTAACTTCTTATACCAGGAGTGTCCTATCCAGTTGAATCAGTAACTTTTCTTTGTCATAAACCTCGTCTGGGAGCTTGTTACACAGTGCGCTGAAACAGTATTTAAATTGTACATCGTCTGCTTGGGTGGACGTGGGGTAATGGATCATGGTCTGCAGATGGACGTTCGTACCAACTTATTTTTTCAACCCACTGTCACGTGTATTTATCAAAAGGCCAGCTCTGACAGTAAGCTTTATTACGCAGAACTGATTGCATGTAATGGCTTTATAAAACAAAACGTTGGGTGTTTATGACCACAAAATTGCTTGAGCTTTTGTATTCGCTCTTTTGTTTTGCGTCTATTCATTCGAGTGACATTAGACAGGGAGCATCTCTGTGTGTATGTGTGTGTTTATCCGTGGTGTGTGTGTGTGTGTGTGTGTGTGTGTGTGTGTGTGTGTGTGTGTGTGTGTGTGTGTGTGTGTGTGTGTGTGTGTGTGTGTGTGTGTGTGCGTGTGTGTGTGTGTGTGTTCGAGCGCGCTTGCTTAAGAAATTGTTCTTCATCTGCCAAAGAACAAGTGCAAGCAAACTATGATATGGTGCAACGTGATACTGTGTGTTAACAGACAGCTAAAAATCTACAGAACACAAACTGTAGAATCTCTTGTTATATCTATGAAAAAACAGAACGATCCCCATTCCACGATAATAACAAATATGTCTTCATCTTTTCGTAATTTCATGCTGTCTCTTTTTTGAATAATAATCGGGTGTTTGTTCAGATTTCTGAATTATTTTTATTTTTATTTTAAACCAGACAAAGCTTGTTATTCTTGAACAGCGTCAAACGATTCTGAAAAACGACATCAGATAATGTCAGAATAAACAATTGATTTGAAACATGCCGACGTTTTGAAATGACTTACATATCAGGTATCTAATATTTTCTAAAAAAAACTGACGGAACAAAACTCCATGTTCTTTATTGGCCATTTTGGCAAATGCCCACGTGTGCTGTTCACTTTTGGGAGATTCAGTTTATAGATTATAATTCAGTGTATAAATACTTTTATGCTGTTAATTTTATTTTCATAATGCATGTTTTTGTAAGATTGCAGTCACATCTGAAAAATTTTTATGGAATGAGGTAATGAGTTTTATGTAATAAATTTCACAAAACGAATATCTATAAACTAGTTTGTGGTGCACGGGCAGGAACAGTGAATTATCTACTTGTGATGAAGACAAATGTACCTATCAAGGTGTATATGCAGTCGACTTTCCTCCACATCCTAATGCGCATAAAATGATCGATAAATCGACAATTAGCTTCAGGAAAATCATTTTCATAAACACATTCCATTGTTTGGATGCTTTTGTCATTTATCAGCAAGGCCATTCGTTTTGTATTTCACTTTGTTTGTCGTTGGTTTCCTTACTTTTCATTTTTTGAAACTGTTTTACTTTCTTGTATTAGTAGAGAATCTTATTCGAAATACAGGCGTATTATGTGAGCATGCCCCCATTTATGTTTGTCTGTTTGTATTAATATATGGATTTGTCTGAATGGGAGAAGAACAAGCAAAAAGTGTGCGCGTATGACTATGCCAGAAACTCGTCATACCTCGAACGTGAATCCAGCACAGCACCATAGCATTCTTCTCAGCTCTAGTTTGCAACACAGAGTGAGGGGGAAGAGGGGGGCAGGAAAAGAAACTGTTCAGGTGCAGTGTGATTTTCTTTATCAAATTCGAAGACGAAACCTGAATTCTGAATCAAAGTTACTGCCAGCGTTCAAGCAAATAGGAACCAGAAAAACGAACAACCAACCAACCAAAACAAACAAATGGAATCAGAATGCGTATATCATAGAACAAAACAAGACAGGCACAAATGTTCGGCCAACAGGACTTTGACAAGCGTATGCTAAAGACAACAATAAATGCACAACACTTAGCAGAAAGAGAAAAACAACAGGCAATTTCCCAACATGAAGTCGAGCAGGAAAAAAATTACATATGTGTGTAAACTGTATTTCAAAGCTTTTTTCCCATGAGAGAAACGTCACCAGCATAATCATGTGACTTAAGTGCCCTGAGGAGTTAGAAATAGTGGATCAGTCTAAACGTCCATCACTATCGGTAAATGAGGAAAAACAACAAGTGTGGTCTCTCAGTGTGTAAGAACTTGCTGTATAGTTCGAACACCAGTCGCATTGAGTTTCCATGCGCCACAATCAACCAGACACCAAAGCACAACATTGCTGAAAATGGTTTTATACCATTCTTCCCTCTCCTTTCCTCTACTCCATCCTAACCCCCTATATCACTGACATAAATCACCGCCTCCAGCATCCTTATCTGCCCTCTTTTCCTCTCCTCCTTTGACGTCTTCTTATCCATCTCATTTCACCTGGAGGGGCCAGGCGATGTAAATCTACCTGTAAACACATAGCCTGATAGCATTTACCGCTGTCACGTTGGATATAAAAAGGCATATCACGTGCTGGGACAGCCTGTAATTTCCGTAAACCTACAGACAAATGTTTGAAATGCACTAAACTGAAAGACTGCTTACTGTGAGGGTGTAGCTTGAAGCTTTCCACATTTTTGCTTCTTTATCACTGATTTTGGTTAAACAACACAGACCATCGCCTTACATTAACCATTTGGCATACACCAGTACTCCAATAACTGATCAAAAGTTATTTCCCAAATGGTTCCTCTGCACATAGCAAATTCACAGGTAAAGAGTCTCTGTTCTTCATTTTCTCATCAACTTCCCATCCGTAACTAAACGTGAAACTTTGAACTGTTTATAACAAAGTTCTAATGGCAAGATTCTCTAAGGACATGAAATGTAATTAACCCAGATAACTGATCCATTCTAACAAAGGGAGGCATAAGTCGATCACAAAAAGAGGCATAAGTCGATTTTTTCTACCTTTTTCACAACGTAATGCACACACTGATATACTGTAAGGAGCTCCAAACTCCCAGACAGCACACAAAGCACGCAAGCTAAAGCGGTCTTCCCCATAGTCTATTAGTCTGAAATGTTTGTTACTTTGTCAAAAAGTTAATCTTTGTGAATATGACATTATGGAGCTGTTTACAGCACACTTAGGTGCACGTTAGGTTTAAAAGAGAGTTAAGATAATACGTTATTGTTATCACTGTAAGGGCATCTCATTTTCTCTCCATAACACGTAAACAATGTCTCTAGGACATCCTGTGACCAAATAAACTGTCACATAAGCTTTTTTTTTCTTTTTTTTTTTTTTTGACACAGAGGGAGGGAGGGAGAGAAAGAGAGAGAGAGAGAGAGAGAGAGAGAGAGAGAGAGAGAGAGAGAGAGAGAACGGAGGAGAAAGTCATAACATTCACCGAGAGATTCAACATAGCACCACGAGAAATTCGATAAATGAAGCTTGTGAAGAAATCCCTAAGGCAGATAGAAGAGCAAAAAAGAGCTGGATGACTAGTGAAATTTTGAGTTTGATGGAGGAAAGGAGGAAGGCAAAGAGAAACGAGGAGATATACAGGAAGATAAACAAGGAGATCAGGAATAGGTGCAATGAAGCTAAAGAAGCTTGGCTGAAAACAAAGTGCAAAGAAATGGAAAACGGACACAAAACGGATCCTCAGGATATTGTACAGACGAATTGAAGAAATTTTTCACAGGAAAAATACATGCACATCAACTGGTTGCTTGAAATCGAAAGATGGCACACTTATCATGGAAAAAGACAAAATATTAGACAGATGGGGAGAGTACATCAAAGACCTTTTTGAGGATGACAGAAACGCAGAACACATTATAAAAAAGAACTTTGAAGGACCACCCATAATGAAAGATGAAGTTAGAGCAGCACTGAAAAAGATGAAACCAGGAAAAGCCCCAGGATCAGACAACAGTACTACAGAGATGATTGAAGCCCTGGAGGAATTTGGCATAGAAAAAATAACAGTCCTCCTAAATGAAATTTACGACACTGGACAAATCCCCAAAGATATGTCAAAATCAATTTTCAGTGCACTTCCAAAGAAGACAGGGGCTAAAGAGTGCGAACTCCATCGCACAATCAGTTTGATGAGTCATGTAACAAAAATCCTGTTAAGAATAATCATGATGAGGACAAGGAATAGAATCAAAAGAGAAATAGCAGAAGAACAGTGTGGATTTGTGGAAGGGAAAGGAACTATTAATGTCATATACATCCTAAGAACTATCATAGAGAGGTCAATTGAGATGAATAAGGATTTGTATTTATGTTTTGCTGACTACACCAAGGCTTTTGATCGGGTAAGACATGATGAACTGATCAAGCAACTGGAGAGACTCAATGTTGATGGAAAAGATCTACGAATAATCAGGAATATGTACTGGGAACAAATAGCGGCAATGAGAATAGAAAACAATATAAGCTCTTTTCAAAACATCAAAAGAGGAGTCAGACAGGGTTGTGTTTTGTCACCGGATCTGTTTTCACTTTACAGCGAAAACATCGTGAGAAACCTAGAAGAAGACCCTGGATTAAAGGTTGGAGGGAAAATGATAAACAACAATCGATACGCAGATGACACCGTGCTAACTGCAGAAAATGAAAGAAACCTACAAAAACCTTGTGAATATACTAGAAATAGAAAGCAAAGGTAAGGGGTTGGAACTAAACAGCAGGAAGACTAAAGTCATGGTGATCAGTAAAAAACATGAAATCCCCTCATGCAAAATAACAGGAAATGGCACAACCTTGACACAGGTTGATAAATTCAAATACCTGGGAACGATCATTTCATCAGACGGCAGATGCACATCAGAAATAGCCGACAGAATTGGCCAAGCCAAAACAGCATTCAAGAAGATGACAAGCATTCTTACCAACAAATGCCTATCAATTAACATCAGGAAGAGAGTTCTTGAATGTTATATAGAACCAATACTGTTGTACGGATGTGAGGCGTGGACAGTCAACAAACAAAGCCAAAACAAGATTGAGGCAGCCGAGATGTGGTTTCTAAGAAGAATGTTGAGAGTTCCATGGACAGCAAAGAAAACAAACGAGACAGTCTTGATGGAGGCAGACACAAGTAGATCACTCATAAGGAAGATTGGGAAAAGACAGGCAACATTTACAGGCCATTTTATGAGGAAGGGGGATTTGGAGCACCTGGTCACAACGGGAAAGCTGGCGGGAAAGAGAGCACCAGGTAGACCCAGGGAGAAAATGCTGGACGGACTTGCTGAGTGGCTGGGGACGAGGAGGGTGGGGGAGATACTAGGAGCAACGAGAGATAGAGACAGATGGAGGTCCATGCTCGCCAACTCCATGCAGCAGGACACCTGATGATGATCATATGATGACCACAATAACCGAATAATATATGGTTATCTTGAAATGCTGTGTGCAGCGCTCAGAACATCACAAGGCATCATCACCATCACCAATATCATCATAATCATCATAAAATACAAAACATAAACGTAAATCTTTATTCAACTCAGCTGATCTTTCTATGAGAGTTCTTAAAATAATAATGATTAATAATTACAGTATTTGTATAGCGCAAAATCTTGATAGAAATCAAATCTAAGCGCTGAACATACACATACACACGCATGCACACACACGCGCGCGTGCACACACACACACACACACACACACACACACACACACACACACACACACATATATGGCTATAAATGGGGGAAAATTATAGAGAACAAATTATATACAAATACATATTACAATGTGATTCCACACCGAGTGAAGACAGGCTGCAGAGGGGTTGAGTGAGGTCAGGATTTTATGCAGAGGAGAAAAGGTGAGTTTTGAGAGCGGACTTGAAGGAGACAAAAGTAGGTTGTTGACGGACTGAGAGAGGAAGTTTGTTCCAGGAGAGTGACTAGAAACAGAGAAGGCTCGTGGACCATAGGTATTGAGCTTAGTGGATGGAAAGCGAAGTGTCAGAGGATCGGAGGCAGAGCGGAGGGTACATGAAGGAACATAGATTGACATCATAAGATTCAAAGAATGTATTGAATGTTGGGGTTCGGTACGGGACTGAGTTGTGGTGGAAGTGGTGCGAAAACTGCTAATTTTGGATAATTTCAACGGACTGCCAAGACCTATCTGCATTAACTGTTTACTGTTAATGATTTTGGAAAGGTGGGGAGGGGGCTGAATTTTACTGTGAAACATGTCTTACGTCTAAAGAAAAGCTCAAACGATAAGTTACAACTAAACATATACAGATCCCCACCTCCGTGCTGAGGCTCATCTCGGTTCATTCGGATACAACTTCGTCTATATGGATGTGTCACAATGTGTTCTATTCTCATTGGTTTGGATATGGTTAACCTACGGTACTAAATATAGAAATCAGCAGTTTAAGAGACATGGACCTATACATCGTGACTTTGAATCAAGCAAAACGTATTTCTTTCTCTTTTCTTCCTTTATTCCATAAGAATTAAAAGGGACAGAAACGTTTCAAAAGCTTTGAAAATTCAATCATGAAGCCTGAGATTAAGGCGTTCATGATAATTGTTTTCTTTTGTGTGTGAGAAGGAGAGAATTTCATGCCTCGTCACTGTTCTTTCAAAACATGTAAGACAATGTTTCTGGAAAAAAAGAAGGCAATAACAGCAAATACAATAATGCATCAATTTTTCAAAGCATACATAAAAAGGAGTGGGTATTTTGTTCTAAGCCGACAAACCACATCTCTGACATATGACATCCACTACGGTTTGGGTAATCTTTGCAAGTGTAACACCTTGTCTCCACTGCGTCCAGTACAGAAGTAAATATGGCATATGCTGCATAAAACAAACATAAAATGTATACTCAGGCGACACAACATAAGCAGTCACTATGTATGGAAATGCAAGTTTCGTGATCGAATCTATCTTTGTATTCTGCCATTCTGTCGGTTGTTTAAGTTTATCTGTCAGTAAAATCAGGCAGATTGGAAACTGGGGACAGCTGTCAAATCTAAGACACACTGTTTTAGAGTGCGATGTCTGTGGTCACGACAGAGCTTAACTTTCCTCGAAGGAGTTTACTTGCCGGTTAAGTACTGACTGACATTTTATGCTGATCGACACATAACAAGCTTTGCCAGTCAAATCTACTGACGACCTGAGGTCGAATTTCCATGTTCATTTCTCCCAACACGACGAATATGAATTCCAAATTTGGTGACCACCCGTTGCTCATAAGACCGAGAAATAACTGCTTAAAGTCTTCTTCAATTATTGGGTTAGTAATTCCCAAAATGGATCGCACCCATTAATGAGATATCGTTTATCCTGCTATGTGGTCTGATGTTGTGAAAACCTGTTCACCTGACATATCTTCAGATGCCGTAAAGATTCATGTAAAGGAAAATTGCAAATCTTTGCCGACAATTACACACACACACACACACACACACACACACACACACACACACACACACACACACACACACACACACACACACACACACACACACACACACACACACAACACTCACAAAATTCATTCCAGTCGATTTCAAATAACTCCCATTTTAAAACAAACTGGACAATACAAAAAGACCAAGACAACACACACAAGAAAGATAATAAACATTAAGGAGGTGACTTTAGGGATACCTGATGTTGTGTCTATGTGGACTTGTGGAGCAAGGACTGTGACGCAATGAATCTGGGTTTATTGCTGCGTTGGTCGAAAGGCCGGAAAGAGGCGCCTGAGGTGTTACGAAAGAAGGATAGGAAAAAATATGGAAAGAGTACAAACTTTCTTTTAAAAGTTAGGCGAAAGTTACATCTCACTTTACATGGAAAGGAGAGAGAGCGAGACAGACAGACAGACAGACAGACAGACAGACAGAGAGAAAGAGAGAGTCAAACACTTATACCACAAACAAATAGGGATTGCTTTAGTCTTGACCAGAATTTCGTCCTTCGCAAGCCTATTGTGATCCTACCCCCCCCCCCCCCCCTTTTTTTTTTTTTTATCTTTTTTTTAAATTTTTTTTTATTTTAGTTAGTCTGTCTGTGAACAAAATGTGTCAGCAAAATTTCTGAACTATTCATGATTAGATCTCTACCTAGTTTTGACCACAGTTCAGATCTAGCTGAATGCCATGAATATGTAAATTTCAATGGGCATGATCCATTTCCTCGTTTATGGTGATGGCCCCTAGAGATGTCGAGGTCTCTAACTATCATTTCACTCGTAAATAATCATTCAGTTCATAGGAAAACGTGTGTCTCTTTTATGGGATTGACGTTAAGTTGTCCCGCAACTCTGGGGTCGTAGGGGAGGGAGGTGATAGAGATCAACATTTTCGGAGCCAGTCCATTTCCTCTCTCTCGCTGGTTTACCTTTCTCTAACATAGAAGAAAGTTAGGTATCCACTGACAGCTGGCTAGACTGGAGGCTGCACGCACATATAAAGTTTCATAGCCATGATTCGTACCCGTACAAATTCACGCAGGTAGATTGAAAAGCGACTGCTCTTCATATCTATGTCAACCAGGCCTCTGTGGTATTACTGTTGTCAAATAACAAAACTCTTTTTCGGTATATTCTAGACTGTTTATCAACGGACTTTGCACATCAAAGCATGTTCCTCACATCCAGGAGCTAAAAACACGTTTGTTTAACAGACACGGAGCATAAAACTACACATTAAGCTCATAGCTCCTAGTGTGTACAACTGCTACACATGTACCGACTGTGTAATACTTTCTGACATCAAAAAGGGAGGTTTTTCAGTATAGCATACCTTGTTTGGGTCTTTTTCCCCTTTTTATTCTGAATAAAAGATCAGGTTCGCCACCTCCCCCAGACACAGACAGCGAAGTATACCAGTAAACTGTGATGTATCCTGACAAGTCTTCCCCCATGAGATGTGAAATGTGTGAAGGGGGTGACTTCTGCCTGTTTTTCCCTACACCCTATTGGATACCATGCGGCGTCCTGGGCTTCTGAGAAATATCTTCCGTTGAACAAATCTTCTCTATAAGCCTTGTTCATAATCTGGCGCGTTCATCGGTTTTCGACACTTTTATCTCAGTTTTATCCACAGTTTAGTCTCAAATGCCAGGATTCTGTTTCACACATAAAACTTGACAAGAGCTAAACATAGTCACAAAGACTTTCAGCTGTTCCGGCGAGAATTCTAACTTTGTACGTCTGGCTGGTGATGAAAAAAAAAACATGTCTAACTTACATGAAAATTACTTCAATGCATTTTGAATTCTTGTATGCACGCACACGCGCACGCACGCGAGCACACACACACACACACACACACACACACACACACACACACACACACACACACACACACACACCACACACACACACACACACACACACACACGCACGCACGCACTTAGAAATTTAGTGTTTGGCCAAAGAGAACATTATAACATCATATTTCAACAAGTTTATTGCACAGGACTTAAAGTGTCCTCTTCAGTGCGTATCTTTTTCAACCCCAGCAGCGCTTTAAGGAGTTTACAAATGTGACATTGGGACCACATGGGAAAAAGACAGGCGCCTACAGAGATATAAACCGACATTTCCAAAAGCAATTAAATTATGGTCAAACAAGCAAAAGATCGAAGAAATGTCAGATTAAAAAGCCCCCATCTTCAGGCGTCTTTGAATGAGAACAATGAATTGTCATAAACGGAAAGTTATTGTACAACTATTTGTAACATTTGCCGTCGATCTTTCTTTTCCCCATGGCCTTTTTCATACAATTTGCCACATAAATATCTCGAGACAGACAGACGAAAATCTCGCCAACAAAAAACACCAAAGATTCTGCAGGTGAAAAGTCTGATTCAGGACACCTTGAAACTATAATTTCTTATCATACGAGTCGATGTGATCTGACAGCATGTAATTCTGAGAAGTTATGTCAGCCTCCAAATACAGGGCGGGGTTGAGGAGAGGGAAAGGAAAGGACGTTAACACAATCTAGCACCGTTACAAAGCCCGCTTCATCCACTGGTATGTGATCTCCTGATAGTCTTTTCCTGAACAGGGACTCTTTTCTGTAATGCTTTACGATTTTCAACATACATGTTTAAATCAACATATCAAACAAATATCTTTGCAATTTGAATCGCGCAGATAAATAATTCAAATGCACATGCATACACTGTACAGATAAAGAGTGGGAAACGATTCAACAGAAAACCACACAAAAGAAACTGGCCACAGGCACTACAGCAGAACAACTGATGTGGGTAGTTGTTTTATTTTAAATTCCCATGTGGGTGGGTGTTCTCATGACAACATAATAATAACAGGTTTTATGAAGTCCTCATACAAGGTGTGTGACTGAATGAATCTCTTGTGGTGTTTTGAAAAGTCAGATAAAAAGCAGCAGGGGAGGGGGGGCGGAGGGGGGTTTACTGTCATTCGGGCAGTGTAGAAAATGGGTCAGGCAAATCAATTTTATCCTTATTTGTCTCCACTGCCCATTGCAAAATATTTCTCCGGCACATCTTCTTCTATTGTGACCAGATGTTACAGCAATGTTAACACACACACACACTCTCTCTCTCTCTCTCTCTCTCTCTCTCTCTCTCTCTCTCTCTCTCTCCCCTGATAGAGAGAGAGAGAGAGCAAGTGTTTGTGATTGCCCTACGAGGTAGCTCAGTTCTAAATTAACAACGTTATTATGGATGTATTTCAATGACACAACCAAACCTAAGCAATACTGTTAACAAGGAAACCACAGGCAGACATAATAAAGTAGGCTTAATATGCAACTCTGTTACAAGGAATAACAGGCCGCACAAAGTCTTACATCGTACGTTTGTATGAAGGTAATTTTCAACATTACGAAAATCACTCAATTCTTCTATCTGCATTCATTGTCTCAGATGTTCAGTCTTTAGAAGAAAACAACACCCGACACAACAGTATGGGGGTTGGTGCTGCACACAAATGTTAATTACCTCATTTACGAAACACATCTGAAGAAGTTACTGCTCATGTTACATATTGTACCGATCCCCAACACCCCAAATCTAAATTTCTTACTCCCAGAATTGTGCCGACGAGTCAGGACCCTCTTCCTCTCTCTGTGTAAACCCGGTCTGGGTTAATTGTTATACGGTGTGGTGGGATGGTTTGTGCACACAGTAAGCCATCTGCTTGTCATGAAGTAATGTACCGTGGTCTTCAGGTGACAATGACAATGATACTTTACATATATAAAACGTGCAACAGGTTACATATATATCAAACAGGCAATTTTACATAATGACACGGTTTCGTTCTGATAACACCCCACCCAATCTTTTCCTCTCAAATCTCCAGTGCACACGTTAATCGTTCCATTTGGTTGTCTGGTCTACTAGTTCTGTTTTGGAAAACAGTATCGCCGATGATGACAATATAGACTTTGCTTGTCTTTCATATCTTACATAGAAGCTGCAAATCTGTAAAATGTGATGTGTGCGTGTTTTTTTTCTTTACAGCAAACGGTTCTTATCTTTGCCGTAAAAAAAGCTGGAGTAATCATGTCGTCCGTCATACCTTGTAAATGACTCGGCTGTTTGAACAATACATCATCAGATAATGACAGGGTTCAAATACTGCATCAGTGTGTACAGTATAGGTCTTCTGCTGGCTTTAGGGCACGTGATCCATAAAACTCTTTCCATTACACAAATTCTCAAGTTCTTGTTCATTTCATGAACACTTTGCATGCTTTTAACAGGAAATAGATCTCATCCTATCTTTTTCGTATACACTTTGTTTGTTGTTTGTTTGCCTTTGTTGTTTGTTTTGTTTTTGTTTGTTTGTTTGTTTGTTTCTTTTAGTATTTTTTTTTCTTTTTTTCTTTTGGGTGGGTTTTTAAAAGTGTTTACTCTTGTCAGGTGTTTTTGTTTCGTTTCGTTTTGTTTATTTGTATGTTAAATCAAAGATTGTGTATGTCTATCCCCTTTGGGGATGCCAGGGTCCCTTTCGGTAAAATCAGTATTTCCACCTTTAAGAAAATCTTTAGAAATCCTTTTTGTCTCATTCTCTTTGTCTTTACCTCTCTCTCTCTCTTCTTTCTCAAGAAATTCGGAAATAATTTTCGTCATTTTCTCTCCCATCCACTGAAACTAAATTAGTCAGAATGTGCAGCAAAATATTATGCCTGAACAAGATGAGTCGGTCCATTAGAACAACTTGCACACATGTATCGAAGCCAACTGGAATATGCTCTGAGAGATATTCTGACTATCTGACTAAAGGAGAAATGCGTGGTGTCAAAAGTACAGATAATGGTATAAATGTGAATGGTTTGGGATCTGTATGATTCACAGTATACAGCTACTCACTGTAGACCTTGCCATATCGAGCTGACGGTTTTCCATTGAATCACGAAGGGAAACAGCTCTCTCTCTCTCTCTCTCTCTCTCTCTTCTCTCTCTCTCTCTCTCTCTCTCTCTCTCTCTCTCTCTCTCTCTCTCTCTCTCTCTCTCTCTCTGGAATTGTAAAAGCACGATGTATTGGATATCAACTAAAGGTACACAGTTATAGCTGGATAACATTATGTATGGTCATTTATCATCATCATCATGTGCCCTGCCGTATGGCGTTAGCAATCATGGCCCTCCACACGTATTTATCCCTTTATAACATACTAAATCCATTTCACACTTCGTTACGCTACTGTTATAAATTGATTTGTACCGTTGGCACAAAGGCAGTCACAGATTATTGTCAATAAAAAGTCAAAGTGTCTAGTCACCCCCCCCCCCCCCGCCACCAGTCTCTCTCTCTCTCTCTCTCTCTCTCTCTCTCTCTCTCTCCTATCATTTCCTCACTCTCTTTCTATCTTTTTCTGAAGCTCTATTGCTTCTTCAATTTGTCTCTGTTGACAAGAGCTTGTCTGTCAATCACTGTGTGTGTGCGTGTGTGTGTGTGTGTGTGTGTGTGTGTGTGTGTGTGTGTGTGTGTGTGTGTGGTGTGTGTGTGTGTGTGTGTGTGTGTGTGTGTGTGTGTGTGTGTGTGTGTGTGTGTGTGTGTGTGCGCGTTTGCGAACGTAAAAAAAAACCCCAGTCTCCTTTATATGGAAGACCCTATCTCTAGCCGAACATTTTGACAAACGTCTGATCAGCCCGTAAGTGATCGATCAGCTTATCATCGATTAAGGCCTAGGTGGGTTTGGTGACTGCGTTCATGTGGGTTTACTGGCTGATTAAGATTTTCAAATGTTTGTATTTTATGTTGAAATAAGTTTCTGGATTGATACAGACGTCAAAATTTCCTTGTTCGATTTTTAATCGCCCTGAAATGGCCTTAAATGGTGAATAGAACTATAATCGAAATAAAAGTAATAATGAACCATAGCGAGACCAAGAGTTTTTCCTGAAACATTTTCTCTTTTGTACCAGGGAAAGCACGACACTATTTACGTTTTGCTGCATAATGTTGCAAGTCTAGAAATGCATAGAGAAATTACACGTAGAACTTTTGTGAAAGCAAACTGCGAATAACCGGATTAAAATCCGTAAACTGTGCGTAAGTGGGATTCGTAAATGTCAATCAATTAGTTGACAAACTACATCAGTTTTTGTGTTTATTACTTTCTGCATTCCTTTTGCTCCTTCTCCCCCTCTTTCCCTCTCTCGTTCCGATTGCATCCATCTTTCCCTTCTCTCCTTATAACCAACTTTCTTATCCCCAGAAATGTTCTATCGAGTGGCTGCGATTTTTTTCTCCTTTTCCATTTATCCAATCAGGGCAAGTTGTCGCAGGGTGCAGTGGAAAATGTATTTCAACTGTAAATCGTCTGACTGAAATGTTGTGAGATGATGGCTCGTGGTCCGTAAATGGGCTTCTCTGCCAACTTGCTATGTTACTTATGTGAACGCTGAGCTGACTTGTTTTCATAAGGATCAGTGTTACATCACAGTCTTTGTTGCATGGAACTAACTGCGCGAAACTGTTGTTTGATAGTTTGTATGAAACATGATTTCATAAGTTTTGGGACTGTACCAAATTTTAAGTCTTTATGTATGTGTGTGTGTGTGTGTGTGTGTGTGTGTGTGTGTGTGTGTGTGTGTGCGCGCGCGCGCGTGCGTGAGTGCGTACGTACATGTGTGCATGTGCAGTAAAAATTGGTCCTCTTATGCTGTAAAAAGGTAAAAAAAAAAAAATTTAAAAAAAATTTGTCCCAGCTATTGTATAGTACGGCGCGTATAAACTGAAACGTGACAATTCCTAGAATTATGATATACAGAATCTATTATCATATGAAATAATGAGCACACTTCATCTTCATGGATTTAGAGTAGTCTTTTGGCGTTTTAGTTTGATTTGATTGGTTGGTTGGGGTTGGCTTGCTGCTGCTGCTGCTGCTGTTATTGTTGTTGCTGCTGTTGCTGCTGCTGCTGTTGCCGTTGCTGTTACTATTGCTGTTTCGGTTTTGGTTTGGTTTGATTCCTTTGGTTTTGTTGTTATTGTTGTTGATTTTTGTTGTTGTTGTTGTTGTTGTTGATTTTATGCTGACTCCTTTCGTCAAAAACATTAGGTAGGTGTGGTTTCGGTTTTCTGATGTTTTCTATCTAACCTGCAGACCACTTTTCATGACTCATGTGAAATCGCTTTGACGATAAAAACATCCGGATAGTATCAAAAAATAAGCAATCTGCTTGAAACGGGGCATCATTCTTGAAGGATTTTTCAGTAAATGTATCCAGCATTTCAAGACCATGACAAATCCTAAAGCAAGAAAAGCTGAGTCATATCTTATGACAGAAAACATCTAATCGAGATATTCATGATAATGACCGTCTTATCAGATCATTAGTCATTGCCACCTGTGTTGTTCACCTTGACTCGTAGTTTTCCTTATAATCCCATTTGTGAATGTATGTTTGACTGTGAGAAAACACTGTAAGTTCCTGATATATTTGACTTGTGTCTGAAACATTACTATGAAAGGAAAAGATTATGATAAAAGTTAAATAATAGATTATACAAAACTCAAACAAGAAACAAAATAAACACCTGCAAATACGACATAAGAATGCACACTAAACTGCCAAAACAAGACGGATGCAACTTTTCTGTCAACCGGTCTTTTGTCTAGCAAACAACAAACCAACGGCAACATAGAAACAAAATCACGACGATGAGGACGAAATACCAGACAGGAAAGGTGGAGAGAAGACATATTATGCAACTCTGGTTTTGCTAAGCCGACTAAAATGAAAATGCATTTCTGCAAAACTTTTAAGGTAGTTTACTGATGTGAACAGGAAAACGTCTGGTTGGGATAAGGTAATGTAACAAGATGTGCAAGGTGGGCTTCTTGAAGCGCAGGGAACGAGCTATAAATGGAGAACTAGCGTGATGAAAATCATTTTCATGCACTGACTCGTTTTTCCCCCTGTTTGTATCCTTTCACCAAGAAGGCTATAAATTTTGCACGTTACTTTCTACTTCATTTTTGGGGTGTCTTTTCTTTTGTGCTCCCCCCCCCCCTTTTTTTTTCTTTTTCTTTTGTATTGCCTTTTCGTTGCGTGTGTAAATGGAAAAGGTGAAAGCTGTGTTTATGCGTGTGCAATTTTGCAATTGCATCAGTATGTTTGTGTATGTGTCCATCTCATGGTCATACGCATTGCTATGAAAATGACAAAGATGAGACTGCAAGCAGAAAAACGTGCATAACCAAGCCAAAAAATCGCTGGCCCACAAGCGTTAAGATTACCAAAGTGGCACTTTTCTGTAAGCTCTGATTTACCGCAAGCTTTAAGTAAAAAAAAAAAAAAACACTTGAAAAGCATATTTAACGAATCGTAAATAAATGTTTCTGTTTGATGAGCAAATTCAAATCACTGATGTGCAAACATCTTCGTTGAATATGACTTACATGTAATTTCATGTAATCCGAACAGATTCAAAGATATCGAGTCAATCTAAATCTGTATCAAAACTCACAAGCAAGAAACAGCACATCTAGAAATACCTTCAACACGCATTACATTTGCTGTGTTGTATTTCTGTCGGCCAAACACAGCCAGACATCTAAACACACCACCTTTTTAAACACGTGCTAGGCAATATTTCATGTAAGAGAACACTGCTAAAAATGTTTTCATTCAGCTCTTCACCCTTTTGTTTCTCTGTCCACCATCCTAACCACCTAACATCACTACAGTTATCACCATCCTTAGCTGCCCCTTCTTCTGTTTTCCACCCCGACCCACGCACCCTTCTATTTTATCACGTTTTATCAGATGGCGTCAGGTAATGTTAGTTTACCTGTCTGCGTACAGTCTGAGTGCTAGTCTCGCTGTCACACTGGATGAAAAGTGCTTGATATGCCAAGTCTGGGGCTGACTGCTCCTTCTACAAACCTACACACACACGCGCGCGCGCCACTGGAATGCACTCTAAAGCAGGAATCCATACTGTCCAGCTACTAGTACGCAGCATAGGTTTTCCTGTATTGCATGTTCACGACTGAATTGGATTAAAGAGCATCTCAAAGGATGAATTCGATTATTAATATCACTGATGATTGCTTGATAAACATATAAACTAATACAGAAGCTATGTTGAAAGACGTTCTCACATGGTAAGCATTTAGTCTTATCTTTCCAAGTTCGTGTTCGTGACATCGATAGGGCTCCCGTTTCTTACTTGTGTTCGGCCATTCAGGTCAGGAAAACCAACCCTCTGCTCCCTACTGAATAGTTACTTCAATTTAAGCAGCATCCACAGGGTTTCAATGCATGTACCAAATTCCACGACAAAAATGAACTTCCTAACCACTACTGAAAAAGATACAGCGATTATGAGTCTATGGTAGTTTTTCAAATGATTCTATTAATCAAGAAATGAAATGTGATTGAACGGTAATTATCTGTGTTCTTCATTGCAGTGTTTGGTTTTGCTTTAACATACATTGCTGGATCCGGACTTCATCAAAGGGGAGGTAGATTCAGAGAACATGAATTAAAGTTAGTCACAATTACTGTCTTTTTAGTGCTTTTCTTTGCTTCTTTTCCCATGAAAATTAAAAATAAAAGTGATACTTATCATTTTACGTCTTGATTGCAGTTTAATAGGACGCAAATAATGTCTGGCCTTGAATCATTCATAACCATTTGGCTTTATTTTCTCATCCTAATTTTTGCCGTTGTTGTTTGGTGTTGCTGGTAGTAGTTCTGATGGTGGTGGTGGTGGTGGTCGTCGTCGTTGTCGTGCTTTTTCCCCACAATTATTCAAAAGGAAATGCATAACTTGGCATTGATGTTTACAAAGCTACAAAGAGCAGCAGTGGCGAAAATACAAACAATAACAATCGTCGAAACCAACAGAGAAAGAAATGGATATTAAATGGTAAACTTATACGTCACGTATCTACAGCATAATATTCACTGTATCTAATACAGAAGTGAAATATGTCTCGCAGTGCATCAGGTAACCACGAAATTTATAGTTAGACGCCATGAAATAAGCAGTCACTTTGTATGGAAATGTGCATTTCGTTGTCGGGTGTATCTTTGCAGTCTGTCATTCTGTCGATCGCTGTTTTCGTGTTCTCGGTCAGTTTACAGTCCTCGTTCACCGTTCCAAATCGAGTGCGTCAGTCTTTGATAAGTGTTTTTTGTATGAGAGAACAGACAGAACAACACCACTCCCATCACAAGGTGTTACTGGACTTAATTTTATCAGCGAGTCAGATCGGGCAGAATGGAAACTGGCGGACAGCTGTCCTCTCTTGAACATGCCGAGATTGGAATACGATGTCTGTAGTCTAGACGGAGCTTAACTTCCCTTGATGGAGGTCACTTGTTGGTTATATACTGCTGACTGACACTTGTATGATGATCGATACATAACGAGCTTTCCTTGTCAGCTCTAATGGTGACCCGAGTTTGAATTTCCATGTTCAAATCTGCCAATGGGATAATCTGTCTACGTTAGTGTGTGTGTGGAGCAGGGGGGGGGGGGTGTGAGAGAGAGAGAGAGAGAGAGAGAGTGATGCTCGCGGGCGTGTGCCCGTGTGTGGGTGTAAGATAGAGAAAGTTTGTGTGAGAGAGAGAGAGAAACTGTGTGCGTGCGTGCGTGTGTGTGTGTGTGTGTGTGTGTGTGTGTGTGCGCGCGCGCGCGCGTGCGTGCGTGCGTGTGTGTGTCTTTGTGTGTGTGGAGGGGGGGGGGTGTACTCCATCTACTGCATTGCCTCAGTGAAGCACAAGAATTGTTCTTACATAGAAGACAAACTGATATCTTGTTTCAATAAAGTCAATGCACAATATTGTGGCGTCCATTTCAAACAATCTTCTGTCCATCAGAGACGCGCTTTAAAGCAGTATACATTAATAAAGTGGCCTATATCAATGCCTGTGCATAACAGCGAGTCATTTTCTACACACACATTTTTGCAGGGATAAGTGAAAAGGAGTCTTTGAAAGAGCGAGAAAAAACATTTACAGCGTAAAAGGCCAAAGAGAACTTGAGCCTTAAGGGGGAAAAAACAATCAAAAAGACTGCATCTTCACACATGTCAAATGAAACCAAAACATTTATGCAACACAGCGCATATCGATAGGTTTCCTGGGTGGACGCTGGCGTAAGAGCCTACTGGCAAGTCTTCAAATCATGGGAAGACAGAGGAAGCAAAGTTTTCGCAGTTTGGCTCTTCAACAAAGACAGAGAAAGCGAAGATAACGCAGTTTGGTTTTACAACAAAGCAGAGGAAGCGAAGTTAACGCAGTTTGGTTTTACAACAATCATCATCATCATCATCATCATCAGGTGCCCTGCCGCACGGCGTTGGCGACCATGGACTTCCAACCATCTCTATCTCTCGTTGCCCCCAGCATCTCCCCCACCCTCCTCAACCCCAGCCACTCTGCAAGTCCGTCCAGCATTCTCTCCCTGGGTCTACCTGGTGCTCTCTTTCCCGCCAATTTTCCCGTTGTGACCAGGTGCTCCAAATCCCCTTTCCTCAAAAAATGGCCTATAAATGTTCCTTGTATTTTCCTAATCTTCCTTATGAGTGATCTACTTGCGTCTGCCTCCATCAAGACTATCTCGTTTGTTTTCTTTGCTGTCCATGGAACTCTCAACATTCTTCTGAGAAACCACATCTCGGCTGCCTCGATCCTGCTTTGGCTTTGCTTGCTGATTGTCCACGCCTCGCATCCGTACAACAGTATTGGTTCTATATAACATTCAAGGACTCTCTTTCTTATGTTAATTGATAGGTATTGTTGGTAAGAATGCTTGTCATCTTCTTGAATGCTGTTTTGGCTTGGCCGATTCTGCCAGCTATTTCCGATGTGCATCTGCCGTCTGATGAAATGACCGTTCCCAGATATTTGAACTTATGAACCTGTGTCAAGGTTGTGCCATTTCCTGTTATTTTGCATGAGGGGATTTCATGTTTTTTACTGATCACCATAACTTCAGTCTTCCTGCTGTTTAGTTCCAACCCCTTACTTTTGCTTTCTATTTCTAGTATATTCACAAGGTTTTGTAGGTCCCTTTCATTTTCTGCAATTAGCACGGTGTCATCTGCGTACCGAATGTTGTTTGTCATTTTCCCTCCAACCTTTAATCCAGGGTCTTCTTCTAGGTTTCTCATGATGTTTTCACTATATAGTGAAAACAGATCTGGTGACAAAACACAACCCTGTCTGACTCCTCTTTTGATGTTTTGAAAAGAGCTTATATTGTTTTCTATTCTCATTGCAGCTATTTGTTCCCAGTACACATTCCTGATTATTCGTAGATCTTTTTCATCAACATTGAGCCTCTCCAGTTGTTTGATCAATTCTTCATGTCGTACCCGATCGAAAGCCTTGGTATAGTCAACAAAGCATAAATACAAATCCTTATTCATCTCAATTGACCTCTCTATGATAGTTCTTAGGATGTATATGACATTAATAGTTCCTTTCCCTTCCACAAATCCACACTGTTCTTCTGCTATTTCTCTTTTGATTCTATTCCTTGTCCTCATCATGATTATTCTTAACAGGATTTTTGTTACATGACTCATCAAACTGATTGTGCGATGGAGTTCGCATTCTATAGCCCCTGTCTTCTTTGGAAGTGCAATGAAAATTGATTTTGACATATCTTTGGGGATTTTACCAGTGTCATAAATTTCATTTAGGAGGACTGTTATTTTTTCTATGCCAAATTCCTCCAGGGCTTCAATCATCTCTGTAGTAATGTTGTCTGGTACTGGGGCTTTTCCTGGTTTCATCTTCTTTTACAACAAGGACAGAGGAACGAAGTTCACGCAGTTTGGTTTTACAACAAAGCAGAGGAAGCGAAGTTAACGCAGTTTGGCTCTACAGCAAAGACAAAGGAAGCGAAGTTAACGCAGTTTGGCTCTACAACAAAGACAGAGAAAGCGAAGATAGCGCAGTTTGGTTTTACAACAAAGCAGAGGAAGCGAAGTTAACGCAGTCTGGTTTTACAACAAGGACAGAGGAAACGAAGTTAACACAGTTTGGTTTTACAACAAGGACAGAGGAAACGAAGTTAACACAGTTTGGTTTTACAACAAAGCAGAGGAAGCGAAGTTCACGCAGTTTGGTTTTACAACAAAGCAGAGGAAGCGAAGTTAACGCAGTTTGGCTCTACAGCAAAGACAGAGGAAGCGAAGTTAACGCAGTTTGGCTCTACAACAAAGGTTTGGCTCTACAACAAAGACAGAGGAAGCGAAGTTAACGCAGTTTGGCTCTGCAACAAAGTCAGAGGAAACCAAGTTTACGCAGTTTGGCTCTACAACAAAGGCAGAGGAAGCGAAGTTAACGCAGTTTGGCTCTACAGCAAAGACAGAGGAAGCGAAGTTAACGCAGTTTGGCTCTACAACAAAGGTTTGGCTCTACAACAAAGACAGAGGAAGCGAAGTTAACGCAGTTTGGCTCTACAACAAAGGTTTGGCTCTACAACAAAGACAGAGGAAGCAAAGTTAACGCAGTTTGGCTCTACAACAAAGGTTTGGCTCTGCAACAAAGACAGAGGAAACCAAGTTCACGCAGTTTGGCTCTACAACAAAGGCAGAGGAAGCGAAGTTAACGCAGTCTGGCTCTACAAAAAAGACAAAGGAAACAAAGTTAACGCAGTTTGACTCTACAACAAAGATAGAGGAAGCGAAGATAACGCAGTTTCGCTCTACAACAACGTGACTGTCACCGTCAATTGAAAAAAACCCAGCAGATTGCTTTTACATTATAAAAGAATTCGTTTCCTAATCACGTGTTCTGATATCTGTGGCTTCAAAATTTCAAACTTCAAAACACTTTAGTACTCAAGGAGTCTTTCAAGGCGGAAAGATAACCGCTTAGAATCGGGAAATGAAAACGGAAATGTGTATAGTGATGAGGCTAATAGATTTATTGACACACAGAGTGTGTAGAGATAGAAAACAGATTTCACTCAAAATGATTGTTTAGGTTATTTCAAGCAGATATTTGTGAAGCACAAGTTAAAACTCCTTAGTGATGTGCATACTTCATGTTGGTAGACAATGTATTCCAGAGATAGGTAACAGAAAAGGAGATACTTGCTTCAAATGTTTCTAATCACAGACTTGGCAAAGAAAAGTTTTTTTTGTTTTACGTTTGGGTAGTGTATCTGACATGGGGAAAGTAGTTTTCTTCAGTATTTGGGGTCGGAACTGCGTACAAAATTCTACTTCAGTTGGTTTTTCAATGTTAGTTTTTACGATTTTTATTTCATTCTTGGTCTGTGGTCAGGGAGGTGTCAGTAGTCCTGCTCTTCTGTGCGGGGAATCAATTTCTAACAGAGCTTCATGCAACCATGTCACGCTGTTGATCATCACCATCATCAAGTCCCCTGCCACATGGCGTTGGCGATCATGGCCCTCCATATGCATCTATCTCTTGTTGTCGCAAGCACATCTTCCACCCTCTCTGTCCTCAGTCACTCTGCAAGTCCGTTCAATACTTTTTCCCAGAGTCTGCCTGGTGCTCTCTTTCCCTCAAGCTTTCCCGTTGTGACCAGGTGCTCCAATTCCCCTTTCCTCATGAAATGGCTTATAAATGTTGCCTGTCTTCCTTATCTTCCTTATGAATGATCTTCTTGTGTCTGCCTCCATCAAGACTGTCTCGTTTGTTTTCCTTGCTGTCCATGGAACTCTCAACCTTTTTCTTAGAAACCACGTCTCGGCTGCCTCAATTTTGTTCCGGTTTTGCTTGTTGACCGTCCACGCCTCACAAGCGTATAATATTATCGGTTCTATATAACATTCAAGAACTCTCTTCCTGATGTGAATTGATAGGCATTTGTTGGCTAGAACGCTTTTCATCTTACTGAATGCTCTCAATGTTGTGCCGTTTGCTATTATTTTGCATGAGGGGATTTCATGTTCTTTTACTGATTACTATGACTTCAGTCTTCTTGTTATTTAGCTCCAACCCTTTACTTTTGCTTTCGATTTCTATTCCATTCACTAGGTTTTGTAGGTCCCTTTCATTTTCTGCAATTTGCACGGTGTCATCTGCGTATCGAATGTTGTTTATCTTTTTTCCTCCAACCTTTAGTTCAGGGTATTCTCCCAGGTTTCTCATGACGTTTTCACTGTAAAGTAAAAACAGATCTGCTAACAGAACACAGCCTTGCCTGACTCCTCTTTTTATGTTTTGGAAAGAGCTTATATCGTTTTCTATTCTCATTAAAGCTGTCTGTTCCCAATACGTATTTCTGATTATTTGTAGATCTTTTCCATCAATTTTGAGTCTTCCTGGTTGTTTTATCAATTCTTCATGTCTTACCCGATCGAAAGCCTTGGTATAATCAACAAAGCATAATTATAAATCCTTATTCAACTCGATTGACCTCTCTATGATAGTTCTTAGGATGTATATGGCATTAATAGTTTCTTTTCCTTCCACAAATCCACACTGTTCTTCTGCTATTTCTCTTTTGATTCTATTCCTTGTCCTTATAATGATTATTCTTAAGACTTTTGTTATATGACTCATCAAGCTGATTGTGCGATGGAGTTCGCATTCTATAGCCCGTTTTCTTTGAAGTGCAACCAAAATTGATTTTGCCATATCTTTGGGAATTTTTCCAGTGTCATGAATTTTATTTAGGAGGACTGTTATTTTTCAATACCAAATTCCTCCAGAGCTTCAATCATCACTGTAGTGAAATTATCTGGTCCTGGGGCTTTTCCTGGTTTCATCTTTTTCAGTACTGCTCTAACCTCATCTTTCATTATGGGTGGTCCTTCAACGTTCTTTCTTGTAATATGTTCTTCGTTTCTGCCATCTTCAAAAATGTCTTTAATGCACTCTCCCCATCTATCTAATTTGTCTTTCTTCCATGATAAGCGTACCATCTTTCGATTTTAAGCAACCAGTTGATGTGCATGTATTTTTCCTGTGGGCAATTTCTTCAATTCTTCTGTACATAACCTGAGGGTCCGTTTTGTGTCGGTCTTCTATTTCTTTGCATTTTGTTTTCAGACAAGCTTCCTTAGCTTCGTTGCACCTATTCCTGATTTCTTTGTTTATCTTCCTGTATAATTCCTCCTTTCTCTTAGCCTTCCTCCGTTCTTCCATCAAGTCTAGAATTTCTTTTGTCATCCAGTTCTTTTTTTTTTTTTTTTTTTTTTTTTCCTATCTAATCTAGTGATTTCTTCGCAAGCTTCAGTTATCGAGTTTCTCAACTTTGTCCATTGTTCCTTACCGTCACCAACGTCTTCCGGAGCACTGATTTTGTTTTGAACATGTACGTTTATTTAATAAATTTTATTATTTATATAAATATAATCAATATTATTAAAATGTTTACGTATCACTTCATCTGTCTTTAAGAGTCCAAGATTTAGTTTGATCTTCTTCTTGGTCTGTTTCCTTTACCTTAACTTCAGTCCAAAACTTCCCATTACAGGATTGTGGTCACTGTCTCAGTCTGCACTTGGTACTGTTTTTGCTGTCAGCAAAGAATTTCTAAATCTTTAATTGATCAGGACGTAGTCAATCTGATTTTTGGTATTATCTCCTCGACTCATCCATGTCCATTTTCTTCCATTAGGCTGCTCAAACCAGGTGTTTCCTACTATGAACTCATTCATCTGTGCCCATTCTACAAGTTTCCCTCCCCTTTCATTTTGTGTACTAAGGCCATGAGGTCCAACTATATCCTTCACCCTATCCTGTCCTGCTTTAGCATTAAAATCTCCCATTATTATTGTAACTTCTTGTGATTTACATTGAGCCTTGGCCATCTTAATACTTTGTAGAAGTTGTCAATGTCTTCCTGAGTACTTGCAGATGTTGGTGCATACACCTGAATGATGTTGATATCAAATGGCTTGCCATCTAATTTAACCAGCAAAACTCTGTCGGACACAGCCCAGTATCCCTTAACTCCTTTTGATTTGTCCCTGTCAATTATGATGCCTAATCCTCTTTCATATGTGTTTCCACCAGAATATATTATTGTATGCATTCCTGATGTTATCGTGACTGCTCCCTTCCATCTCACTTCCCCTAGTCCTAGAATACTAATGTTAAGCCTTTCCATTTCCATTCTGACATTATCCAACCCCAACCCCATCCCCCTGCAACAATGTCCTCACATTCCATGTTGCGATTTTTTTTAGATTTAACGCAGTAGCTTGCTGACGGTCTGGTGTCACCTGCGCGACATGACGGTCCCTACCGGACGAAGGTGTTCCATAGGTGCCCCATAGGTGCCCCTACTTACGTCGTTATCCTCATTCTTTTTGTTTTGTCTGGCCATGAATTTGGGGGCGGGGGGCGGGGGAGTGCGATGGTGGTTTCCTGTTGCCTTCCATCGGTTTGTTTGCGGTCTCTCCGATAGCCTTTGTCGTTCCCATGACAACCTACAAGGCAATAGGGATGATTTTTTTCAGGGTTTACTCCCTTAGCCTTATTCTCTCCGGAAATATCCACCGGGCAGTGGTGCTATTTACCCATAGCTGGGGGTCTGGTTCGTGGGTGCCAGGGCATATCCACACGCCGGTGGGTCTGAGTGCCGCACGTCTGGGGACCAGACCTCCTCCGAGTCCCTTGAATTTAGCCTGTCCGTTGATGCATAGTCAATATGACATTTAATATAGGCACTATGATATAGTTGTTGCTACGTCAGTGTTGATAAAATCTTTGAGGCTTCTAAGAAGAAATAAATTCCCAGACTTTTCCTACGATGTCAACCTGGACTTCAAGGGACACGGTGTTGGCAAACTTGTGCATTTACACCATCCAAAGTTAACCAAAGGTAAAAGTTTGACAGTTAGTGTTTTAGGCGATTTATTCCCACCGGTTGTGCTTTTGTACGATTGACCTGCATATGGTTTGCATCACACTCTTCTAATACGTGGTTAATGCATAGCTGTAATGATTCTTGGACTTTAGAAATCTGTTTCCCGATGTGTTCAGAGTGGTTCGGCAGGAAGCACATTGCACTCAACAGATTTTGATGTTACATATAAAGATAAGTCATTGGTGCAGGCACAAAATAGGATTGGACCTAGAATTGAATCTTGTGGTACATCAAACGATACTCTTCCTTCAGAAAAGAATTCATTATGAGCATATATACATTGTACCCTATCATTAATGTATGTCTGGAAGAAAGAAAGGATATGGGGGTTGTTAAGACAGACATTAAGTTATGAAAGAAGGCATCAGCCGTGAAACGTTTACAATATCGTTTTTATCACAAAACTAACAGCAAGGGAGACAAACACTGTGATCACAAGGTCGGTAATTGACCGTTTTGCTCGTGGACCTGCTTTAGTCGGACACTATATCTGATCTGTTATTTTCTTTTAAATTTCGAAAGACACATATCTCTGCTCTGCTGTTTTGTTTTAATTTTTAACATCTACACTCCAGCCAACCAACCACATGCACTTCTGCACTATGCAGATGATTTTGTTAAATGCTCATGCACGCTGATGTAAGCCGAAAATGATACAGGCCACAAGCAATTCTCCTAAAGCACAGCAACAGAAGAAAAATGGAATGTGGTTTTTCGCTTTGTATTTTAGGTGGGGGGGAGGGGCGTTGGTGGTGGTGGTGAGGACCGATATGGCATTAGTAGGTTTCTTGTATCCTAACTCCAGGACTGCCAGTGAATAAATTTGGTCTTGATAAGGTGCTATGAAAAATAAAAGAAGAAAAATGTTGGAACAGTGGTGGTGAATGACATATTTTGGCAGTGCAGAACACGGGTTAGGAAAACACGTCTTCCGAAGTAGTTGTCATTTCTCAGACCATCCCCCGGCTACTTTTTCTTCCAGTGCTTATGATCTCTCTCTCTCTCTCTCTCTCTCTCTCTCTCTCTCTCTCTCTCTCTCTCTCTCACACACACACACACACACACACACACACACACACACACACACACACACACACACACACACACACACACACACACAATTAAAAAGGTATTCTCTTCTCCTTTCTGTATAACCCAGCTTCCAGGTCGAAATTAATTACGAATCTGAACCACTTAAGTGTACTCCACTTTAACAATATTTATGAAAGAGAATGATTGCCAAAAACTGTTTTAAAAGTGTCCTCTTCATACAGGTTTCTGTTTTATTTTGTATTTTAGATCAGTTTATTCTGTCGAGTAAAAAGTCAATATTATTTGCTGTTTTTGTCTGTCTGTCTGTTCGTACAACTGCAACGGAGACAACATTACTTTCCCTCTCCTCGGTCTGTAACAACCAACCCATATTTACTTTACTTAACAATACTGTTAACTGACAGCAGATGGGTGGCGAACAGGTTAAACTTTATGTTGCAGGCTGTGGCTGAACTGGAGACATTATCTTGAACCCTTCGCTCTTTCAGTCTTGCTTTGATTGGCGATGTTTGAGAAAAACAACTGCTTTTGTGCATGTTTAAATACACACGTTTTCAGAATTATATTGCTGCTGTTATATGTGACTACATTCTACATGATCACAATCTATCCAAGCATTAACTTCGCTGGGTAAGAAAAAGCCAAGAATATTTCTTTTCACGGGTTTTAATGGGAATCAAAATACATATGATGTGTGACTTTTGAAATTTGTTGACTGCTTGGTCTGAACGGTCCTGACATGTCTTTGGTGGCTGGTGGGGTTTGAAACAAACCAACTAAAATGACCGTTTCATTCTGATATTTTATCGAGTTTTCATCATCATTTTGTAGATCTGCGTTCAAATAAATACTAGTATAGACTGCAAATTTGTGTTTCCAGACGAACGTGTGTAATACATCGACGAAAATTAGGATAGGATAGATTCAACGTTTTGACATTTATCCCAAAATAAGACAAGAAAAAAAACCTATTTGATTCCGATTAGGAATAAAGATTCGCTTCTCTGAGTTCAAATGATGTCTTAGATGCTAACATGAATGTTGTTCTAGTTGGTTCACCATTCCTGCATGATCATGTTTTGTTTCCTATTGACTCTGTGTGTGTGTGCGTGCGTGTGCGTGTGTGTGAGAGAGAGAGTTTGTGTGTGAGTGTGTGTGTGTGTGTGTGTGTGTGTGTGTGTGTGTGTGTGTGTGTGTGTATGTGTGTGTGTGTGTGTGTGTGTGTGTGTGTGTGTGTGTGTGTGTGTGTGTGTGTGTGTGTGTGTGTGTGTGTGTGTGTGAGTTAAAGTATTGCAAGATTTTCTCAGCTATTTGTGCATAGAGCTTTACCAAATTTGCGTAAAAAAATGTCAAGCGTTGAACAGTCACGATTGCATAAGTTTGGAACACATGAACCAAACTGTGCCTTACATCAGCATTTTCGAGGGAAAGTGTGTAAGCAATACTTTCTAAGGAACTTTCTGACAACATAAGGATTTTGTATTGCTACTGTGGCATGCCTACTACTGTTATCGCTTTACATCTAATGTGACATTTCTTCAAGGTTACATGACTTCAAAAAGTAAATCTGGATTTTCTGGTGGGAAATATAAACACGGGAGATCGGGGGAATGGCTTGACCATCTTCTTTTTATCCATCAGTGTAACACGTGTGTGCGTTGGTTATATATATATATATTTTCCTCTCAGATTGATTTTTATACGAAATTTTCGTCGAGGGCAACTTCATCGTAACTGTGAGTGCCTTTTTCACACGCTGTACACTAGACCCAGTTCGTCACAGACGCTTCGTGAATGCATGAGGTCATTGCGTTTATCGAACGTTAAAAACCGCTTTTATTAATGGTGGGTGAAAGGGTCAGTCTGTGGCGGGTGATGAGATTGGCACGTAGGACAACACAGTTGTCAGTGGAACTTGCTAAATTATGCCCACGCTTGTTTACACTGCGTGCACGTGCTTACTTGTTCCTGTGTCCTGTTTGCCTAGCACAGAGGTTAGAATCGTCTCCCTTCCTTTTTTGCCTCCGGTCCCATCTCTCTGTTTTTCTGGTTGGTTATCTGCTTGTACGTGCTCTCTCTCTCTCTCTCTCTCTCTCTCTCTCTCTCTCTCTCCCCATTTCCTACCGACCACCCCAGTTTGTTATTGTTACTTTTGCTTTTGTTTGTTTCAAACTTTTTATTTCAATGATCTGTTTCTGTTTTGCTCCATAATATATCCGGCTTAGTATAATTGTATTTACTGACATCATTTTGAGAATACCCTGTAGACCGAATAACGCACATTGTTTGAATACGCATGAATGTGTGTCTGCATTAATCATTTTATGGCATGGGGCTTTTCTTTGGATGTATATATTTGTTCCCTCCAAAAACGAACAAGTCAACCCTTGCCAGTGTGTGTGTGTGTGTGTGTGTGTGTGTGTGTGTGTGTGTGTGTGTGTGTGTGTGTGTGTGTGTGTGTGTGTGTGTGTGTGTGTGTGCGCGCGCGCGCGTGTGTGTGTGTGTGTAGACGGGAATGGACTGAAGTTGCCACCACCATCCCCTTTAACATGCTGCTCTTTCTTCGATGCACGCTGTTCTGCCCACTGCACAGGATATATTACTACATAGTCTGCATACTCCGGCTTCGTTGGGAGCGCAGGCTGGAGTTGTAACGTTTCCGTGAGTCACTAGCACCAACATGATTTACGGGATCTTTCACGTTCAAAGTCGATGTCTGCGTGGGTATGCACGCAAAGGAAGTTTAGGCATTTATGGATCTGCAGACATTTCAACCTGGGAGATCGAAAAAGTATCCATCGTTTCCAACCAGGCGGGAACCCGGAACTTAGATTAGAAGTCCGCACGTCAGAACGCTCTTCGCGGTTTTTACAGTCTGGATGGTTTGATTCGATAAAAATACTGTGTATGTATCTTCAGTACATGCCGAAGGCTCTCTCTCTCTCTCTCTCTCTCTCTCTCTCTCTCTCTCTCTCTCTCTCTCTCTCTCTCTCTCTCTCCTCCTCTCTCTCTCTCTCTCTCGTTTAATGTACCGTAAGGTTCGATTCTAGGTCCTATCTCACTGTGTATCTACATCAATGACTTACCCTTCCATACATCATCAAACAGTACTGCACTGTACTGTCTAATGACTGGTGATAACACTACTCTACACATATCCGAGAAAGACATTTCTGAAATCCAAGATATATTACAACTATGCACAAACCAAGTATCAGAATGGTGTGATACAAACCACCGGCAGATCAATTCTAAAACAGAAAATCAGCGTTGGTAAGTCGCGATCAAAATACCAACCGTCAAAATGGTATCTTCAACCAATTTCAGATGGTGTCAATATAAAACCAGTTTCTTAGTACCGTGGATTTGGTGTATAGACGAACTACTTACATGGGAAACCTACAGTTATCTCAGTAAAATTTTCTAAGAATATAGTTCTCTTACATTTTATCAACACTGAAAAGCAAAGCTATTCTACATTGCCCATATCAAATCCCATACTGACCATGCATCAACAATATTGAATGGCTGCAATTAAGTTATATGGGAAAAAAACCTAATTCCCTGCATTGAAGAGCATAAAAACTTCTAGTAAATGACAGCTCCCTGACAAAAGACCAAAAATTTTAAAAAGTGGAAATATCATCATTTAAAAATCAAATTAAGTACAACAAAAGCACACAAATATACAAGACTGTGCACAGATCAGCACCAAAATATTTATCCCAAGCCAAACACCCTATTCAAACTCAAGATACGAGCTTTATCATCCAAGCTTAAACATTAAGACAAAGATTAGACTTACTGAAGCAAGCATTTCTTTAACTGGCGCATATCTCTCGAATACACTGCCCACCATCATCAAGCCATGCACATAACAGCTTTAAACAAAAGGTCTTCACAAATGTCTGCTCGAAATATCGTCAATAATTATTCTAATTAAAATCGGTTTTCTAGATCTGCATATACTGCGCTAATAAAACCTAGAGTCAGCTGTTTTAGCCTACCCGTTGTGCTATTATATTTATGTGTTAAAATTCAAGTCTTTTTTCTCTTTACCCTCATCCTATTGATTTGACACTATTCATCCATTCTGATTTCTCAGACTACTGTATGTGTTACAGTCCACCCATTTTCATCATAGTGTTAGGATTAACATATCACACACACACCCTGTCTACCCCAACCCCCCCTTGTTCTTATTAATTCCTTTACTCTCTTCTTTTCGTTTATTTTTATGTTAGTATTTTACGATTTAGCTCAAGAAGATGAACAAGAGACGTGCTTTGCACCCTACAGGTACTCATGGAAAAGATCAAAGAAACCCAAAAGGAGGGGTATATCATCTTTACTGACTACAGCAAGGCCTTCGTGTCAACCATCAAAAGCTGTTTGCTACCATTCATATAACAGGCTTTCCAACACACCTCACTGCTCTCATAGAATCTATCTACGAAGATCAGAATGCCAAGATGAGATGGGACAACGTCAAGAAAGGTGTGCGCCAAGGATGTAGCCTGTCACCACATTTTTTCTGGACATATACGGAACAGGTTATGAAGGATTCCAACAAGGAAGAATATGGTATAAATGTGGGAGGTAGAAAAATCTCAAACCTCAGGTACAAACGACATAGCACACGGTGCATATGATCACCAAGATGTATCATCTACGATAAATGTCCTGAATAAAATCAGGATAGAGAAGAAGCTTAAACCGACTGCAAAGAAAACCACACTGGCCCGGGTCCAACCAAATCCATCTGCATAAATCAAGATTTAAGGGAGCAGTCCGCCAGTTGAAATATTTAGGATCGATCAAACCCAAACGATACAGACCGTTCCACCGACATCAACGCCGCAATTGGCATGGCAAAGAAACAAATGACATACCTCACAAACATCTGGCAAAACAAAACGATAGACACAAAACTAAAAATGATAATAATGAGACGTCTGGTCTGGACCATCATGACATACGGAGTTGAAGGATGGACCCTCAACAAGAAAAACATAAAGAAAAAAAAATTCAACGGAAATGTGGTTTTATACACATCTCTCAAGGGTGAGCTGGAAAGACAAGAGAAGTGATAAGAGCATACTCGACAAGCTGAAAACCAGAAGAAAACTAATACAGGTCATCCTTAAAAAGAAACTGACCTTCTTTGGACATGTGTGCAGAAACAAAAAAATGCACTCTCACGAAAGATGTCATTCAGGGAATAGTCGAAGGCAAATAAGGAAAGAGAAGACCACGAACAAATTACCTGGGAAACATCAAGGAGTGGACACGTCGTAGCAGCCCAGAGATTTTCAACCTGGTCGAGGAAAGCCAGATGTGGAGGACAGAGGCCAGAGGCCAGGAGAGCTGTGCTGGCAGCCAACACTCCAGGGAGTGATGCCGTAAACTGACTGACTGACTGAATTTACAACATAATTTGCTGTCGCTAGGGTTTAACATGTACTTGTTTAACGTGTTTCTGCCTTTATTTTCTGCTTCTGTAATGCACTTGGTCGACTGACATATCTAGATATATAGAAATCGATATTTTATCAGAATTCGTTTTAATAACTTCTGTGACGTCGCATATGTTATAGTTAATCTATTTTGACTGACATGCCTCAACTGTTTTTAATGTTTGCTTACTTTTTTTTTTCTTATTTTTGTTTCCTTTTAAATCTGTAATTTGTTTTTTGTTTTCTTTTGTTTCTTACAATTACTAACAACGTTTACTTTGATTTTGATAGAACATCATTACAACTACTAGCAATATTTACTTTCTTTTCGACAGAACACTATTACAAGTACTAGCAATATTCTAATATTATTGTTGTTGTCCTCGTTAATATTGTTAAGGGTTCACATGTATTTATTTACATGTAACTGCCTCTGTCTCTCATGCTTTTGTAACACGCACGAGTCACTGGCGTATCCTAGTCAGTGAACGAAGTTCCCATGAGGAAAGCGGGTGTACCGCCGTAAATTTGGGAAATATTTACGTCGTTTTATTGCTTTTTCTGTACACATACTGCTCTCTCTCTCTCTCTCTCTCTCTCTCTCTCTCTCTCTCTCTCTCTCTCTCTCTCTCTCTCTCTCTCTCTTCTCTCTCTCTCTCTCTCTCTCTCTCTCCTCTCTCTCTCTTTCTCTCTCTCTCTCTCTCCCTCTCCTTCGCTTTCGTATTGTTTGCTTTGGCTTGGTTTTGTCGTACATGAAACGTGTGCGTCCTAACTTAAGATGTCTATGAATGCAGCTCTAGGTTACTGTCTCAGCACATTTCAGTTTGAGCAGTATCGAGTTTTTGACCTTGCTCCTTTGCAGACAAATAGTTCCATAATTTTCACCGACATGCATTGCCCCAGGGACATTCTCAACATTTCGTGAAGGGACAGGATACCAAACAGGCGTGTGAAGTACAGACAGGATATAAATTCCAACTCTGTGTACAAAGTTCCTTGGGAAGAGACTTCGCAGACTAGGCCATTTTCTTTAAATAGATGGCGTGGAAAATTGAAAGGATGCATACGACCAGTTTGCCTGAAGTTACATGCCCTCTGACCGACCTACCTGTGCTTTAAGGATGTTTTACGGAGCACATAATGGCGCTACATATGTAGACGAGCATTGGGAATGTTTGCTTCTGACAGAACGCTATGCAGACATGAGCTGTGGAAAGATCTACGAAAACATAGCGGAAAGACGTTAAAAAGAGCATTAGGGTCTCAAGAAGGTCAGACCACATGCACATAGGCAACAATCCGCAGGCAAAAAACCCCAAAAGAAGGCAAGACTCCCCCTTCAGAATGAGCGAAAGTAAATACAACAAAATCATTCGAACATCGGGTAACACAACCACGAAGATGCTGTACAGCAAACATACACGTAGTGTGCCGTTCAAACGATATTCCAAACTGATAGCTGCTTATCTGATTCATCATAACTTCAAGAACTTGTGTAAAAAGAGTACTCTCCACAAACTACAAGCAAATGAAAATCTTAAAAACTATTAAGTCGGTCATGTACTGCTGGTGTCATACTCAGGAATGTTAGTGAGTGATAGTTCCCATTTCTTCTGAGAATATATGCTCTCTCTCTCTCTCTCTCTCTCTCTCTCTCTCTCTCTCTCTCTCTCTCTCTCTCTCTCTCTCTCTCTCTCTCTCTTGTGTCGTCAAAAACGAATATTCAAAGCTGGCCATGCATTTCTTCAAAACACCCAGGAGCGATTTGTGATTCATCATCGGTACAGATACGTCGTCTGCTTGTGCACGCAGGGAGATAAATCGTCATCGTGATGATTGTAGAAATTGGCGCGCCAGCTAGAAGTTCTATGAAGTGAAAGATGGATGACTAAACATTTTTTTTTTTGCCTACTGCGAGATCTATCCCTGCTCTCTCTCTCTCTCTCTCTCTATCTCTCTCTCTCTCTCTCTCTCTCTCTCTCTCTCTCTCTCTCTCTCTCAAAGATTTAATGGGACTTGAAGCAACTATCCTTAAGTAACACCTTTTTTTTAAGTTCGTAGTTTCAACTATCTCTCTCTATTGCGCTGATTTCAGGTCCACATACATGCATGCGGGCATACACATATACATGCATGCATACATGCACGTACGCGCACGTAAGCACACACACACACACACACACACACACACACACACACACACACACACACACACACACACACACACACACACACACACACACACATACACACACACACACACACACAATCTGAGTATTAGTCTGATTTTTAGTCGTACACAAAAAGCATATTTGGAATGTACTTTGTGTGTCAGTGTGTGTCTGGTGTGTGTGTGTGTGTGTGTGTGTGTGTGTGTGTGTGTGTGTGTGTGTGTGTGTGTGTGTGTGCGTGTGTGCGCGCGTGCGCGCGCGCGCTTTCTTTAATAAAGTTTCGTGTGCGTGTGTGTGTGGTTTGGTGTGGTGTGTGTGTGTCCTTGCTTTAATGAAGTTTCATTAAGAAGATAATTATATTATCTAAACGTACCACTCACAACTTTGCTCATACAGATGTTCATAGTTTTCCTTTTGCATCCACCTGCGTGAGAGACATAAATAAGAACGACCGTCTTGCTTTTCTCTCTGTCAAATAGGCCTACCCTATCTATATCATTTTTTATAGTAATATCGATGATTTACAACACAATTATGAGTGCACTCGAATCTGTTACCTACTTTTATACTCGTCTCATTTTGTACATTGTCTTCTACTAATGTTAGACTCCACATCGAATGTCACCAATGAAGAATTGTGGAGTACACGGGAAGAATTTGACATTCAATTTGAGCGAAACTTGACCAATCCCTCAGAAAAACCCCAATTAGAATAGTGTGGTGTACCCTCCCATGGACTCCACAAGGGAAACGTAGGAAAAGAAAGCCCTGATCACTTGTAAAAATATGTCTGCGAAAACACAGTAAAGTTGCTGACACAAGCTGCCGGCAACTGGCTGGAATTTTATGTACGTCAATTTCTTCTTTCTTGTCATTTAAGTTGACAATAGTATTTCATTCTGAACTAAATCATGGGCCGTTTCTTACACGCTTGCACGCTCACGTGCAACTGAGTGATGAAACAGCGAGAAGGGAGGCGACAAAATAGTGCTCAATGAAACAGACGTTAGTCGAAAGTAGATTTTGGCCAACTGCCATCAATACCTCGCCGGAAAGATCCTTTCAGAACTGCCTAGTTTTATCCAGCCAGTATCTAGCTATTCTTGCCGCCATGTGAAAGAAAGAAACGCACCTTTCTGTGGTAAGCCGCGAGAACCTTGTCAACCTAACGTGAAAAAACGGATCTCAGCTAGTTATCTGAGACAAATTTTATTTGCAGCAGTTTGTTTTTTTGCCAGTCTGCTGGATCAAGGGGCTGAATTTTTACATTACACATGCGAAGAAGTTGACTGCAACCGGCGTTGTTCAACATCGACAAGGTTGCTGTTTTGACAGACAGCAAGACTGGCAACAACTAACCGGCGTTATGTACGCTGCCTTACTCAGGACTTGGCTTAAAGCATTGACCCTCGTCATGCTGAGATGGGGGAATCTTGCTATGGTCTAGACTGTAAGAGGGATAACTGGATTTACATCAACTGAATTATATTTCCAATTATGTCCGTTTCTGGTACATGTCTGCTTTCGTTTCTGTTTCCTGCTGCCTACCATGTTGCCTTTTTAAGGCCAGCTGATGAATAGTAGACTGTATGCGTGTCAGTCGCTAGTTGCACGATTATCAACATGATCGTGGCATAACATTACAGTTATTGGTAGATCATTTTGAAACAAATGTTACAAGCTGTGTTTTACACCCACGCACTAATAACACGTTTGCAAATTTGTAACATAATACCAATTGTTATAACAGACAAATTAACACCGGACAGGCACACATCTACTATGTATCAACATGACTGCAGTGCGTTCCTGGCTATTTCATTAACGTGACTATTGCTGATTGTTAATGTGGTAGACAAGAGGGCAGCGTTTTAACCAAGAAACTTCGTCTGCAAATCTCTATATTATATTAACTACGGCAATGCCACAGACCTCTTTCGCTCAAGAAAGATCACAAGGGCCAAACCTCGTTGACAGGGTTAAGCCTTCTTTGGCGCCATTCTGCTTGTCTTATAGACTTCCTTCTTTACATATTTCCTTCATTTCTTCATTGCATTTCCCCTGTCCTTGCTTGATTCCCCCTTCATATTCTTCCGTCTTTCAGTCTCTGCTTCCTTTTCTTTTCCTTCCTTTCTCTATTAATTCCCTTCCGTCTTATTTTCTTTCAACCTCCCTCTATTTTTATTTCCGTCCATTCATCCATCAGTCTGATCGTCATTCATTCCACCTTTCCTTTCTTGTTGTCCTGTACAGCTTTTTTATATTTTTTTTAACTGTCTCTCTTTCTTTTTTTACTCTTTTTCTCTTTTTCCTTTACCAGTATCTCAGTTCATTTCTCCTGAATTCTTTCCCTTTTCGTTTCCTCTCTCTCTCCTCCTCCTTCTTCTTCTTCTTCTTCTTTTGCCTTTTTCTTCCTCCAATTTGTCTTTTCTTCCTTTTCTCTGTCTTCGCTTTTTTCTCCTTTCCATTTTACTACCCCTTTCTAAGGTTAATCCTTTTTGCATCTCAAAGCTGTTCTTAACGTGATTTCGATTTTGGTTTCATTTTTCCCTTCTCCTTGGCTTCTTTCTTTCTTTCTTTTCTTTCTTTTTACCTTTCTCACTGACTAGATGGTTGGTTTCTTTCTTTAATCTTTTTTTCGTGTGCCAAACATGGATGGTGACGATGAAAGACGTGTTGTGTATAAAAAGTAAGGAGAAATTACAACAACAATTAGCCACCTAGAATTAAATAATATCAAACACGAGAGACAAACACCTCGAAAGACACAGGCAGGTAGAGATCTGACAAAAACCAGACACAGAGACAGACAAATGGGGAAAATGTGTGTGCGGGCGTTCATGCTTGTGTGTGTGTGTGTGTGTGTGTGTGTGTGTGTGTGCGCGCGCCGCGCGCGCGTGTGTGTGCGTGCATGCGTGCGAGCGTGCGTGTGTGTGTGTGTGCGCGTGTGTGTGTGTGTGTGTGTGTGTGTGTGTGTGCGCGCGCGCGCGCGAGCGCATTTATACGTATTCATAACTTTAAGCACAATCTATGCCTGCATGCATTTACTGATGTGCTCTTTTGGTCTGTAAGCATTCATGAATATAATCATGCATTTTTGTACATATGAGTGAATGATTGAATAAATGATGTTCTCTTTTGGTCTGTAAGCATTCATATAATCATGCATTTTTGTATATACGAGTGAATGATTGAATGAATGGGTGGACAGAAGGAATGTCTATGACTGATAGTTCAAGGAATAGCTTTATAGATGTGGCTATTATGTATGCATGTGAAACGATGGGGTGTGTTTGGCTATGGGAAATAGAAATGGCGGGAGATAAGTTCATTCACGTATATGTGACGATGTATTAAGTGTATGAGTACGTATGTCCATAATTGTGTGTGTGTGTGTGTGTGTGTGTGTGTGTGTGTGTGTGTGTGTGTGTGTGTGTGTGTGTGTGTGTGTGTGTGTGTGTGTGTGTGTGTGTGTGTGTGTGTGTGTGTGTGTGGAGGGGGGTTATGGGCAACCGTGAGTGTGCGTTTAAGATGGTCTGACTGATCACCCTTCAATTTTACATTGTATCAACGGGAGGTGTCTGCTGTAGAATCAATGGTCAGAACGCTTTGAAGAATGTCACACGGCCGAAACAGAAATATGAAGCTATAAAACTGGTCTTGAAAGTCAGCAATGCAGTGAATTTCAAATCCAACGCCTTCTTTCAACCAGATAATATCAAATCTCAGCAAGGATTTTAATTTCAGTACAGGATTTGCCCACGACCCAAGATGTCCACTTCACGGTCGTCAAAACAAACGGCAGGGCCAAATGGTGAAGTCATTAAGTCACATTAACGCATCATCAACACCTATCAAGTTCACAATCAACCGATGTCATCTAAAGCTAAGTTTTAAACAGGACATCGATAAGATCTTCAAAGCAAAGAGATCCTTTATGAGTCACAATTTCTATTTAGTTACAGAATGCATTCGAAAATGTTCAAGGAATTACAAACCAGCATTAAAAAAATGATGAATACAAAAAGAACAGTGCCTTGTATTCTGCCTCTCTCCTTGGGCTCTAAAACACACACCTGTCAAGAAAAGGGCAATAAAAAATGCAGACATTAGGATGTAGTCTAGACAGAAAAATAGCCGGCAAATAAATTAGAAGGCAAAAGCAATGACGAGAGAAAAGCGATTAGACGAATACAGGGAGGAAGAGAGAGAGAGAGAGAGAGAGAGAGAGAGAGGACAACTAAGCATCTCCAACAAAGACAGCAATTATAGCTCTATCCAAAAATGTGGGCAATGGAGCAAGCAAAAGGCAGGGCATATGCAAAAAAAAAAAAAAAAAAAGATAAAACAGTATCGACAACACCGAGGTTTAGTGACATGTGATTTAGTTTGCTCCATTGATTTAGATTATCAACACTGATTTGAGGTGATTCAGATATTTCGTTTAAGTTTAGTTTCTTCAATAAACAACTATATATCTCACGGAAAAGTTCACGTGATCCCTATGTAAATAGGAAGAACATTCAAACACACCACACCACACACACACACACACACACACACACATACACACACACACACACACACACACACACACACACACACACACACACACACACACACACACACACACACACACACACACACACACAGCCGAATGTCCTCAGAGGGACAACCATCGTCAAGCCAGTGTTTTGGCCCTTAACTCCTGACTCTCTGAGATGACCGGGTGCATCCAAGTCATGAACCCTGGATGCCTCTCTGCGGTAGCCTGTTTTGTTTGTTTGTTTGTTTGTTTTTTCTTTTTTGTTTTTTAGTTGATTTTTGTTGTTGTTGTTGTTTTGTTTGTTTGTTTGTTTGTTTGTTTGTTTGTTTGTTTGTTTGTTTGTTTGTTTGTTTGTTTTTTAAAGAAATTTGTCCTCCACGGGGAAAGGAACTTTCGCATCCTAGTTGGTCAGGTTTCTCGAGGCAACGTCACCCTTATAACGGACGTCTGGTTAGGTTTCTCGAGGCAAAGTCACCCTTGTAACGGACGTCTGGTCAGGTTTCTCGACGCAAAGTCACCCTTGTAACGGATGTCCCGAGGCAAAGTCACCTTTGTGACGGATGTCTTAACTACTTAGCTATCGGTGTTAACTTTCGTTCCTCCTGGTCCAGATCCAGCTGGACATTTTTTCTGCTGCTTCTGCCATTGCCTTTAGGGCTCTGGTCCTCTCTCTCCCAGAAATCGAGAGCTGCTTCATGAGATTATAAGCTGATGTGCCTTTCAACCCCCTTGTTCCAGCCTCTATGGCGAGGACTATGGCTTGAGAGCTAGCTGCCCTCAAGTTGCTGGGTAGACTTGGCATACTATGCAGTCTTGTTGATTGGGCTTCCTCCATTCTACTTTCGCATGGTACTGTCAGCTCGATTAGAATCACTTGTTTGTGTGAATGGGAGTAGGGAACTATGTCCGGTCTCATGCCCCTCTTGTTGACGATTTCTGGGTGTTTTTTCCAATGTGATAGATCTGCTGCTGTGCACTCCAAGTCGTCTGCTTCACCCAGCAAACCCCGCTTCCATGCGCCGGGTGTCATCTTTTTCAGGCAACTTTTTCCTGCTCCTGTTTCTGCCCTGTAGAAGGTTGTTGGAACTTCTGGTGGGAATTTTTTCCCTCTGGCAGAGGTGGTCGCAGTGCTGATCGTTTGTGCGATCCCTTGAAGCACTTGATTGTTCCTCCATGTATACCTTCCTTGGGATAGCGCTACCTTGCATAAGCTCAGGATATGTTCCACTGTTTGCCCTGGCAGAGCGGGCAAGCAGGATTATCTGATTTTCCCCATTTCACAATATTAGCATTCGAAGGCAGGAGGTCATACATAGATCTAAGGATGAAACTGATTCTGAGAGGGGCATATGCCACAGGTCATTCCAGCTCAGACTTCTTTTGAGTGCACTGTCCCAAGTCGTCCACTGCCCCTGTTGGCCTTGCTAAACTGCCTTCCGAAATTTTGTGGCATCCTCTTCTTTCTTCATCTCTTGTATTACCACGTCTGTTTTTTGCCTTCCCATTGGCCTTTGACCACCTTTGTACTTTTGTTGATCCCAGTCCCTGTCTGTTGGTCTGCGTGTGCCCTATTATTTCTCTGACCATGAGGTTTTCTTTCGCTGCAACCAGCGCCTCCTGGACTTTCCATTTCCTACCAGATCTCAGTTTGCACTGGATTGATCTCACAACCTTGTCTCCAGTCTTCAAGTAAGCTAAGAAGCCCGACTTTTCCTACCTTGTACTCCTAAATAATGGATTTTGGGAAAAGCTTCAACTTTCCCTGATGACAGTAGTGCGCAACGTCAGTGAGACTGGGTGGGACACCAAGCCATTCCCTTGTGTATTTGTTGATTTTGGCCTCCACTGATTCTACTATGCTAGAGCAGATATCGTATATCAACAGAGGCCACAGAAGCTTTGGAAGCAACATGAACTGCAGGCACCATACTTTGTATTTGCCAAGAAGGCCACAGCTGTCTATTACTTGCAAATTATCCTCTGCCATTTACTTGGTTTCCTTACCCCTTTATGTATCTTTCAAGGAGTCGTCACACCACCTTCCGAGGCTTTTCAATGGTTCTTCCGTCACTCTTGGAATGGATTGATTGGCGACAGTAAACATTACTGTTGCGTCAACTTTACCTTTCTGTTTACACACACACACACACACACACACACACACACACACACACACACACACACACACACACACACACACACACACACACACACAACACACACACACACACACACACATGTATATATATATTGTTGTTGAGAGACTCAATGTCGATGGAAAAGATCTACGAATAATCAGGAATATGTACTGGGAACAAACAGCTGCAATGAGAATAGAAAACAATATAGGCTCTTTTCAAAACATCAAAAGAGGAGTCAGACAGAGTTGTGTTTTGTCACCAGATCTGTTTTCACTATATAGCGAAAACATCATAAGAAACCTAGAAGAAGACCCTGGATTAAAGGTTGTAGGGAAAATGATAAACAACATTCGGTACGCAGATGACACCGTGCTAATTGCAGAAAATGAAAGGGACCTACAAAACCTTGTGAATATACTAGAAACAGAAAGCAAATGTAAGGGGTTGGAACTAAACAGCAGGAAGACTGAAGTCATGGTGATCAGTAAAAAACATGAAATCCCCTCATGCAAAATAACAGCAAACGGCACAACCTTGACACAGGTTAATAAGTTCAAATACCTGGGAACGGTAATTTCATCAGACGGCAGATGCACATCGGAAATAGCTGGCAGAATCGGCCAAGCCAAAACAGCATTCAAGAAGATGACAAGCATTCGTACCAACAAATGCCAATCAATTAACATCAGAAAGAGAGTCCTTGAGTGTTATATAGAACCAATACTGTTGTACGGATGCGAGGCGTGGATAGTCAGCAAGCAAAGCCAGAGCAGGATTGAGGCAACCGAGATGTGGTTTCTCAGAAGAATGTTGAGAGTACCATGGACAGCAAAGAAAACAAACGAGACATCTTGATGGAGGCAGACACAAGTCGATCACTGATAAGGAAGATTAGGAAAAGACAAGCAACATTTATAGGCCATTTTATGAGGAAGGGGGATTTGGAGCACCTGGTCACAACGGGAAAGCTGGAGGGAAAGAGAGCACCGGGTAGACCCAGAGAGAGAATGCTGGACGGACTTGCAGAGTGGCTGAGGATGAAGAGGGTGGGGAGATGCTGGGTGCAACGAGAGGTAGAGATGGTTGGAAGTCCATGATCGCCAACGCCATGCGGCAGGGCACCTGATGATGATGATATATAAACAGAAAGGGTCATATATCACCGAATCTGGTTAAAGATCCTCTTCCGCATAACTAAGATATCTTCAGGCGCAGAATTTTGACATTTCTGGGCCGACTTTTCCAAAGAGCGAACTGATCTGGTCTGAATTTATGCATTCATGACTACACACTGAAAGGCGTCAATGACCTATATTTAGTTGAAATTGAAAATCCGTTGGCAAACAGTTGAGAAATTTCCGATCCATTTTGTTCAGGGATGATCAGACAGAGAGAGACAGACACATATCCCTCTGTGTCGTTATTGATGCCTACTGTCAGACTGAGGAAAAACGTGTGGAGCACCACCACAAAGAAAACAAAAAACCAAGGGTGCAAATTTGAAAAAGTCAAAAAACTGAAAGGGGTCCAGGAGCTGGCAGCGCCCCGTATGGCGGGTCTGGGGGGCATAGCCTCCCCCGCCAGATGCTGAAGCTTTTTCAAAAAACGGATTTTCCGTTTCTGACTCCTTTGAAAAAACGGATTCCGTCGTCAAACGGACAAAGTTGCACCCATGAAAAACCAAGATGGTCAAGCCATTACAAAGATCTCCATTTTTCAAAGATTCATAGCACTTAAGGAGATCCCCTTTGTGATCATTTTCTTCTTCTTCTTCTTCTTCTTCTTCTTCTTCTTCTTCTTCTTCTTTTCTTCCCCTATTTTCTACATCACTTTGATCGTACAGAAGATGCAACAGTTTTAACAACGCGACAATGATGATGACGATGAGGATCATAATCAAGATGCTATAGAGTTCCATCTAGAATTAAGGCTGCGTGACAGGGCTGTACTCTACGCTTACTAAAATAATACCCTGATGTCAACCAGGCGCGAGAGATACAGACACATGCCGTGCTGGTCAAAAGATGTGAGCAACATCCATGATCTTCACTTTTAGTTTTATACAAAACTTATGACAGAAAATCCAGATATATTTTGCACACGTCAAGATCACCAGATGTGCCCTTGAAGAAGCACCAAGCGAAATGAAACGAAGTGAAGCAAGGACAATGTTAGACAAACAGTAACACAACACTGAGAAGACATCGCAAATATTGTGAGAGATTTTTCAAAAAGCTCTACTTTTAGGCACGTTTTGGTCAGTGTGATCTCGACCCTGGCACCATGACTTCCAAACTTACGCATTCGCGACCTCGACGGTCCGCATCTTTGGCCCAATTTCGTAAGAAAATATTGTAAACACATCTTGATAACAGACACACACAAACACAAACACACACACACACACACACACACACACACACACACACACACACACACACACATATATATATATATATATATATATATATATATATATATATATATATATATATATACATGTACACATACATACAGAGATAGACACATGCACATAAACATACACCCATACATGTGTGTGTGTGTGTGTGTGTGTGTGTGTGTGTGTGTGTGTGTGTGTGTGGGTGGGTGGGTGTGCGCGCGCGCGTGTGTGTGTGTATGTACGCCCCCCCCCCACACACACACACACATGCGCGTACACCCCTCTCTCTGATCGATATGAAACAATCCGCCCCGTTTTAAAAGACTGAGAAAGCAACAACAGCAAAAAACACAGAAAAGGAATTAATAAAAAGGAACGTTATCAAAGAAGAATGCCGTATGACATGCGCGTAACCAAGGCACATGCTCAACAATAGTAACAACAGCTGAACAATAACAACGACACCAACATCACCAACAAGCAACAATACGACGACTAACCTTTCCAGAGAAATGGCCACGAGGGTGAGGACGCTGGCAAAGACGAAGATGGGCTGCATGTAAGAGATGACCGGACACAGCAAGTGATTGCCGAAAACGTTCCAGTGACAGGGGCCGGTGTACTCCAACAGCTTGAGTGGCATCACCAGCACGGACACCAACAGATCCGACACGGCCAGGTTGACGATGTAGTAGTTGGTGACCGTGTGCATGTGAGAATTGCGCCAGACAGTCACAATCACCAGAGCATTGCCGCAAATGGACAACACTAAAATGATCACGTGCAGCACTGTCAGCAGAGTCAGAACCCACGGCAGCTGGGTCAGATCAGTGTACTCGATCGAGTTTCGGATGTCGCAAGGATCAAGCTCCGGGAAGTCCGTGGTCAAGGTCGTGGCTGAATTGGTTGTAAGTGTGGTGATTGTGGTAGATGACTGGGAAGAAGAATCGTCGAATGTTTCGTAGGTAAGTTCTGGCGATACAGTAACCCATGTTTTCAGGTCCTGGTAGATGCCTGCAGTTTCTAAGTGGCTGAAGTTGTATACCTCGGCACTGGATCCCTTGTCCATGATACTGTTATCGAGGCTGTCAACAGAAATGAGCTGGATTAATTCATCATCTGTTGGCATATATGAAAAGTAAATACACCTGACACTTTTTTCAGCGGCAATAAGACTGTCAACACAGATTTATAAAGTGCCAGCTGCAGTGGGAGTGTGTTCTTCAATTCAAGGTGCATTCACTTAAGTGATTTTGGACAAGAAAACATAAGAAATGAACAAAAATAAAAACACTGAAATAAAATTTAAAAAACAATGAAATAAGCAGCAATAAAATTCAATAGTAAAGAAAAAAGATTAAGTAGTAAAAACATAAACGATGAAATAAAACAATAATGAAAACAAAGAAATTAAATATACAGCAAAGAAAAAAACATTAACTAGTAAAAACAAATATTCATTAAGGATTAAATATTTCGGAAAGAATTATAACAGACGGTTTACAAGATTTTGAAATGTACTTTGGCAGTGTCAAACACTACTAACATCACATCATCAAAACCGCTTTCAATGGATTGCCCAGAAACTGTTCATAAAGCGTTTTACAAGATGACAATGCAAGATGACAAGGAGATGGATTTTTTTCAGCACAGGAACACTGAATATCTTTGGGTTGGGTTGGGTTGGGTTGGGTTGGGTTGGGTTTGGCTGGCTCGGCTCGGCTCGGCTCGCTGCTCGGCTCGGCTCGGCTTCGGTCTGGTCTGGTCTGGTCTGGTCTGGTCTGGTCTGGTCGGGTCTGGTCTGGTCTGGTCTGGTCTGGTCTGGTCTGGTCTGGTCTGTGGGTCTGGTCGGGTCGGGTCGGGTCGGGTCGGGTCGGGTCGGGTCGGGTCGGGTTGGGTTTGGTTTGGTTTGGTTTGGTTTGGTGTAAAGCGTTTAGTTTTACCTATAAATCAACGGGATAAATCAAGATTTCTTAGTTTTTAAACACTGTAATCTTTTTGGATTAAAGGGATAACTTTTTTTCAGATAAGCGGTACGTGGAAAAGATGGGGAAAGAAAGAGACAGAAGAGCAAGGACATCTCTCTCTCTCTCTCTCTCTCTCTCTCTCTCTCTCTCTCTCTCTCTCTCTCTCTCTCTCTGGGGAAAGAAAGAGACAGAAGAGGCAAGGACATCTCTCTCTCTCTCTTTCTCTCTCTCTCTTTTTCTCTCTATTTCTCTCTCTTTCTCGCTCTCTCTCTCTCTCTTCTACTGACTGTCATTAATTGTATTGCTTGGATGTTATTCTCTGTCCTTAATTTTATTTAGTTATATGCTTTGGTTTGTTTGATGATTGATGATATTTTTTAATTTTCTGTTTTGTCTCTTCTCTCTCCTTTTCCTCTTGCTCTTCTAATCTGATTACATTTGTGCATTTGCTCGCTTTGCTAGTTAATTTCAGTTTCATTTCATTCATCTCTCTCTCTCTCTCTCTCTCTCTCTCTCTCTCTCTCTCTCTCTCTCCCTCTCCCTCTTTCGTCTGGATAAAGCCTAACACAAGTAAGAGAAAATATTCCTCCTGTTATGTACACCGCGCTGTATCACAAAACCAAGAGGTTCCTTCTATTAATTACTCATGACCACTATACCAAAACCAAATAGGAAAAGATGTAGATGTGATACGCTGGGACGAATAGACACTTCAACATTTCTCAGTGATAACAGTTTTTGTTGTTGCTGATTTAGGTTCCGTGTTGTGCTTTCGCGTTGGTATTATTGTTATGTGAATAAGAGTTCCTTCAAAACAAACCAAAACAAAAATGTTCAGTTTTTCACAGGTGCAGCCGTTGTGTTGGCATATAGACAAAACAATTTCACCAACCTGTAGACTGCATAAAGTACAAGGATGGTGAAAAAGAAATGTGTCTAAAATCATATGGACAAAATTAAAATTATACGAAATATCAGACGGTTAAATATACTTATGTCTCTGGAAAGAGCAATGATCTTCTGTATCAATGCTGTAAACAAAATTACTTTTTTGCATGCCATGCACTTGTAAAATAAAATGTTACCATATGATATGAGCTTTTCCTCGTGTTACAAGATATACAACTTCAACAAGAGAATATCTAAATTTTAAGATCGTCGAATAATGTAAATGTCATTTTTCACCAAATATGAAACGATACCCTTTTAGAACAGACACACGCGCGTCACTCTGTTTCAGTGAGGGTTTTGAATGTCACCGTGTCTATAGGTCACCGTGTTTGTTTCAGGGTTTGAATGTCACCATGTCTATAGGGCACCGTGTTTGCTTCAGGGTTTTGAATGTCACCATGTCTATAGGTTACCGTGTTTGTTTCAGGGTTTTGAATGTCACCGTGTCCATAGGTCACCGTGTTTGATTCAGGATTTTGACTGTCACCGTGTCTATAAGTCATGTTGCTTAAGGGATTTGAATGTCACCGTGTTTCATTCAGGGTTTTGAATGTCACCATGTCTATAAGACACCTTGTTTATTTCAGGATCTTGAATGTTACCGTGTATACATAGGTCATCGTGTTTGTTTAAGGGCTTTGAATGTCGCCATGTTTGTTTCAGGTTTTGAATGTCACCATGTCTATAGGGCACCGTGTTTGTTTCGGGGTTTTGACTGTCACCGTGTCTTTGGGGCACCGTGTATGTTACAGGTTTTTGAATGCCACCGTGTCTATAGGTCATTGTGTTTGTTTCAGGGTTTGAATGTAACCGTGTTTGTTTCAGGGTTTTGAATGTCATCACGTCTATAGGTCACCGTGTTTGTTTCAGGTTTCTGAATGTCACCGTGTCAATGGGTCATCGTGTTTGTTTCAGGGTTTTGAATATCGCCGTGTCTGTTTCAAGGTTTTGAATGTCATCACGTCTATAGGTCACCGTGTTTGTTTCAGGGTTTTGAATGTCACCGTGTCAATAGGTCAGCGTGTTAGTTTCAGGGTTTTGAATGCCACTGTCTCTATTGGTCAGCATGTTTGTTTCATGGTTTTGAATGTCATCTGTAAGTAAGTCACTGATGTACCGTGGGTTTTTTTTTAGGGTTTTGAATGTCACCGTGACACCAGGGTTTTGAATGTCATCACGTCTATAGGTCGCAGTGCTAATATGACAAGTTTTTTGTTTGTTTTTGTTTTTATTTTCACAGTGATGATTATGTATGTCACCGTGTTCATGTGTCACTTTTTGCTCAGTAAGGGATCCATTTGTCACCTGGATACATATCACGTTTTTCATTAGGAGTTCATACGTTACTGTTTTCAGCGGCAGCTATTTCAGTTTAATATGTACTGTTTCCGTAAGCAGCTATTTCAAAACACAGTGCAAAAGTTTCTGAGTAACCATAAATGTTGTTTCCATAACATATCATTTAAGTTAGAGCAGCACTGAAAAGGATGAAACCAGGAAAAGCCCCAGGACCAGACAACAGTACTACAGAGATGATTGAAGCCCTGGAGGAATTTGGCATAGAAAAAATAAGTCCCCCTAAATGAAATTTACGACACTGGAAAAATCCCCAAAGATATGTCAAAATCAATTTTCAGTGCACTTCCAAAGAAGACAGGGGCTATAGAATGCGAACTCCATCGCACAATCAGTTTGATGAGTCATGTAACAAAAATCCTGTTAAGAATAATCATGATGAGGACAAGGAATAGAATCAAAAGAGAAATAGCAGATGAACAGCGTGGATTTGTGGAAGGGAAAGGAACTATTAATGCCATATACATCCTAAGAACTATCATAGAGAGGTCAATTGAGATGAATAAGGATTTGTATTTATGCTTTGTTGACTACACCAAGGCTATCGATCGGGTACGACATGAAGAATTGATCAACCAACTGGAGAGACTCAATGTTGATGGAAAAGATCTACGAATAATCAGGAATATGTACTGGGAACAAACAGCTGCAATGAGAATAGAAAACAATATAAGCTCTTTTCAAAACATCAAAAGAGGATTCAGACAGGGTTGTGTTTAGTCACCGGATCTGTTTTCACTTTACAGCGAAAACATCATGAGAAACCTAGAAGAAGACCCTGGATTAAAGGTTGGAGGGAAAATGATAAACAACATTCGATACGCTGATGACACCGTGCTAATTGCAGAAAATGAAGGGGACCTACAAAACCTTGTGAATATACTAGAAATAAAAGGCAAAGGTAAGGGGTTGGAACTAAACAGCAGGAAGACTGAAGTCATGGTGATCAGTAAAAAACATGAAATCCCCTCATGCAAAATAACAGCAAATGGCACAACCTTGATACAGGTTAATAAGTTCAAATACCTGGGAACGGTCATTTCATCAGACAGCAGATGCACATCGGAAACAGCCGGCAGAATCGGCCAAACCAAAACAGCATTTAAGAAGATGACAAGCAATCTTACCAACAAATGCCAATCAATTAACATAAGGAAGAGAGTCCTTGAATGTTATACAGAACCAATACTGTTGTACGGATGTGAGGCGTGGACAGTCAGCAACCAAAGCCAGAACAAGATTGAGGCAGCCGAGATGTGGTTTCTTAGAAGAATGTTGAGAGTTCCATGGACAGCAAAGAAAACAAACGAGACAGTCTTGATGGAGACAGACACAAGTAGATCACTGATAAGGAAGATTAGGAAAAGACAGGCAACATTTATAGGCCATTTTATGAGGAAAGGGGATTTGGAGCACCTGGTCACAACGGGAAAGCTGGAGGGAAAGAGAGCACCAGGTAGACCCAGGGAGAAAATGCTAGACGGACTTGCGGAGTGGCTGAAGACGAGGAGGGTGGAGGAGGATGCTTGGGGCAACAAGAGATAGAGATAGATGGAGGTCCATGATCGCCAACGCCATGCGGCAGGGCACCTGATGATGATGATCATC
>JAPXFY010000012.1:64484971-64502471 GCA_030674185.1 Monoplex corrugatus
ATCGAGCGAAAAGGGCCATAATGTTTCATAGCTCATAACCATAAAACTTCTTGACATCTTTTTTTCATGCTCAACTTCGTGTGTGGTAATGGTGGGTACTGGAGATGTATGCAGAGCACGCGAGTGTGTGTGTGTGTGTGTGTGTGTGTGTGTGTGTGTGCGTGCGTGCGTGCGTGCGTGTGTGTGTGTGTGTGTGTGTGTGCGTGCGTGCGTGCGTGCGTGCGCGTGCGTGCGTGTGTGTGTGTGTGTGTGCGCGCGCGCATGTCTGTGGGCGCGCGTGCATATGTCAAGGCAGTAGCTACAACAGCGTAAGTTGTCTCATAACCAAACTTAAATTTGTTTACCACGAACAATAAACTTTTACTAAGCTGACATCGCTAGGTATTGAAGATTTTTAATAATGGTGTATTTACAGCAGCAGTAAAGAGACCATTCTATACATTCTGCAGCGAATGATAAAAACTGTTCTTCTGCATATTATATTTTTGTTTCTATGTTTTAAGTTGGTCTACCCTATTGTACTGCACTACAGGGCAATATACCGTACAGTGTATAGTACCAATACAGTACTGGTCCTTTCTGTGCTGTGCTGTATTGCTTTACTGTGACTACTTTACTGATCATAATGTACTGCACTGTACTAAGGTGAATATACTGCTGTATACCCCATTGTATAGAGCCAACCCACACTCTGACGTAATGTTTTGTATAGTAGTGCATAGTACCGCATTGTACTGTACTACACTACATCTTTCTGTATTGTAACGTACTGCATGTTTTGTATTGCACTATGCTTTCATATGTTCTACACTACTGTACTGTACTGTAATGGAGTACAATGCACTGTGCTGTGCTGTGCCCAGTCGCATGGTATCGTCTTGTCTTGTATTGTGTTCCACTGAACTGCATTGTGTCGCACTGTATTGCATCGCATTGAAATGTGTAATACTGTATTATGTTGTAGACCCCTCTACAACAAGGTGTTCGGCTGTTGTGCACAGTAAGAACTGTATTATGTTGCATGTATTTTTGGCCCATGTACTGTTTTGTATTTACTTTTTTTTAACTATGAAGATCAAACTGAACAGCCAAGAAAGTTTAGGTTTAAAAGGACAAGTGCTACAGAAGAATTCAGTGAGGTGCCACACACGTAGCTAGGGACAGGAATGAACACAAAATGTTAGGGAAAAAAACTATACGTATGTATATTATTTTTTCAACCACAGTTTCTTTGTATCTTTACCGGCAACATTCCGTCACGTCCTGCATCATGATGCAAGATAGTAATCACTGATTGTAAACGGCAATACTATTCCAGCTGTACTACTGACAGACATCGTATATCGCGGCAGAAACAGTCTATTTCGATGAAGTCTACCCTATAGTGATCATACTGAAACTATTGTTGAAGAGGTATCTTGTCGTTTGGTTTGACCCAGCAATTTCTTTTTCCTTATATTGCCTTTTGTTTCTCTTTCTTTCTTTCGTGCTCTGTCTACATGATCACGCCATTCCTGGCGATAAGTGGGCCATTTTTTTCCTATTCCTACCTCTGCCAAGACTCACAGCCACCATTTTTCACAATCTGTTCCTACTAAAACGTTGGAAAAGGAACTTACCATTTTCAGTGTTACCGGTACATTTATTACATACTAAAGCACCTGCAATGACCTTTTCTCTTTCATTCCCATCGTATCACATATGACTTGTGGCGCATATATAAGCTTGTATGGATCCGTCCGAGCGCTGTAACGCTTTTTGAAAAACAAAGAGCAGTGTAAAATATTTACTTTTCTTTTTTGTATAATCTTTAATAAGAAATCTGTCATCTGTTTCAGGAAAGAAAACACCGTATCCCGTCGTTTTCTTTTCAACGTATTAACGATTGGCGATACATTCGTGGAGACAACGATAACGAGAAAACGCTGATGACGCCGATGAGAAGGAGGAAGAGTAGGAGGATAGCGATGCTCACGCGCACGCGCACGCGCGCGCGCGCGCACGCACACACACACACACACACACACACACACACACACACACACACACACACACAAATCTGATGCTGAGCTATGAATGCTGATTTTATGTGTTTAATTTGTGTATGGTAAAGTACAAATGTTTGCCTTTCCCATTATTCATATTCCTTCTTTTTGTCAGAATGGATCTAACATGTAAAACTCGGGCTGATTATTTTTTAACCAAAATTCGGGACAAGAAGGTTAATTGGTCTTTAAAGAAAGGGACTTCGGAAATGAACCTATCTCTCCAATATTTCATACCAAGGCAGCCGGGCGAATATCTTGCTCTTTACGATTCTCAACTGCGGTGAGATCTTTAGAGTGCGCAGGCCAGAAGGTATACGAGTCCGGCTCGTTTTTCGTCCTCTACCAAAAACTAGACATTCAGTTCGATTTTCAAGGCAAGTTGAGGAAAACACTCAAGGCCTCAGTGGGAAACGAACCCTGGAACCTCGAGTTTAGTTACTGGCAGGCGAACGTCTGAACTATTCTGGCACTCTTCTCCTATGGCCAAGTGCTTTCCCTGGGAAGAGCGGGGCGCATTTCAGGCAGAAAAGTTCCAATCTGACAGAAAATGAATCCAATCCAAGCTCATCCAAGCCTGTGACATTGCATGTCATAATAAGGGGGTTGCGGACGATGGTTGTGAATTATGTGAATAAGATTGGAGACAGCAAAAGTTTATTTTTAATGATTACATTTCGCATGTGAAATTAACGACCCTGGTCGATCGGAAAACAAGGAGCTTTAAGCACTCGCTCACAGAAGCCGAAAGTACGCACAGTCGAGAGGTGCTGTCAAGCGAAGGGAGACCGAGTTCAAGACCTGCTTGAACACATTCCCAGTCCACCCACCTGTGAAATGGTAGCTGACTCTCATCAGGGACGGGAAAGGTAAAGCAACGAGAGACATGAGCTGAGCAAAGCTTTTCTAATGTAAGCCCTGAGCAAAGTTGAGATCGCTACGTTTTCATTTTCCTATGATAAGCTCAGTTTCTTGGAAAATCTTTGATCTTTTTAAAGTGTTAGACATGTAGATCTATATGTACATGTATAGTGATAACATTTAGCATACGTACAATGGAAGGATATATGTATTTGTTTTTACTATCTTTGTTTAATTTTTGTTTGTTTTTTCCCTATACATACCACGGTGACTGTACATTCCGTATTATGAGTAATGAATGCGCAAACACATACGCACGCGCGGATGCGGGCACGCAGACATACACAAACATGCGCATGCGCATGCGCACGTGCTCCCACACACAGAATTTAGACGCAAATATGCAAACACTTGCCCCCAATGATAGACAGGAAATGCTAACAAACGACTGAATACGAAAATCACATATACGTCAATGAATAGCTACGAAATTTTACCTCAGTTTTTCGTCCGACTGTTCCAGGTTGTATCGAGGGCAGATAAATCTACCAACCTGCTGCCAGACAGGAAGTCTGGTGTGAAATTCTGTACAAGCTGGCAAAAACTCTCTCTCTCTCTCTCTCTCTCTCTCTCTCTCTCTCTCTCTATCTATCTATCTCTCTCTCTCTCTCTCCTTTTTTTTTTTGGACCTAATATAACTGAAAATTGGGTGCACAGATACGCTCACCCTTGCTCTGTTCTGTTGCAAAATCAAGATTTATCTCCCCCCACCCCCACCGCCTCTCTCTCTCTCTCATTTATAACCAATGTAGATCAAAGTCTGACAAGGGCTGACCGTAAAAAAGTTTGTTTATTCTATTACCCTGTAAATTAACTTTTGTCTTTGTTCTACTCTCTCTCTCTCTCTCTTTCTCTCTCTCTCTTTCATTTTGTCTTTTCCTTCACTCTGACACAGCGTTCGATTCTATTTACTGTAACCTTCTAAGGCTAATTTTGACAAAAAATGTGTTCGACGAAAATTGTTTATGTGTATGAAAAGTATGTATTCATCATGATGATATTTGCATTGTGAGTAGATGTCGCACCAGCAGGCAGCAAAAGTGTATGTGGTGTTTTACAGTGATTTTATCGTGGTTCTATTTGGTTTTATGCATTGAATTTTGTATCAGTTTGTTGCTTTGAAATCCTGACACACGGTGATGTAAATATTTTTTTTAAATTTTGAATATTTTACCAGATAATCTGATTTTAAAGTTTTTATACCTACTTTTCTGTGAACTGTGTTTACATCTTAGCCTACTGTGTTCGCCCAACGCTACAGCTTCCGAACCTTTGTGTTCTCTGGATTTAAGTGTTGTGAACTGACCAACCCACACACCAACCTGCAAGTATCTTCCTCTCCTGACTGGCTCGCAATTATGGACCCTTCTTTTATAAAACAAATTGGACTGACACTTTTTAAACACAGCAAGTGCTACCTCGGTGGAGGCTTCTACCAGCGAATACGAACACTGGGGCTGTGTCCTAAGCCCGCACTGCGCGATCCTGTCGTGGTGGACGTCTCCACCATCTTCGACACAACCTGCCTCCTGCCCAACGCAACTTTTCGTCTCCTGCTTCTTCGTCTCCTTCACTGCCCCTGCCTCGACCTCGCTGCTGCAAACTTCGTCTCCTCCTCTGCCGTCTTCGCCTTCGCCTTCTGTCCGGATAGTACCGCCTTCACCTTCTGTCCCGCTGGTGCCGCCTTCATCTTCTGTCCCGCCGGTGCCGCCTTCACTTTCTGTCCCGTCGGTGCCGCCTTCTTCGCCACCCCGGCCACCACCATATGACTGTGATAAACTAAAATTATGCCTTTTTAATGCTCAGTCAACATGCAAGGATGGCAAAGTCGAAGTGATTGCTGATTTTATCGCAGATGAGCATGTTGACATTGCTTTTATCACAGAGACATGGCTTAACCCCTTTGGTCACGAACCTATACATGCTAGCCTCACTCCGAGTGGTTACAGGCTTGCTTCTTTCCATCGCTCATCCTCTACAACGACTCACTCCATTCCCGCCTGTCTTTCTCGCAGTCTCTGCCTTTCTCCCATCCTTCTTTCGAGCACGTTGAAGTATCCTTCCAATCCACCCCTCACCCCATCACCTTCTCCTGTGTCTATCGACCCCCACCTAGCTCTGCCAACAAACTCACCACATCCACGTTTCTCTCTGACTTTGACCAATTGCTTGACCACTACTGCCTCTTACCTGGAAATCTCATCATTCTAGGTGACATCAATGTCCACTATGACAACACTCACCGTTATGACACAAGACATATCATCAACTCTCTGTCCAATCACAATATGACTCAACACATTTCTGAACCAACCCATCAAAAAGGTCACATTCTTGACTGGATCATTTCTCGTGATCACCACAATTCCGCTACTGACAACTGCTTAGTTCTTTCTACCCGTCTAACTTCAGCCCTTCCATCTGACCACTCTGCAATTCTCTGTTCTCTCGACATTTCTCCTCCATCCCGTACCATGCGCACAGTGACTCGACGCAATCTCAAATCTATCGACCTCTCCACATTTTCATCTGATGCCTCCCGTCTCCTTTCTGAAAAGTCACATAACCTTGCCGATGAATTCTACACTACTCTCCACCATCTTCTGGACACTCATGCTCCAGCCACAACCCGTCTTTTACCTGACCGCCCCCCTACCCCCTGGCTCACTCATGAGATTGCCTGTGCAAAACGTGCCCGCATGCAACTTTTCCAAGCCTCTAAAACAAAAGTATCCACCCTCATTGCATCAGCAAAAACAAGCTATTTCCAAACCAAAATCCTGAATGCCTCTTCTTCAAAAGAACTCTTTACAACCATGAATCATCTCCTTGGCACACGAAAAGATTTACCTCTCCCAACAAAACATACAAATGAAGAACTCCCATCTGTATTCTCCAAGTATTTCACCACCAAAATACAAACTCTTCATGACAGGCTTGACAGGACACCCTGTCAACCATGCCCACCTGACCCTTCCTTCTCTGGCACACTTCTTACTACTTTTACCCCAGTCTCACAAGAAGAAATTCTCAACACAATCAGATCCATGTCGTTCAAAACCTGCGAACTGGATCCTCTTCCAGGTTCTCTCTACTCCAAGTGGCTCCCTACTCTCCTCCCATTCATCACTGACATCATCAACACTTCTCTTCAAACTGGAACTGTTCCAGATTCTTTCAAGTCTGCTATTGTTCACCCTCTCCTCAAGAAACACAATTTAGACCCAAATGAACTGAAAAATTACCGGCCTATTTCTAATCTCTCTTTCTTGTCAAAACTCCTTGAAAAAGTCGTCCTCAACCAGCTGAACTCTCACCTGTCTGCCAACAATCTCCTCAATCCTTTCCAGTCAGCCTACTGCCAGTGCCATAGCACTGAAACTGCCCTACTACACATTCTCAACAATCTCCTCCTTGCAACTGATACTGGCAAAGTCTCTCTCCTCACACTCCTTGATCTGTCTGCAGCCTTTGATACCATTCATCATGGTATTCTCCTTTCTAGACTTCATCATACTTTTGGCATCTCTTACATTGCTCTGTCCTGGTTCACTTCATACCTATCAAACAGAAAACAAACTTTTCTCATTAATGGCACTTACTCTCAACCTGCATACCTGACCTGTGGTGTTCCACAAGGATCTGTCCTTGGCCCTGTTCTTTTCACTCTTTACACCTCCCCCCTGCCCACCATCATCAACTCCCACTCTATAAAACACCACTTCTATGCTGATGACACCCAACTTCAAGACAGTGACTCACCTGATAATATACAGCGCCTCTTGACTCGCACCACTGAGTGTTACTCGGACATTAAGAACTGGATGACGTTCAACAAACTTCAGCTTAATGACGACAAGACAGAAGCTATCCTCATTGGCACCCGTCAGAAACTTTCTCAGCTGCCTCCTCTTTCTCTCCCATTATGTAACACATCAGTCCCAATTTCTGATTCAGCTAAAAACCTTGGTGTCTGCATTGACTCTACCCTCTCCATGAACAACTTTGTTTCTCAAACTGCCAGATCTTGCTACTATCATCTCCATCGTATAAGGCTGATCAGGAAGTATCTCTCTGTCGAAACAACTGCAAAACTCGTTCTCTCCTTCATAATGTCTCGCATTGACTATTGCAATTCACTCCTGTTTGGTCTTCCTGCCTCCACCATTCACATCCTACAGCGCATTCAAAACAATGCTGTACGCCTTGTACTCAAAAAGAAAAAAGCTGACCACATATCTCCTCTCCTGGCACAACTTCACTGGCTCCCTGTATCAAAGCGCATACAGTACAAACTAGACACCATGTGCTACAAAAGCCTCAATAACGCAGCCCCCGATTACCTGTCAAGCCTACTTGAGATCTATCTTCCCTCACGTACCCTCCGCTCTGCCTCCGATCCTCTGACTTTTCGCTTTCCACGCACTAAGCTATGGTCCACGGGCCTTCTCTGTTTCTGGTCCACTCTCCTGGAACAAACTTCCTCTCTCAGTCCGTCAGCAACCTACTTTTGTCTCCTTCAAGTCCGCTCTCAAAACTCACCTTTTCTCCTCCACATAAAATCCTAACCTTACTCAACTCCCCCCCCCCCCCCCCCCTCTGCAGCCTGTCTCCGCTCGGAGGGGAGTCACATGGTTATAATATATAATTGTATATGCTATGCTCTCTATAATTTTCCATTGCTTTTATTCTTGCTTTTATTGCTTTTATTCTTTCTCCCCATTTATAGCCATGCGTGTGTGTGTGTGTGTGTGTGTGTGTGTGTGTGTGTGTGTGTGTGTGTGTGTGTGCGTGCGTGTGTGTGCGTGCGTGCGTGCGTGCGTGCGTGCGTATGTGTCTGCTTCAGCGCTTAGATTTGGTTTTATCAAGATTTTGCGCTATATAAATATTGTAATTATTATTATATTATTATGATCCAAAACAAGAGTGACTGCCCACGCCCAAGCAAACACAAACCAGAAGAACAAGAAAACCAATGTAAGCGCGTCTCCAACAAGACAAAACAAAACAAGCGCAAATTTTCGGCCAACTAGCCTTTGTCAAGCGCGAACGCACGGTCACAGACAAATCACAGACACCAAACAATGGATAATAAAAACGGGACTAAAAACTTCCCTGCCGCCTCGTCCAGTGGGTAAGAGATGGAATGCCCATGTCATCATGAGCAGTAGTAAGAAAAGGGGAGAGGGGAGGCAACTGTGATGTCAAAAGGGAAGTGAGATAAGTTCTGCAATTTTGAGAAGTGGCCATGCTATATCGGTATAGCCCTGTTCTGAAGAAGGCACAGGGCAAGAGCCAAGAGATAAGGGAGTAGATTGTGCCCGGTGCCAAGAATCTGGTAGGCGTGGGAACAGGAAGAGACATGAAACGGCATGTCTGAATTTTGTTACTCATGGTTTGTCGTTAAGACCATGTGGTTTGCGTGTTCCAAGTTTATTTATGAGGTGGGATTCTCTGTCTTTCCTGTATTTTCTCTATGATCATCAAGTGCCCTGCCGCATGGCATTGGCGATCATGGTCCTCCATATGTATCTATCCCTTGTTGCCCCAGGCACATCTTCCATCCTCTCTGTCCTTAGCCACCCTGCAAGTATGTCCAATATTTTCTCCCTGGGTCTTCCTGGTGCTCTCTTTCCCTCCATCTTTCCTGTTGTGACCAGGTGCTCTAATTTCCCTTTCCTCATAAAATGGCATATAAATGTTGCCTGTCTTTTCCTAATTTTCCTTATGAATGATCTTCTTGTGTCTGCCTCCATCAAGACTGTCTCGTTTGTTTTCTTTGCTGGCCATAGAACTCTCAACATTCTTCTTAGAAACCATATCTCGGCTGCCTCAATCTTGTTCTGGCTTAGCTTGTTGACTGTCCATGCCTCATAAACGTATAACATTATCGGTTCTATATAACATTCAAGAACTCTCTTCCTGATGTTAATTGATAGGCATTTGTTGGTAAGAATGCTCTTCATCTTCTTGAATGCTGTTTTGGCTTCGCCGATTCTGCCAGCTATTTCTGATGTCCTTCTGCCGTCTGGTGACATGATCGTTCCCAGATATTTGAACTTATCAACCTGTGTCAAGGTTGTGCCGTTTGTTGTTATTTTGCATGAAGGGATTTCATGTTTTTTACTGATCACCATGACTTCAGTTTTCCTGCTGTTTAGTTCCAACCCCTTACCCTTGCTTTCTATTTCAAGTATATGCACAAGGTTTTGTACGCCCCTTTCATTTTCTGCAATTACCACGGTATCATCTGCGTAACGAATGTTCCTAATAATTTTTCCTCCAACCTTTAATCCAGGGTATTCTTCTAGGTTTCTCATGATGTTTTCGCTGTTAAGTGAAAACAGATCTGGTGACAGAACATAACCTTGCCTGACTCCTCTTTTGATATTTTGGAAAGAGCTTGTGTCGTTTTCTATTCTTATTGCAGCTGTTTGTTCCCAATACACATTTCTGATTATTCGTAGATCGTTTCCATCAATATTGAGTCTTTCTAGCTGGTTAATCAATTCTTAAGTATGTATTAGGTTATAAAAACAAGAGTAAGAATACTAAGATGTGGTTGCAAACTTACTAAGTATATTAACTGTTCAACGGGTGTAAAACAGGGAGACGTTCTGTAAGTCTTATTGTTTTTCCATTGTTTATCAACACCATTAATAAAAATCAACCTCACTTAACTTCATGTCAGCGATCGATTAAAATTTTAAAGCGCGTGTGTGCGCACGTGCGTGCGTGTGTTTGTGTTATTGCGAGAGAGAAAAACATACAGACAGCGTGAGCACTTTTATGTTCCTTCGTACATACATGAGCTCGAGCAGAATGTCCGCATGTAGTACGTGCATGCATGCGTTAGTATGTGCATGCGTGAATGTAAAAAATCTCTACCTTTCTGTCCATCGGACTCTCTCTCTCTCTCTCTCTCTCTCTCTCTCTCTCTCTCTCTCTCTCTCTCAAGTTATTTCTGAAAAAATTGTCAATCCTTCAAATAAGAAAAATGAACATTCTCTGAGGGCTGCACTTACGTGGCATTGTCGCGTGAAAACAGTGGATTTAAAGCCTGCCCTCCATTGTCTGTCTGGTCGTGTGGAAAGCTGATGTGTTAATTGCAATCCTGCTGTTTTATTATTGACAGACATCAGACTTCGAATTTGTAGTTATGCCAAAGTTTCCAAAGAAAGTGATAATGTGTGTGCTTGTTCTTCGTTTGTGTGGAGGGATGCTGGTGATGAGAGAGAGACAGACAGACAGATAGACAGACAGAGAAACTCTGTGTGTGTGTGTGTGTGTGTGTGTGTGTGTGTGTGTGTGTGTGTGTGTGTGTGTGTCTATCTGTGTGTCTGTGTGTGTATCTCTGTGTGTGTGCATCTGCGTGCACGGTGCTCGTAACATGCATCGTTAATTTCAAGGCATATATTCATGCTTGATCTTCTTGTGATCAAAGTAGATAGTCCTGCTTCGTGTACTTGTGACCAAAGCAGATAATATTGCCTCATGTTTCCGTGTGTAAGGCAGATAATCCTGCTTGATGTTCGTGCGATTAAGGCAGATAATACTGCTTGGTGTTCTTGTGACCAAAACAGATAATCCTGCTTGATATTCCTGTGATTAAGGCAACTAATAGTAATACTGCTTGATGTTCTTGTGAGCAATGTAGATAATCCAACTAGTAATCTTTCCAAGGCAAATAATCCAACTTACTGTTCTTGTGATCAAGGCAGATAACCATGCTTACTATTCTTCCGACAAAGGCAAATAATCCAATTTATTAATCTTTTGACCAAGGCAGATAATCTACCTTATTAATCTTCTGACCAAGGTAGATAATCCCACTTAGTGATCCCGTGACCAAGGTAGGTAATTATAGTTATTGTTCTTGTGACCAAGGCAGATTATCCAACTTACTAATCCCGCGACCACTACAGATAAACCATACAGATAATTCTTTGACCAAGGCAGATATTACAACTAACCGTTCTAGGGATGTATATTTGCTTTACGTTAGTCTTCATTGTCTCAAGCTTTTTTCTAAAGCTCTTGATCAATTGACAAAACAGAGGCCACTCTTTTATCATAATTCATTTTTGATATTGCTTTTGCTGTTTTTTTTTAATATGCTAACTTATCAGATGTGTAGTGTGGAACTCGCTGTTTTTAATTCCTGATTCATAAAATGTTTTGAAGTTCGATATTTGTGACCGACGCAAATAATCCAACTTACTGCGTGATCTAGTAAAAAAGCAAATAATTGTGCTTGCCATTCGTGTGGAGCTAAGGTCCATGACTCTCGTCACTCTTTAATATGTACACCTTGTCACTCATTTGTTTTTCATGACATAAAGAAATAGAAGTTCACATCTTTTGTTCACGTCACATGTTCCCTTATCATTGAGTCATCTAGGCAACCAAACATATTCATCCAGAATAGTGAATCCACCTAGAAAAAACATAACCACTCTTCGTGGAGCCTACCACCGCTGCCTTCCAAAAGGAGGAATAACATTAAAAAAAAATTATCGTCATTAAAATACAATTTCAACACACCTCGACCAATTTCTTCCCGTGACTGAAAATAGAAAATGAGATTTGCTCTTTTATACTGTAAGTGTTAGCTGGTATGGTTGTACATGTAACAGCCTGGGAAGGCCCCCTAAAGGAATGAATAGATCACCTGTTTTCATTAACTCTTGTTGAGTCGCAGACAACTGACTCTGGGATCAGTTAACCCTGATGGATTCATGATTCCGCAGAGAGAGGGAGGAGAGGGAGATGGGAGACAGAAAGAGACAGACAGACACACAGAGACAGAGACAGAGAGACTTGAAACTTCAAAACCACTACGTTATTTAAGGATAGATGTCGCGCCAGCAGGCAGCAAAAGTGTGTGTGGTGTTTTACAGTGATTTTATCGTGGTTCTATTTGATTTATGCATTGAATTTTGTATCAGTTTGTTGCTTTTAAATCCCGACACACGGTGATGTAAATATTTTTTTTAAATTTTGAATATTTTACCAGATAATCTGATTTCAAAGTTTTTACACCTACTTTTCATCATTTTAATTCAGCCGCTCAAGTCGGACATTTTATCTGTGAACTGTGTTTACATTTTAGCCTACTGTGTTCGCCCAACACTACAGCTTTCCCAAACCTTTGTGTTCTCTGCAAGTATCTTCCTCTCCTGACTGGCTCGCAATTATGGACCCTTCTTTTATAAAACAAATTGGACTGACACTTTTTAAACACAGCAAGTGCTACCTCGGTGGAGGCGTCTATCAGCGCATACGAACACTGGGGCTGTGTCCTAAGCCCCGCACTGCGCGATCCTGTCGTGGTGGACGTCTCCACCGACTTTGGCACAATCTGCCTCCTGCTGTGCCAGTCCGACACCACTCTTCTGCTTCTTCGTCTCCTCCACTGCCCCTGCACTCGACCTTGCTGCTGCAAACTTCGTCTCCTCCTCTGCCGTCTTCGCCTTCGCCTTCTGTCCCGCCGGTGCCGCCTTCGACTTCTGTCCCGCCGGTGCCGCTTTCGTCTTCTGTCCTGCCGGCGCTGCCCTCATCTTCTGTCCCACTGGTGCTACCTTTGTCTTCTGTCCCACTGGTGCTGCCTTTGTCTTCTGTCCCACTGGTGCCTCCTTCGTCTTCTGTCCCGTCGTTGCTGCCTTCATCTTCTGCCCCGCTGGTGTCGCCTTCGTCCTCTGTCCCGTCGGTGCTGCCTTCGTCTGCACCTCGGCCGCCGCATTGTGATCAACTGAAACTATGCCTTTTTAACGCTCAGTCAACATGCACTGATGGCAAAGCTGATGTCATTGCTGACTTTATCACAGATGAGCATGTTGACATTGCTTTTATCACCGAAACATGGCTTAACCCCCTTGGTCATGAACCTATACATGTGAATCTCACTCCGAGTGGTTACAGGCTTGCTTCTTTCCATCGCTCATCCCGAGGTGGTGGTATCGCCATCCTCTACAACGACTCACTCCATTCCCGCCTGTCTTTCTCGCAGTCTCTGCCTTTCTCCCATCCTTCTTTCGAGCACGTTGAAGTATCCTTCCAATCCACCCCTCACCCCATCACCTTCTCCTGTGTCTATCGACCTCCACCTAGCTCTGCCAACAAGCTCACCACATCCATGTTTCTCTCTGACTTTGATCAACTTCTTGTTTACTACTGCCTCTTACCTGGAAATCTCATCATTCTAGGTGACATCAATGTCCACTATGACAACACTCACCGTTATGACACAAGACATATCATCAACTCTCTGTCCAATCACAATATGACTCAACACATTTCTGAACCAACCCATCAAAAAGGTTACATTCCTGACTGGATCATTTTTCGTGATCACCACAATTCAGCTACTGATAACTGCTTAGTTCTTTCTACCCGTCTAACTTCAGCCCTTCCATCTGACCACTCAGCAATTCTCTGTTCTCTTGACATTCCTCCTCCTTCCCGTACCATGCGCACAGTGACTCGACGCAATCTCAAATCTATCGACCTCTCCACATTTTCATCTGATGCCTTCCGTCTCCTTTCTGAAAAGTCACATAACCTTGCCGATGAATTCTACACTACTCTCCACCATCTTCTGGACACTCATGCTCCAGCCACAACCCGTCTTTTACCTGACTGCCCCCCTACCCCCTGGCTCACTCATGAGATTGCCTGTGCAAAACGTGCCCGCCGCAGAGCAGAGCGCCGCTGGCGCAAATCCAAACTCACTGTACATAGGCAACTTTTCCAAGCCTCTAAAACAAAAGTATCCACCCTCATTGCATCTGCAAAAACAAACTATTCCCAAACCAAAATCCTGAATGCCTCTTCTTCAAAAGAACTCTTTACAACCATGAATCATCTCCTTGGCACACGAAAAGATTTACCTCTCCCAACAAAACACACAAATGAAGAACTCCCATCTGTATTCTCCAAGTATTTCACCACCAAAATACAAACTCTTCGTGACAGGCTTGACAGGACACCCTGTCAACCATGCCCACCTGACCCTTCCTTCTCTGGCATACCTCTTACTACTCTTACCCCAGTCTCACAAGAAGAAATTCTCAACACAATCAGATCCATGTCGTTCAAAACCTGCGAACTGGATCCTCTTCCAGGTTCTCTCTACTCTGACTGTCTCCCTACGCTCCTCCCATTCATCACTGACATCATCAACACTTCTCTCCAAACTGGAACTGTCCCAGATTCTTTCAAGTCTGCTATTGTTCACCCTCTCCTCAAGAAATACAATTTAGACCCAAATGAACTGAAAAATTACCGGCCTATCTCTAATCTCTCTTTCTTGTCAAAACTGCTTGAAAAAAGTTGTCCTCAACCAACTGAACTCTCACCTGCCTGCCAACAATCTCCTCAATCCTTTCCAGTCAGCCTACTGCCAGTGCCATAGCACTGAAACTGCCTTGCTACACATTCTCAACAATCTCCTCCTTGCAACTGATACTGGCAAAGTCTCTCTCCTCACACTCCTTGATCTGTCTGCAGCCTTTGATACCATTCATCATGGTATTCTCCTTTCTAGACTTCATCATACTTTTGGCATCTCTGACATTGCTCTCTCCTGGTTCACTTCTTATCTATCAAACAGAAAACAAACTGTTCTCATCAATGGCACTTACTCTCAACCTGCATACCTCCTGACCTGTGGTGTTCCACAAGGATCTGTCCTTGGCCCTGTTCTTTTCACTCTTTACACCTTCCCCCTGTCCACCATCATCAACTCCCACTCTATAAAACACCACTTCTATGCTGATGACACCCAACTTCAAGACAGTGACTCACCTGATAATATACAGCGCCTCCTGACTCGAACCACTGAGTGTTACTCGGACATCAAAAATTGGATGACATACAACAAACTTCAGCTAAATGATGACAAGACAGAAGCTATCCTCATTGGCACCCGTCAGAAACTTTCTCAGCTGCCTCCTCTTTCTCTCCCATTATGTAACACATCAGTCCCAATTTCTGATTCAGCTAAAAACCTTGGTGTCTGCATTGACTCTACCCTCTCCATGAACAACTTTGTTTCTCAAACTGCCAGATCTTGCTACTATCACCTCCATCGTATAAGGCTGATCAGGAAGTATCTCTCTGTCGAAACAACTGCAAAACTCGTTCTCTCCTTCATAATGTCTCGCATTGACTATTGCAATTCACTCCTGTCCGGTCTTCCTGCCTCCACCACTCACATCCTACAGCGCATTCAAAACAATGCTGCACGCCTTGTACTCAAAAAGAAAAAAGCTGACCACATATCTCCTCTCCTGGCACAACTTCACTGGCTCCCTGTATCAAAGCGCATACAGTACAAACTAGACACCATGTGCTACAAAAGCCTCAATAACGCAGCCCCCGATTACCTGTCAAGCCTACTTGAGATCTATGTTCCCTCATGTACCCTCCGCTCTGCCTCCGATCCTCTGACTTTTTCGCTTTCCACGCACTAAGCTCAATATCTATGGTCCACGAGCCTTCTCTGTTTCTGGTCCGCTCTCCTGGAACAAATTTCCTCTCTCAGTCCGTCAGCAGCCTACTTTTGTCTCCTTCAAGTCCGCTCTCAAAACTCACCTTTTCTCCTCTGCATAAAATCCTGACCTCACTCAATCCCCTCTGCAGCCTGTCTCCGCTCGGAGGGGAATCACATTGCAATATATAATTGTATATAATAATATGCTCTCTATAATTTTCCATTGTTTTTATTCTTTCTCCCCATTTATAGCCGTGTGTGTGTGTGTGTGTGTGTGTGTGTGTGTGTGTGTGTGTGTGTGTGTGTGTGTGTGTGTGTGTGTGTGTGTGTGTGTGTGTGTGCGTGGGTGCGTGTGTGTGCGTGCGTGCGTGTGTGTGTGTTTCAGTGCTTAGATTTGATTTTATCAAGATTTTGCGCTATATAAATATTGTAATTATTATTATTATTATTGGGTCAACTAGACCTGTCTTACAGCTGGTCCTTCGATAGAGACAGACATCCAGACAGAGAGATAATAACGGTAGATATTAGCTACAACTACCATCACGCTGACAATTTAACAGAGATATACAGATAGGCAGGCACACACACACACACACACACACACACACACACACACACACACACACACACACACACACACACACACACACACACACACACACACACCGCGCGCGCGCGCGCGCGATGTCCATCTCACTGGACAAACAGTGATAGCGTTATTTAAAAAAGAAAAAAACAGTTTTGCACGCAAGGCACGCTGTGAAGGCTGATTTTCGAAAGTGGTCGTCGCCGCTGGTCATCCCATGTATACACAGGATTTTAACAGAAAGATAACAGATGCGTCCCTGACCACACCAGGTTTCCACCTCGTGCCATACAGTTTCGTGTTTGCCAAACATAGAAATTATCGTACACGACACACACTTGGTGCTTTCGTGTCTTGGTATTACGCAGATATTGCGTATGTGACGAGCATATTTAAGGTCCCTCAATACTTTTGGCATGCTAAACTATAAGCTACACAATGTGGGGTGCGCATCTGATTCAGGAGAGAGAGAGACAGACGGGGAGAGAGAGAGAGAGAGAGCACGCGCGTGTTTGTGTGCTCGCGCGTGCATACGTGCTACGTGTTACGTGTGTGTGTGTGTGTGTGTGTGTGTGTGTGTGTGTGTGTGTGTGTATGTGTGTGTGTGTGTGTGTGTGTGTGTGTGTATGCGTGTGTGTGTTTCCCTGTCAAAAATTATTAAACATATACCCTGTTTATATATTTGATGGAAATACTACTAAACATTCGTCCCAGTTTTGTTGAGCCTCAAAATGATGTAGTCAATACATGTTTGAATGAGTGTGACTCATTCCTGTTTTGAGAGTCAGTAACTCAGAATTTCTTGCCTCCTCTGGGAATCAGTGTTGTAACTTTAATTTTTTACTCTCTCTCTCTCTCTCTCTCTCTCTCTCTCTCTCTCTCTCTCTCTCTCTCTCTCTCTCTCTCTCTCTCTCTCTCTCCAGTACAAAAAAGTATTTATCTGTGAATATGTTACTGTGTTTTTTCATCCTCCTCCCTATCCACCTCACCACCACGACAGCTCCAGGGATCCTAGTCCCCCTCCACCTTATAGATCGAACAGTCAATGAAAAAAAAATCCGTAAGTGAGAACGAAAGACAGAAGGAATGGACAAAGTAACACAAGGAGGAAAAACAGAAGACGCAAGAAACAAATGGTTTGTATGGCTTCAGGCTGAGACAAATAATGAATACGCACCGACTTCATGGACAATTATTCGCAATCATGTACATACACATTGCCTTCTATCCATATCTATGTAGAATTTAAATGTGTATCATTTCTCCCAGAATAGTGTGAGAGAGAGAGAGAGAGAGAGAGAGAGAGAGAGAGAGAGAGAGAGAGAGAAGGACAGAAGGAAGTAATGAAGGAAGGAAAGACATACAGAAAAAAGAAAGAGGAGGAAAATGACTAAAGCAAAGGAATGATACAAAAAAGACAAAAAGATACGAACAAATAGCCAAAAACCAAAC
>JAPXFY010000012.1:64507471-64522471 GCA_030674185.1 Monoplex corrugatus
GTACACGGCTCATTTCTTAAAGTCGAAACCGAGCCAGAAAGTGCTTAAAGGTGCCAAAGATGGGAAAAGTTAACAAGGCAATACGGTTTGATGATTTTTTTCGATTTGTTGTGTTGTTTTTTCTTCTTGTCGTCAGTGTTTCCATTCTAGACAGCTTAAATCTCAAAAGCTATCATATGTGTTCGTTCTAAGAATTTTTTGGATTTCAGGGAGGATAAATGTTTCAAAAGTTTTTTGCAAATGAAATCAGTTCATAAAATAACCTGGACCGTAAGAAGATGGCGGCATACTCTCTGATGTTTTTCCCAAAAACATATTCATATTTGAAAGCACGATCAATTGTTTCCTAATTTGTTTGCGAAATGATTTCATTCTTCGTTGGAATAACGTTTGGTGATAACGCTTATAGTAATTACATCGCTTGAGATTACTTTCCAAGGAAGTTGATATTTGGCCATATTGGCCATAAAGTTTTTGACGCTGATGAGAGAATAGCAGTGATAAAGGGGTATAACTGTGGGAGGTCGTCTGAGTCACGCCCACATTGTCAGTGTCGTATCACAAGCGTTCGCATCAAGACTCTCTCTCTCTCTCTCTCTCTTCTCTCTCTCTCTCTCTCTCTCTCTCTCTCTCTCTCGACTTTTTAGATATTTTAAACAGAAAATCACTTTCTGTCGATGAAAACTGGCAGGACTGCACACATAGCAGTGCCAGACGTGCACAATACAGCTTTCAGAAAACAACATATATTGCAAAATCATCTACCGATGTACATGTAGAACGAACAGATGTGTTAGGTTTTTTTGCTGTGTTTACCTTTGGTACTTCTGAAATTGGACTGCCATCGGTTCAAGTACGACATAAAAGAAAAACAAATTATCTAAATCTGTTGAAATGAGATCAGATATTTCACACTACCGTTCTGAACTATACAACAACTGAAATGACTGAAATTAGCACGGTCAAATATCATCATGACTAATCGCCGCGGTACGGTGGTCAGCGCAACGCACTACCAACTGGAAGATAGTGGATTTGAATGCATTAGTCCTGTCAAAATCGGTGCTGGACTTTCCTACCCCCAATCGGTTCCTGCCCAAATCTGAGCGCGGTATGGGCTCAGTGGGAGGACTGGAACAACACAGTCGAGTCTCATTTACATCAGGGATGCATCACTGAGACCGTTGCTCAAATGCTCTGGCCAAAACCAGAGATGTCTGTATCTCTCCGGCCTGGATGACGCCAGGATATATTATGAAAGTAAGTTTCAATCCAAAATGGAACTGCACAGCATAATGATTATCGTCCCCTTCGTGTCATCATCAGAGCATTGTGAAAAATTGTTTCAGAGTCTGCGACCATTAAATTAACGTGGTAATTTAGCAAAAAATGTGTCTGCTATCTGCTAGCTATCTATCTATCTATCTATATATCTATTCATTTATCTATCTGTCTGTCTGTCTGTCTATCTATCTATCTATCTATCTGTCTGTCTGTCTGTCTGTCTGTCTGTCTATCTATCTATCTATCTGTCTGTTTACTATCTAGCGAGTTAGCTGCATGTAGGTGCGTGCGTGTGTGTGAATGCGTGCGTGCGTGTTTGCGTGCGTGCGTGCGTGCGTGTGTGTGTGTGTATGTGTGTGTGTGTGTGTGTGTGTGTGTGTGTGTGTGTGTGTGTGTGTGAGTGTGCGCGCGCGCGCGCGCGTGTGTGTGTGTGATGATCCTGGCAAGTTTTGAGTTTTGGTTTACTTATCCCAATACCAAATAAAACAATTTCAGTTTAATACTTTGACTTTCTCACCCTGTCCACCTACTGGAAAGACTTAACCCATTAATTTCCTAACCTTTTTAAGGAAGCTAGTGGTCGGGCGAAGAAACGAAAAGGCTGTTTTGGCTCTACTAATATGGCTAATCGTGCAGGATGGACAGGATGGTGGAGTCAGTATCAGTCTTTATCTATAAAACGATGAAAACATTTCATACCATTACTTTACTGTCTTCTTAATGATTACTTACTTCCGAGGATGGATTTTCTGTATTGAATGTAATGTATATCTGATGCAAGTATACCACATGACCTTTTGTTTGCATGTTCAACCTTCAGTAAGGATCTTTAGCCCGCACTGAATACATCATTCGCATCCATGAGGATTCCTGATAATACTCTCTCTCTCTCTCTCTCTCTCTCTCTCTCACACACACACACACACACACACACACACACAACACACACACAACACACACACACACACTCACACACACACACACACACACACACACTCACACACACACACACACACACACACACACTCTCTCTCTCTCTCTCTCTCTCTCTCTCTCCCCTCCTCGTTCTCCTCCTCCTCCTTCTTCTTCTTCTCCTCCTCTTCCTCTCTCTCTCTCTCTCTGTCTCTCTCTGTCTCTCTCTGTCTCTCCTGTCTTTATTTTTTCTGTCTCTGTCTCTTTCTTTGTTTCTTGCTTTCCTCACCCTCCCTCCTTCCTACCCCTCAGTCTCCTTCTTCTTCTCCATATTCTTCTCCCCTATCCTTCTCAGTCTCCCCTAATCTGTATGTAATAAAGAACAAGACAACATTGTGCCTTATCATGGCCAGACCAACAGCAATCAAAGCTATTAGATGGCCTGCTACCACAACCCTTCCGAAAACGGATATCAGTCTTTTTCATACCAGGCAGCCGCTGCCAATCGTGAAGTTATCCATCTTGAGACGGACAGAAAAAGAAACAGCATTAACCTTTTGACCAGGACTATTTGTTCTTTGCTTTGAGTCTCTCCAGCTTTAGGAAGCTGGTGGAATGAGTACGGATGTCAAACGATTAAAGTGGAGAAGACAGCCTCCAGGGTCTGACGTTCGGAGATTTCAGGTTTCCATTACTAATCGTATACGGTAACTGAAATCCTTCGTGGAATTTTTGAATTTGTTCGTAAATGATTCACTGAACTTGGTCAATTCCATATGCTCTTCATCTAGGTCTGCCAGTAATCGTCTGGCAGACTCCTTGAGCATGCGCAAAACCATTATGTACTGTGAAGGTCTTGAAATGGGGAGCGGAGAATAGCGGGACCTATGAAACATTGAGACCAGCAGAATGACTGGACTACTTCAGATGGACAGCACACGAGCCAGTTTGTATTGTTGCAGGAGATGGGCACCATCTTTATAATGCTGCTCCAGAGAAAAGTTGAGGTCGTATGCTTGCACCACTTGACTCAGGGTTTATGGACATTTTTTCCCGTTTTTAAACCCTTTTGTGTTTGAGGTCTGAGTTGTCAGATATGTTATCTATTATTCACGTCATTCAGCAATAACTACGAAACTGCAATGTTGATTGTTATTATAAACTAAAAATTATTCTATGTTCTAGGCCTGAATATTTCCAACTGTGAAAAAATCTGAGGCGAAATTGACATGGGAATATGTCACAAGCACATATAACTCGAGACTCGTTTATTTGTCATAAGAACCAAATACGATTAAATGACAAAGATTCTAATAAGTTGAGACAAAGATCAATAGTTAATAGATATCACCTAATCGTCGTCAACATCAGCGGGAATTTAACACACGTGTATCTAAGAATCTTACAGCTTTCACAAATACAGGCACCCATAGACACAGTCTTTGACAATTATTTACAAATCATTTTCGGTAAGCACATGTCATTGGATTAAGCATATTGTATATTGTGTTTAAAGAATTGTTGAAAGGACTTTTTTCCTCAATTTTTCTTTGGTCAGTTTCCATCTTGTTTCTTTGTGTTTGTGAAGGTCATCTTCTACTACACATAAAAAAGACCGAATGTTAACGAAAGGTCATCCATTCATTTCTTGTTTGGTGGGCAGTATGTTGGCACAACTCATGATTGCTTTCAACACATTTGCAATCTCGCACAATTCTAAGTCTTCTTGTCCAAGTGTGCCGTTTCATCGACGTTTTCACATTCCAACACTTATATTTTCGTCTGTTATGGATTGGCTTCACCATATTTTGGGGGATGGGATGGGATGGGAGTGGGGTAAAATTCAAGACAAAAGATGGAACGACACTGTAAGCGGTTTATTCGGATTAATCGTAAGATCTGTCTTTTAAAATGTCCATCATCAAACAAATGTTGCAACCAAGAGGAGACCCACAAATTAATGATTTTGTTGCCGTATAAACTGTACAATGTAAACGATTTTGTGACTGTGTGGTTGACCCTGTCTGCTGCATTTTGTGCTTCAGTAGCAAAACCATCTATGTATTTTTTTGTCCGCTTATGCACCTGAATTTACCTTCTTGTCGGCCTTCTTATACAACTCGTTAGCTTCCTTCAAGGCTGCTTCTCCTCCATTGTCTGCCCCGATAACTTTTGAGTTTTGCTTGTTTTCTTGTCTTGAATATTCATCCAGGTGCTATGCATCATCCATGGCTTGGACTACCTCTGTTTGTATTCTGCTGCCTGAGTTGCACTTTCAACTATCACATTTTACATGCTGCCATCTTTCTTGCAGTGTCTTCCCCTTTAGGAATCAGCTGAAATTTTACCCTGATTGTAGCCTCAATTAATCTGTTTGAATTATTTTTCTATTGTGCTCCTTCTGATTGGTAGCTCTTTTTAATTTCGCCTTGACATCGGCTATGCATAGGCAATGGTCGTTTCCACTATCAACTCCTCTGCCTACCCTGGCATCTGTATGCTTGATCGGTATCTGTTATTTACCCCTCAAGCCTGACCAAAAACCTTATACCCTGGCAAGCTCTTGACAAGGGAATGGGGAAACGACCTACGAAAAACAAAAGAGACACTACCAGAATGATAGCGCAGCGAAAAGACCAGCAACGTGGGTTTGAACTCAAGACATTAAATCTTGAGCCCGTGGCGCTGTCAACTGAGCCGATACAACGTGTGTGTAATGAACCAAACAAGCCGAGGGCAGATCTTTGACTCAATGACCTTTAGCAAAAATAAAATAAGGACAAGAAATGCAAAAAGATCACGGGGAGGTTATTAATTCAGTCTGGTTCAGCAACTGAGCGGTAAGTGCCGTTAGAAGATGGTGGTAGTGCGGGAGGGTGGTTTATCAGGCAGTGTTCTAAGTACGCTGGATTACAACGGGCACTGCTGAACACCGACAGCGTGCACAGCCTCCTCTGATGGGTAGTCCTACGGCAATTTACCATCGCTGACAATAGACTTCGACTGAATGGACTTGAGTTTAGACATGTGTTGAGGAGTCGGAATGAGTGGCGCGGGATCAATGTTACTGAAACCGCGCAGAAAATGGGACAGCAAAAACAAAATCACAATAATAAGTAAATAGATACATAAATCATGAAATAGATAAAAAAATTTATAAAAACTCGCTCACTTTAGGGCACGAAGCTGCACAGCAAATGACAGCCTACTTAACAGGGACAAGTGGAACTCCGTGGATAAATGGAAACTCTTGTTTGATTGATAGCCGGTTATTGCTTTTCCCATGGGGCAAAATAGTGCTATTATATCTTGCGTTGCATAAAGTACTGAACAATACCAGTCTTCCCAAAGTTGCTTAAAAGGGGATAAGGCTGGGGATTCATGGTGGTGGTGGTGGTGGTGGTGTTGGTGGTGGTGGTGGTGGTGGTGGTGGTGGTAGGTGGTGGTGGTGGTAGTTCTTTTTCAATTTGTGTTGCTTATAGCCTAGTCGACCACGAAGACCAGGTCAGGGCTGAGTAGCATTTCCTGACTGAACCAGGGGGTATATGATCTCACGCAGCATACACGGCAGGCAGAACTGGACTCTTTCCTGAATTATATTGATAGTTGGGATGTCACCTACACGCGAAACGCAGTAGTAGACTTAATCCGGTGTTGATTCTCACAGTCACAGATTTTCCTGGTTTCTGTGTGTGTGTGTGTTGTGTGTGTGTGTGTGTGTGTGTGTGTGTGTGTGCGTGCGTGCGTGCGTGCGTGTGTGTGTGTGTGTGTGTGTGTGTGTGTGTGTACGACTAGGCACGTGTGTATACGACTGTGCGTCTGTGCGCACATGTGTGCTCATTAGATTCTATACTCTTTTATTAAGTAACATCTGGAAATTAAAATATGCATACACTGGACTCGCACAAGACTTACATCATTTTCACATATACTGAAAACACAAACACAAATCTATAATGTTTGTAATCTGAATTAAAGTGTCTGCCAGCGTTCAAGCAATTACGAACCAGAAAAGCACAAAGAAATACAATCAGAATATGTATTTAGTATGAGAAAACAAGACCGGCGCAAATTTTTTCGTTTATGTTTATGTTTATCTGTTTCAATCTTTTACAATTAGCCTTTATCCTCACGAAGATCCCTTAAGAAAACAAACACTGGCCAAATTTTTTTCGCCTGTCTTGTTTTGTTCCATTAAATACGTGTTCTGATTCTATTTTTGTGCTTATGATATTTGTGTGTAAATCAACAAACTGTCCAAGCTGATCAGTTTAGGTTGATAATAACGCAGACCTTCCGCTAATCAAGGAGCTGTTACTGCTACTGTTACTGTAACTCTTACTGTCGGTGTCATTCTTCACTATTTCTTTTTCCTGCATTGAACCACGCTGTGTAAGCCGTCAAACTGTTTTTCCTATAAAACCCGTTTCAATTTGACAACCAAAAACATAATGACAACAAACTGGAACCGACTGCCAATTTGTAAAGTTGACCAACACAATGACTGATTACACTGAGCCCTTTCAGACATGAAATCCTATAAAACACAATTCTAAAAAGCAAGCCAGTAAAACCGCAAATGTTCTATTTCGAAAATTTTAAACAAGGATTTAGATATTTTCCTTCTTCGTTTTTGTTTTTGTTCGTTCATCTGTTTCGATCTTTCACAACTAATCTTTATATAAGTTTATCCTTGCAAGGATGCCTCAAGAAGAGCACAGACAACACCAGCACCAACGGTGATTTCCCATTTTCAAACATTTAAGTCTATGACACATGTCAGGACTGACCATGTCGTTCTTTCTATATATATATATATATATATATATATATATATATATATATATATATATATATATATATATATATATATGCAAAACGTGGACTTTGATCTTAGATCTTGGAGAGAAAAATATATCTGCTGGGAATGAAAACACTGTAGGTATGTCTATGGCACTGAATAATTCTACTTCAATCTACAAGTCCCCATCCTGCTAAATCCAGCACGCTACTGAACACTTTGAGGCAGTTCCTTCCACAAATCCAAAGGCGGAAATTAAAGCTTGAAGGCCATATAAAGAGATCAACAGGTCCGTCATAACGCATTCTTCGATGACCAATGAGTGGAAACAAAAAAAAGTGATGTTAGTAAATGCCGCTAACTGGATGCGTATGATGAAAGTACAAGACGTTCCCCAAAACAGTGCACGCTAGTATGCTGATTTCTGACTTTCTGAGTAGGCACTAGCCAGAACATGTACTATCAGACCAAGTTCCCCAGTACTGGGACCTTTCAGTTCTATTCCTCATAATCTTTCAACTTCAGCAGCATCGAAACTCACGACTTCTATTATCTTGTCAATCATTGTAGCTTTCTGCTCTCTGGCTTGCCTGTTTCTTCTGTCGCATGGCTCCAGCGTATTCAAAATTCCACGGCCCGTCTTGGCCTTCATAAAAAGAGGCATGATCATGACTCCCTTGTTTCACATTCTGCACTGGTTGCCTGTTTCTCAAACAGTTTCATAAAAAACCAATACATTATATTTCAAGTGTATCAATGGTACTGTACCTATTTGCTTTTATGACCACCTGCGAATGTATACCCTTACCTGACCTCTACGTTCTGCTGCTGATATTACTTGATTACAAATTCTTTGATATAGATGTTCCACAGTCGGTCGCCGCTCTTTTTCTGAGTCTGGTCCGTACCATCGGAATCACCTTCCGCTGTCTATTCTATAGTCACATAATCTCTCTTTCTTTCAAGTCTAATTTGAAGACATACCTTTTTGTACAACTCTGACATTCCCCTCCCCTCTAAGTGCCCACCCTTTACTCCCACTCCCCTCCTATCGTCCCCCTCCCGATTTGTGTGTGCTTTGTATCATTATGAGTGAACACTTTGTCAAATGATGATAGCGCGCTTTGATTTGATATTTAGATAAAAATTGATGCCTTATAAATGTCATTATTCTCATCGTTATGATTATGACTGATATCAATTATCATTGCTATCATCATCATCATCATCATTAGTAGTAGTAGTAGTAGTAGTAGTAGTAGTAGTAGTAGTAGTAGCAGTAGTAGTAGTAGTGGCAACAACTCAGACTGCCAACAACAATAGTACACATTCATATATACATACATACATACATGTATACATACATACATACATACATACATACATACATACATACATATATACATGCATGCATGCATGCATGCATACACACATATATACATACATACATACATACATACATACATACATACATACATACATACATACACACATACATACATACATGCATGCAGATATACATTCATACACACATACATATATTCATGCATGCATGCATACATATATGCATACAGAAAACACACACACATTATTAAAACCTGGATAGCGGTTGCCAAGCTACACTTCATTTTCTTTTTGTAGTGTGCTTAATGAAAATTAAACCAGACTTTGTGTTGTCTGTACTTAAATAGGCGGACTCTTTAACTCGACATACAACGTCTCCACTTAGATGTCCATTTTTGGGGTAATTTCTGAATCAAGATACATAGCAATTTCGTTCTGATACCAAACACATAGAGACAGACAGAGACTGAGAGAGGAAGAGAAAGTGGGACATACAACAGCAGAGATTGAGCAAGGAAAAGACGGAAAATCATGACAATGTAAAACCACATTAAAATGATGCAAAACTGAACTGTCAGACAGACAGACAGAGACCTGTAGAGACACAAGGACAAATATTCTTAACCTGGAACTGAAGGGAGAATCGAACTGCAATCCTTCGAAACCATGTATTCGTGGTACCATGGGGACTCAGTTATGAGGCACAGATTCTAGGTGGAATAAAACGTACTGAAAGGTATTGTTCGGCACGTCTAGACTTAAGTCAGATAGGACAACATAAAACTTAAGCGTAGGCGTGCGTATGTGTGTGTGTGTGTTGTTTGTGTGTGTGTGTGTGTGTGTGTGTGTGTGTGTGTGTGTGTGTGTGTGTGTGTGTGTGTGTGTGTGTGTGTGTGTGTGTGTGTGAGTGTGTGTGTCTGTGTGTCTGTGTGTGTGTGTGTGTGTGTGGAGGGAGGGGGATTCGTGGGAAGACAGACAGATTAATGTTTCAGGCTGATATTACTTCTGCTTATATCAGCCACAATCACTAGCAACCATTCAGACGTCGGGGGACTTCAATCCATAACCTTTGTTATTCACCAGTCAGACACAGTGAAGGAGTCTGAGGTCGGTTTATATTTAGTTAAAGAGCCATGGGAGTACATTACAGACCCTTTGTTATTGGTATCGTAATACAGTTGGAGACGATTTTGTCTCTTCAGTTTAGGCAAAAGTAAGAAATATAAAAGCTAGAACTGATCTGAAATAATCATAATACATTCCTTAGAAATTAATAGTTGTAGTGTAGAAATTAATAGTTATAATGTTTGTGTAACAGTAGTAGAAGTAGTAGTAATAGTGATAACAGAAGTAGTAGTTTCACCAGTGTACAAGTCGAGATGACGGTGGCAATCGTAGCAGCAGCACAGAAGTAATAGCTGCAGCAGCAATTGCTGTACAAGCAGTGGTATCAACAATGGTAGTAGTAACAGCAGTTGTAGTGGAAGAAGCAGTAATAATGCAGCGGCAGTAAATGATAGTGGTGGCAACAGTAGCAGCAGTAGCAACAGTTGCATTCCTAACAGTCAGAAGTATCGCCACAAAATGGAAGTAAAAACTGCACACTTTCGTGCTGTTTGTAGCGAGGTGGTATTAGATTCGTACATGAATGGGCACTTTTTATTGCAAATGGCACATCCATAATGGAGGCTTGCCTTCACAACAAGATACTGGCAATGGTCGTTTGTTCATTGAGCCTGGGCTTTTGTCAGTTTACCTATATATATTCATTGCTGGTAGATACAATTACAAGTGAAAATGTCTCATCGGCAAGGTCCACATCTGCCTGTCTTGTACTTTCTCAGCAGTCTTTCCCGGCTTATGTTGCCACAGGCTCCGAAAGCTAAAAGTGGTGCCTCTTATCAAATCGCTTGAACATTTTTCCTTGACCGTTGTCAGAACAGATCTGTACATTCAGACACGGCTGAAATGTTTCCTTGAGGGTTTGTCAGATGTGAAAATCGACAGGTTCGATCTGCCCCAGACACGCTGTTTGAAAGACATGTATACAAAGACCATACCAGACCGGTCGCAGCTCGGGTCACCGAGGGCCACGCCATCCGTCGACTTCTACCAGGACAGCCACAAAATATGTTTACCATTAATTTTGCAGAGCCAGACTTTGAAATATAACCGACACAACTGGAAGAATCTGGTAAAGAGTTTTTAGTGTGGCGCCCCAACGACTATCCACGGAATAAAGACAGAAGAAGAGGGAAAAAGAAGAAGACATGGAAATTAGACATTCTATCGCAGGAATACACTGAGTCAAAAGTCAGACATGTTTAGTGGGGAAGGAAGGTTACTCTCTTTTGTCAGGGAGGGATTTCCAGAGACGTACATAGGGAAGGGGAGGCATGCTTACTTCCCATGAATCAAGCATACAACATCACTTCTATTACCACATGTTACAACAACCACAGTGGTTCCACCCAAACAATGATATGAAAGATGTGTTTTCAAGAATTCTGGTGAAGGCGGCGTGACCAAAATACGGTTCGTTACAGCGCCTTGCTGATAACGCGAAGGTAGTGGATCGACATCCATTAGGGCCACTGAATTTTAACTGTGGCTGCTAGCTCACTTGGATCGAGCAACACGCTGATAACATAGGGGTCATGGGTTTGATCCTCGCGTGGGACTTTTTTTTTTCGTGGGATGGCTGGCGCTTTTGATAAAGGATCTGATGTCTCGAATTCAATCCCAGCCCGCAGAACAAAAACTGGCCTGTTCGCTGCCCAACTTGATGCCTCAATCATTCTGGTAGTGCCTGCATGTGTTCAACAGATACTGACCTCTTCTCCCTTACTTAAAGACCTTGCCAGCGCATAGGTTTTTGCGCAGGCTCAATGCTCAACGCTGAAATATTTACGTGGAGCGCACATGGAACTGCCCGAATGCAATGAGTGCCTCTTGATTGAATTCCGAATTACTATCTCCAAACTCGAAAGTCAGGTCACGCTTGTGAACATCAGTGAGGTGTGTCACGAAGTCCTCAACCGGTGGCATAGAAAAAGTGTTCTCTTGGTTCGTAAACCTTTGTAGACGCCTCACACACAAGACAGAGGTTCACGGTGATACGTGAAAATGCAGAACTTCATTGGCCAATAGAATACAGCCGCCACTTCAGCAAACCATCTTCGAAGCGTTCTTACCCACTAATATAGCGTAGACTAATGTTACTTGCTGGTGTCTTGCACTAGGCTGCATGGTTATGAAATTTACCAAGGTAATCAACACAGGTTCCCTTTGAACAGTTTACGGATTCTCATAATAAATACACAGTCCTGACGCGCTATTCAAACTCTTCAGAATGTAGGCATTTTGTTATACAAAGCATCTTTTCTCAACGCTGGGACAAAGCTGCACCGCAACTATTTCAAAGCAATCGCAGTTTATAACATCTACAAAAACAAAGATCAATAACAAAAGTTCTCAACCAAACTGAAAACCGTACCCTTGAAAACAGCAACGTCATTTCATACATGAAGAAACCATTTGGAAGAATAACATGTTTTATATAACAAAAACCTGGAAGATTATAGGCCTTACAGTTAAAAGTTGAGAAAATTAGAAAGTTGTAAAACGAAACAGCTGACATACTGCAGTTAAAAGCTAAGAAAATGTAAGGTGGTAAAGACAAACTGTTGAGATATCCTGTCTCCAAGGAAGTGATATCGTCGAACTAAGTAGCATCGCCTCCTTTGCCACGTTAATTTTGTCTCGTAAGAAAGCAAAGCAAAGGTCGACAAGTACGTCTTTTGTTGCTAGCAACAAACTCGTCTTTCAACTGCTCCGGAGCCATTCTCCAATCATTTATGCCGAAAACACGGTCTGGCCAACAAGTTCAATAGCACTAGGGGTTTGATGCCACAGTCCTTCAGAGGTGCTGTAGAAGATGAAAGGTTAAACTGTTTTGGACTGCTTGCAGAGACAGAAGCAAAACATGTCACGAAGAGCGGGAGAAACAGATCAAAGGAAGAAAAGGGAAGACGAAAAAGGATTTTAACACGCTCGTCCGCCGTGCGTACTTACACTCGCACGCAAGTATGCACACGAACACATGCACCCATAGCTACACACACACACACACACACACACACACACACACACACACACACACACACACACACACACACACACACACACACACACACACACACACACACACACTTCCGGTCGATATATAACAATTTTCTTTTCTTTAAAAGTGAGGTTTAAAGAGACTTCCTTGACGAAGTTGTTAGCGGAATGGACTTAAGACTGGCGAGGTGGAGGTTTGAACCCCATCAGTTTATATCATTGTAAGTGCACGCGGGCAGAATCATATTTGAACAGCGCAGAACTGCTGATACACTACAGAGGACGGGCCGGCGAAAGCAGAAAAGTCGCAGGTCCATTCCCATACAGTACTTGAGAAAGATGTGCCTCAAGGTTGGTCTTGTATCCTACATGAAGACCCATAACAGGCGAAAAAGGATTAGTATACCTACCTATCCGTCGAACCGACAAGAGACTTCAGCAGCAGCAGCAGCAGCAGCAGTAATAAGAATAGTAGTAGTGGCAGTAGTAGTAACAGTAGTAGTAGTAGTAGTTATCGTTATTTTTCGTTTAAAGCCCAGCGGACTGCGTAAAGCCATATCAGGGCTATAACCCTTTCAAAACATAATACTTCAACAGGAAAAAAAGGGGAAAGGTAAATTAAACTACACATATCAATGCATTTGCGCACATAATCTAAGGAGATGCCCCTGGCGTTGATCACTCCGTCCAATTTATCACACACGGGATTTAAAAAAATATATACCTGAATACTAATTTAAACATAACTAAGGATACTAAACCAATATAAAACGTCCCTAAATTACCAAAAATTGCTTCCGCACATCTCATTTCCCTAGAATCAAAAATGTGCTTAGTACATGTACCCAATTATCAGTCCTACTTGAAAGTACGTAAGACTTTATCGAACATATACAGGTGAATAGACCAGGAAGGCAGAAAACGATAGGAAGAAATGACAGAAAGCAAAGAAACAAAACAGAAACAAAGAGAGCGACAGGAAAAATGAAATTTCTAGCACACAATTTCCAAAAGGTGGGGATACTATTTATACTAAAAGAGCCCCCGGCATCTCCAGTCGTAAAAAGTAGTAATACTAATAGTAGTAGTAGTAGTAGTGGTAGTAGTAGCAGCAGCAGCAGCAATAGCAATAGTAGTAGCAGCAGCGGCAATAGTAGTAGTGTAATAGTGGTAAATTGTCAACTTAATGTTTCAGGCATCGACACTGATTAAGTCTTCAATAGGTCAGCTTGAAAACATGGTCAGCAAAAAACGTCTTCCAAGTGCTAACATCAAAATCATCAGAAAAGTGGCCAGGCCCTCAATGAGATTTAAACCCTAAGAATATCTTTTAAAAAAAACTTTTTCAATTATTTTGGGAAGGGTAGACTTTAGTGTTAAAACTATTAGATTGTTCTCTGTAATATTTCTGTATGATTATCTATCCATTTGATAATTTGATTTTTTTTTTTTTCATAATTTTGAATTTGGTTTGGTTTAGTTTTGCTTTGTTTTGTTTCTCTGGGGGTTTTCTTCATCTGAAAATTGTTGAACTTCTCTATGGTCTGAAAGAAGCCATACTCATTACGAACAGAAACTAGTTGGCACTAGCAGTGCAGGCGATACAGCCACATTTAAACTGTACATGTACACTTCAGCAATTGCAATCTTTGATGACTGCATAGAAAAAATGAAGCTGCTAAAGATCATCGGTTAAATGTAGTATAACAATGTTGCACAAACATTTTCTCTACTTAAAATTCATATTCGACAGAAAAACGTGTCTTGGAGTACAAGGGTCAGTGAGCGCGAGAGGCGTGCGGGTGGGGGAGAAGGAGAGAGAGACACACACACAGAGTGTGTGTGTTTGTTTGTGTGTGTGTGTGTGTGTGTGTGTGTGTGTGTGTGTGTGTGTGTGTGTGTGTGTGTGTGTGTGTGTGTGTGTGTGTGTGTGTGTGTGTGTGTGTGTGTGTGTGTGTGTGTGACGACACATTCAGAGAATATATTTCCATGTTGTTATCGATCATTTTTAGTTTATTTCGGGTATCAGACTTCATTTGAATAGCCGAATTGCGTGTGACTTTTTACTTTCACCGTGTACTTTGTTTGTTTGTTTGTTTGTATGTTTGTTTTTGTTTGTTTGTTTGTTTGTTTGTTTGTTTGTTTGTTTGTTAATATGCTTATGTCATATGTGCACAATTGGAAGTTCTGGCTGTAAGACAGATCCAGTGGGACCTAATGCTACTATTCTTAGAGTCAGTTTCAGGTTCTCAAGATGACATCTCCACGCTCAGAATGAATTCCATATGCACTAACATTACAGGTGCCATGTTTATGGTTTGGTCTTGAGGTCCTGCCCAGCCTATGGGTTTTGTATTCAGTATTGCATCAGTCTATCACTGGAACAATCTTGGTTACATTGTAATCATGTGTGTATCTGACTATCTTATCTTTGAAGAAAAGAATAAAGAAATAAATGAATAAACAGATACGTGAATAATTCAATAAAAATATAATATCTCATATCACAGAAAACCCCCAATCAATACACAAAACCT